>CM071929.1:32859073-33319322 GCA_016081115.2 Rehmannia glutinosa | reverse complement strand
TCTAATTATTCTCTGTTAACTTTAATTTCTGTGTTTTTGTGTGTGTTTTGGGGGGACGAAATGAAGGTGGCAGATTAATGGGGTGAAAAAAAGAAAAGAGAGGAAATATATGTAAGCATTGGCAGTTGACTATGGACCCATTTGCAGTTAATTAATTAGGTTTATATTTTTTTTTTTGCTAATTTTTATTTAGTTAAATATATTTTAGATTCAGATATAGTTTTCTAAAGTTATTGACTAGTTCAAGAGTCAATTCATAGATAAATGTCACACTAGTTTAAACTCTTTTTTTTTATTTAAGAAAATTACACTTTACCTCCCTAAGTATGTGAATTTTCGCACTTTGCCCCATAAGCTTTCTTTTTACACTTTTACCCTTTGAACTTAGTGTTTTCTTACACTATACCTCCAATGGATTGGAGGTTGTACAGCGTACGTACAAAATATGTTAAGTTTAGGGGGTAATGTGTCACAAAAAAAGTTAAGGAGACAAAGTGCAAAAACTCGCATAGTTTAGGGGTTTAATGTAATTAACCTTTTTTTTTCTTTTTTTCTTTTCTACAAGTGAAAGATAGAGGAGATTGAGGAGAAATCAGCGTACTGAAATACCTCACATTATTGTAATATGAATATTTGTTTTATAATTTGTCTCTTTCTTTTAAATTGTACATTAATTACAATCTATGTTTAGTTCACACTTGTATTGTTGTTTACATACAAACTTTGTCCGACCTAAAATTTTCAAATGCAGCTCTAGATTTTTTGGGTTATTCGTCGTACGATAAAAACAATACAATTGGTGTGATAAAATAATATAACGATATACTTGATCGTTTTATTAAAAGAACAAAATAATTATAAATTTCAGTATCCATATGCTGAAATTTATATAATTAAAAAGTTATATTGACTTAAACTAAACAATGAAATTGTGTCACAAACAGATATAATATGTTGTAGACACAAATTGTACTATATGTTGGGTTAAAACCAGTTGGTGTATACCGAATGGCTGAAAAACAGTTGAGCAGAGTAACGGTAAAATCAAGACGTCGAGGCAAGAGTTGGACTCTTTCTCTTTAAGATAAGATTGCCCCGCTCACGGTGCGGTTTACGGAATACAGAATCGTCTCCCAAGATATTAACGATTTAACTACTTGCGATAGTTGCACTACAAATCGCAAGTACAACGAACACTTTGATGCTCTTAAACTCTCTTTTACAATGCGTAAATATGAAGTGAAATTCGATTTTTTGATGTGTGGAAATGAATTCGGGGGCTAGTTTATATAGAGCTCCGGTGCCTCTTCGCCGGTGCATCCTCGTCCGGATCGATCTTGACCGTCGATCGCGCCTGTGGTTAACAGATTCGCGATCCGATGGTCCTGATCTCTATCTGCTCGAAGGAGCACACCTATTAGCATGCACCCATTCACACCGGACAGACGCGTCGATTCACGGTGCCATGTCGTGCCATGCAATCAATCGCACGCCATCCAATCACGCCGCCACCACATTTCGCCATCGTCCGCGAGTAAGTCATCGCCACCCGAGTTGCCGCCACACCACTTTTTGCCACGTCGGATCAACCCTGGTTCGATTTTCCAAAACTTTAAGGCTCCTCGCGGCGATACGCACGTGCAAAGTGCGCCCAAAGCGCCTAACGCGACTATGTGCGACGTGCGCGGTCTCGCCCTCGCACCTCCTCCTTTGCGAGCTAGCCAAAGGCTAGTCAAAATTGACTTGGTCCACTAGGGTGTACCATAAGGAGTTCCACTTGATTACTCCTTATTAGTGGTGAAGCTCTTTATTAACTAGTCAAACATTTAATATGTTTCCTATGTGGGATATGGCTTTCCATATTCCCACCCTTTTATATTCCATATATAAAAGCATTTTAAGTGGCCAACTTCATGCATTTATTTCTCATTCACCCGATATTGGTTTTGAGAAATTCAAAATGCTAAACTCATCTACCCGCGGCGTAGATGACGTTTATCTCATTTATTTCATACTTTGAATAAATGACCCCACTTAAATAATTGGTCAAAATCGGGTCAAACCCAATTTAATTAAAACCAATTTCCAACACTATAAACATAAAATAAGATTGGATTAATATAATGTACAATATGGATTTTACCATGGCGTCCTGAAGATGAAGTTACAATATATTGACTTCATATTAGGTGTAGCTCAATGTAGAATCAATAATCAAGAATCTGATGTTTCCAAGAAAACCCAGCTTGATCAATATGAGAAATCTTCAATATGGTTCATTTCATTGAATTTGTCGACGATTTTCTTTTGACGTCTATGTAATAATATATTGTTTGAACCTTTGGTTTGAAAAAAAAAATAAAAACTATATACGGTCATTTCTAATATTTATTTTGAACAAATAATTTTGAGAGTCGGATGATCAATGACGCAGAAAGGATCAAATAGTATTTCAGAGTAGAAAACGTGTAGTTTGTTGAGTTGTTCTTTTCTTGTAGTGTAAGGATATACGATTATAATTTTATTTATTCAAGCTACATGTCAAGATTTTATTTTTTGTTATAGATACGACTTGTTCCATTTCTTTTGTTTTGACTAAAGCTTACATATATAATTTAATGGTATTTAATTGTTTATGACTATGATTTCCTTTAATTTGTTTAATAGGCTGGTTGTTTACAAGGGTTTCGTGTGGGATTTGGCTCTTTCAACTAAAACTTAGTCCTTGTCCAACAACTTGTGTCAAATTGTGGTGCTGAGTAAGTATTTTAAGGTAATAAAAATGCAATAATCTTGCCACTATGTTAGAAGAAATATTTTGAAATTCGTCGTCATATTGGATATAATACATTTAGTACCCTTTTTCTATTTAAATTAATTTCTTGAAAATCATAATGATGGTATTGTAACTCCTCATAGTGGTCATTCATGGGATTGTAACATCTGGTTATTATAAGGAAAGTAATTGCCCACTCACTTACCAGAATTAATTCCCTACGGGTTGGATTTTGTTGCTTCCATTGTAGAAGTTACACTGAAAATCCATATACTTCTCTGCATATTTTAAAGTATTGTTAAAAGTGTTGTTAACGTATCGAAGAACACCTCATTCTGCATTTGAGCCCAGCAACCAGTTCTCACCTCCTTCAAGTTCGAAAGGTGTTTTTGTGACGTCAGTGGTGCTACTGCACAAATGAGGTTAAGTCGTTTTATCTTTGGGGACATTACGTCTTACCGTGAGCACTAGCCGCGATATATTTGTCTTACGGAAAGAGTTTCATCTCGACTCGACTTCTGTCTGACAAGTTGTAATTGTCATTTTATACTTGTTGTAATTTTCTGTTCTATTTTTTGTAAAAAACATTGTTGAAGGCTTCCGGTTATAACACACTGTAAGCAACATTAGATCTTACTTGAAATATAAGTGATTGAAGAGTTTAAATTATAAATATTAGTAATGACATTTTTCTAATTAAAATGTCCAAATTAAAAATGATTTTTAAAATAAGATCTTATTTTGAAAATAAATTAGGATCCATCACATTTTTAAAAAAGAGCTTATAAACTCTTAACATCTTATTTAGAGAGAAGTCGCTATAAATAATATTACAAAAAAATTTCCGCCTAACTACATACTATATATAGTATTATAATTTTATGGTAAAAAATTTATTTCATGTATTTAAGGTTTGTATTATATACAACAAAATCTAGATGTAATAAATAACTCTGAGAATCTTGGTAAATATTGTATCTGATATTAATTTGGTAAGTTTTAATTTTCTTGTCTATATGATGTGCATGTAATGGTGATTTAATATTTTAATTGGTTGCCGATTTTATATTTTATTAATTCAAAATATAATAAATCATAGCATCTTACTTATAGTAAAATTTAAAAATAATCTAAATATAAAATAATTAAGAAAAAATCTAAAAATTATTTAAGAAATCTAAAAAGTAATAAACAAAATTTGATAATTATTTAGTTCTTAGCTAACTTTTGTAATTGCATGAAATATCATTAAGTTTCATTATATTATATTTATTAATATTTTATCTAAATGTAGTAGTTTAAATATATTATGTAAATGAAAATATCACTATATAACAAAAGTACTTAAGAAATAAAATTTAGAAATTATTTAATGAATATATAAATATAAAATAAATCTAAATATTATTTGATAAGACTGATTAAGCAAAAAATTAAAATTTAAAATAAAAATAAATAAAATAAAATAAAAGACAAACATATATAATTTATCAAACATTTAATGAATCTAAAAAATTATCCAATAATGTACAAAATAATATAAATAAATAAAAAAGTATGAAATAAAGTCTTAGAATAAATTAATACATCTAAAATTTATTCGATAAGTCTTAATATCATCAGATAAAATCTAAAAATTATTAAAATAAATTTAAAAGATATTATAATAAAAGCATAAAATATTGGATAAAAAAATACTCAAATTACTTCTAAATTATTTTTATATTGATTACATAAAGAAAAATATTATTTGTTTGTTCTATTATTTTGTGATATATTTATTTTTTAGTAATTATTGTTCATTCGTCTATGTTATAATATGTTTTGAGTATAACGATATTATTGCTGAGAAAGCAAATGACACTCCTATTCTATTTATTATATTATTATATGTAATATCTCAATTTTTTAAAAAAATAATAAGGGTTAATTTAGAAGTTATTTTAGGGGTTAGATTAGGGGTAGAGGTGTAAATGGATCGAGTCGAGCCGAACACAGTGTTGTTCAAGCTTGTTTGAAATTTAATCGAGCTTCAAAATTTATGTTTGAGCTTGGTCTGATTAGTAGTCAAGCCGAGCTTTGAACGAATTTTAGCGAACCAAACACGAATCGAGCTCGAGTAGTTTGATATTTTTACACATATTATGTCGTTTTTTTACTAATCGAGCTCGAGCTCGGCGTGAGCTATATTTTATCGAGCGAAAAATTGTGTTCAAGCTTGGTTCGTTATGCTAACGAACCGAACTCAAACGAAGCTATTAACTATCGATCCCGAGAGTCGAGATCGAAATAGTAGCTTGGTATGATTTTCACCCCTAATTAGGGGTTATTTTTAGGGGGCTTAGGGGTTAGTTATTTGGAGCTAATTTAGGTTTAGGGGTTGGAATTAACTACTATAAATATATGTAATTACCATATTTCTAATAATTATAAGGTATAAATATTTTTTCTACTTCAAGTTTTATATATATATATATATATATATATAAATATATATTTTCACAATTCACAAGCCTTCTTTTCAATATTTTTCACAAATTTTTTCATTAATTAGTTTGATTTATTAAAATCATATATTAATTATATATATTTATTTAACATATGAAACGAAGGGGTCGAGGATTTGGATTTTTTTGTTCAATTTTTCTGCATTGAGTATCTGCGATTATTAAGGTAGGAATTTCTATATTATTTGTCTTTATTTAATGTTTCATGATTGTACTTCATTGATTGCAATATATGTCATGAGGAAATAAATTCATATAAGCTAGGGGCTATGAAAAGGGTCCGGGATCAAACGTATCTTCGGGGTGAACCCGCAACGCTATATGCAGGAACTGGCCAGTCAGAGGAAAAAGGAAATTAATGAATTTATTGTTGTAATTATGTGAATGTTTTTCATGTTATATTAAATATTGACAAATATATTATCCCTACTGAGCGAGATGAAGCTCACCCCTATTATTATCATAACTTTTCAGGTTAAGGGATCCGGATGAAGATATGATGCTGTGGATGGTGGAATAAATCATGTTATATTTCATTTTAAATAATTATGATCAGACTAAATTTTGGATTTATGTCTTTTAGTTTTTTTTCCGATTTATGCTTGGAATAATTTTTGGATATTTAATTTGGAAGAATTATTATTATTATTATTATTATTATTATTATATTATTATTATTATTATTATCATTATATTTTATTTTTTTAAGAATTAAAAATTCTAAATCGATATTTTTATAATTATTGGGATCATTTTAATTTATAAATTTGTGTTTTCTTAATAATATTTTAGAATACTTTAACCCGATAAAATTGGGTCGTTACAATATATTTAGCTATTTGTTGGTATAAATTCTAACTATGTCTTAATTCGTCTAATTTAAATTAGTTGTCGAAAATTATTAAGTGAACATATAATTATCAAAGTTTTAGATAACTTAACAAGTATTGTTAATAGTTATATTAACTTGCTTCAAACATGTAATCAATTTTTTTCTTCTTCTCATGTTACCAAAATTAAATTTGTTGTTGGATTTTTACATAATATTTTGTAAAGATGTGTTAAATAGTTATAATAAGTATTTAATAAATCATACATTATTTTAATTAATTTGTTCTGCTTAAGACATGTGAACCTGCACACATTTCTCCGTTCAAATGACAAGGCGGGTTTGGATCTTGTGATACCCGTCCACCCCGTCTCATTAGCATTCCTAAATTTCACATAGTTTTGGGTAATGTACCAAAAAACAATATCGCAAACTAATAAATTGGTTAAAACAATTTGGCAGCTGGTTAAAATGTAAAACCAAGCATTGTTCAAATTGATCGCAGTAGTTTGAGAGGGCTAAAAGTGTAATTTACTCCAGAATATTTTACAACATACAATCAAAGTATACACACTCGGCATATATCTATCTAACAAAAAATCAGGCTTATACAGGCTCATCTAATAACTTTTGCCTAATGTACACCTTATACATACCTCACAAACTAGCAAAACATCTGCTTTGTGCAATACAAAGTAATGCAAATTTTAAGTGGATGCTGGATTTCTTCTTTTGAGAATCGGCGTAGCGAACAAAAGCGAAATCGGATTTTCAGACATGTTTCTAAATTCGACTTACTTCATTATGTTTACCTTGACAACAACATATGGTTATTGTGGTTTAAGTCACTTCTTTTGGAAAGTTACCATACCAAAGAAAGCTACGACACGGAAAGCTGCACCGGTAAGAACTAGCAAACATAAACGAAGCGGCCAATGATGAACGTTGTAACCATACCTCATGAGTGCACCACAGCGTGTAAGGAGCCACACGCCGTAATACCTGTGATCAAAGTGTAATCAGTTAATTGGTTGGGCCATATCGAACGACAAAATTAACGTTGATTTTACAAAAATAGTCATCCCAAGTTGGAAACATTGTGTTCTTTTTCTTGTCTCCCCTTTGCTAGAAGAATTTGGTAGCTACAGTAAGGGACTAATACAAAAAAAACCAGTTATCTTTCAAAATTACAATTTCCGCCTAAACACTTGACACTTGTTTCCATTTTAAAAAAATTGTGCCTATTTTAGGGAGGTATTTGTCAAAAAGGGCATTGAGTAATTTTGAAAGATAATTAGAACTTTTTGTAATTAGGCTAAACTTTTGGGATAGTTTTGTTATTTTACTGTTAAGCCTTATACTTATAAGAGAAGATCTTAACACTGTAAGATGCTTGAAAATATTGAGAAAGTGATTTGGATGCGAATAAATGACAAGAGACTTGTTTGGAGAACTTCCATTAGTGAAGAAGAGATTTAACTTTTGGCAACAAAGTACTTTTGTTTGGGGTAGTTACAAAAAGGCCCCTAAGGTTTCTGCTAATTACAAGAAAACCAAGAGGTTTCTGAAAATTACAAAAAAAAAAGACCTTCAGGTTTGATTGTCTTAAATTTAAGGGGGTAACTGCAATATTTTGATAAACGCAATGAGAGCTTTTGAAATATTTTTTTTGCATATGAAGGGGGAAAATGTAAGACGGATCAAACCTAAAGGGTTGTTTTTCCGGTAATCTCCAAGAATCTGTGTAAAAGTGCTCGCGTGAAAAATAGAAAAAATTGTAGCATACCGTTCAGCATTCGCAATAACAAATGCTTCTAGAGCCCACTTCGGATAACAAAAGTTGGCTAAATCTTTCACGAATTTGCTTGCGTTCAACTGAGTCGAAATAAGTGTCAAAACCACAGGAAGTAATACCGAACACTGCAGGAAGTGAAAGGTCAGATATTTCATTTTGATCATAGAATCTCAGACTAATAACTAGCTATTAGGAGAGGAAATATTACCAGCTGAGAAGGACCAGGTTCAAGAAAGATGGCCAATGCATAAGCTATACCGGTTACACAATAAACGAGGCAGAGCAAGACAAGATAGTTAGACGCAAAGGACGATCTTGGATTGCTGAAGAAATAAAACATCGAGAGATAGACGACGGGCTTTATCAGCGTATTGAATAGGTCAACTGTGTCCTTGGAGACAAAATGAGCCAGGCTGCTAATGCCAGAAGCGCTTTCTCGCCAGTATTGTAACTTGTCCTGAGAAAAGGACCTCAGAGCCGCAATCTTGCATAGCAGGGCTGAAAAAATGGCAAGTTCGAAAGTAAGTTGTCGTATTCAACTATTAAAGTTCACAAACAACATTCCTCTACATTTTTAAAGATGAATAGTGTCCGCTTTAAGATCTGTCGCAAAGTGAAAAATGACTAATACTGAATAGGGATAAAAAAATAAAAATAAAACCTTGAAGTTTGGGCTAATTACAAAAAACCCCGAGATATTTCAAAATTACAGGAAGCCCCATTAGATTTGATTATGTCTTAAATTTAAGGGGGTAACTATAAATATCAGAGGGTATTTGAAATGTTTTTTTTGCTTATCAAGGGGCTTTTTTGTAATTTTCAGAAACCTATAAGTCTTTTTTGAAATTAGCCCAAACCTCAGGTTTATTCTGTAATATCTCAAATAAATATTTACAAACTTACAAACAGCAATTATCGTGAATGTATAAGCAGAAAATCCGAAGGTCGCATCACTCGCTTTGGTAAGTGATCCCAAGCAGGCCCCAGCAATTAACAGGATCAGATAATCTACTGCTTGTGTTTTCGCTTCTCGCATTCGCTGCTTGCTAACCCTGAGAATTAGATAGAGAAAATTAGAGAGCAATTTTGTTGACATAAAACAGTTATCAACTAAACTAAGAATTTAGCATTTAATCGATAAAATACAAACAAATGTCAAGTGGGTATTTGCAAATTCTAAATGGTTTTTGTAATTAGGCTAAACCTCAATGATAGTTTCTGTAAATTATTTATAATATCCGAGCACATTAAAAAACAGCTCTTGCAGAACTGAAGGAACCAACTTTTGTAGAATCGAATTGAGATCCGAAGAGATTTTTAATTAGGGACAATTACACAAAAAAAAGAAAAACCTTGAGGCTTGGGCTGATTACAAAAAAATCCAGACATGTTTCCAAATCACAAAAACCTCACTCGGGTTTGATTATGTCTTAAATTTAAGGGGATAACTATAATATTTCTATAAATGGGGGGGTTTGAAATGCTTTTTGCTTATGAATGGGGGAAATGCAAGATGAATCAAACTTAAAGGTCTTTTTTTTTTGTAAATTACGAAAAACCTATGGAGTTTTTTGTAATTAACCCGAACCGTAGGGTTTTCTGTAAATTATTAATAATGTACCTTCCAAGGAAGTACTTGTACTGTAAGACAATACTTGGGGTTCTTCGGTAGGACAAGTCGGTTGACTTCAAGAAGTTGTGCCTTATCCTATCACGCTGCCGCTCCACATTGGCTTTAACATCTTGCCAAACTTCCCCAGCAAAGGATTGTTCCTCAATGTCCGAACCAGAAAACTCATGACTGTTATCAATATTCATTGTTGGGACAGTACTTCCAGCAGTATTAATTCTCATATCCGGGGGAATAGGATAACCATTGTGTAGCATCCACCTAACAGGAAGTTCTGTGTAACTCACACCCGAGCTGGAGCTTGTTTTAACCATCCCCTCCAAAATGTCAATAAAGTAATCCGGAGGATTAACACGCTCTGGGACAATGATACCAAGACCGGCAAAATATTCTTCAACTTTTCTTACAGGGCCGTGGTAGACAGTAAGGCCTCCTTTTGCTAAAAGTACCAAATCATCAAAATTTTGGAACAATGTATAGCTGCAAAGAGAAAACAAATAGTAAATTACGACGGAAAGTGTCGTTTGTTGCTCAAATTTCATATGGATTACTTCTTTTGGATAAAAGGTGATGGGGATAATTACAAATACTACTACTAAGGTTTTGTTTAATTACAAAAAAAAAAAAAAAAAAAAAAAAACTCAGTTATCTTTCAAAATTACATATTCACTTGCTACACAAATTGGACTAATCACTTTCTATCCACTAAAGGCCGAAAATACAATTCACGGTGGTATTTATTACCTTGGTTGATGGACAACCATGCAGATATTAACCCTTCGAGAGCTTCTCGCCTAAGTGCTCTAAGAAGTAGCTGAGAAGATGAGCTGTCCAAACCAGAGGTAGGTTCGTCCAAGAACAATAATGATGGTTCCATTACCAACTCAACACCAACATTCACTCGTTTCCTCTGGCCTCCGGAGATACCTCGTTTCTCCACTGTTCCAACTAAGGAACCCCGTATTGCCTGCAATCCCAAGGAGTCAATGACCCTTTCAACGATAAGAACCTTGTCCGCCTTTGGTAAATCTGCAGATAGTCTTCAAAATTTTAAAATATAAATGCAGTTAATATGGAACTTCGTGTTGCAACTGTTTTAATGGTAAAAGGTGGAATGAAAAACAAAACATCGAGGACGTGAACATGATGAGGAAGTGCATTTGAAGGTTATACTTCTATCACAACTACATGATCACATGAATAAAACAAATACACTTGACTGGGATAAATACTCACAAATGCAATAAATGCAAAAGCATCTATTGGGTCTATTTAATATATCTCTGGAGGGTTGGATATTGATCTCATGAATATTACCTCACAGAAATTAGCTGACATAAACTCGTGTATTAAATTTATATATGTGAATATTACTTTCAATGGCTTCATGAAATCCAACCAATTATGCATGCAACTTCATCCGAGGTCTCACGACACTTTTGAGTTTCTAATGGCAAGGTTGACTATGTCTACTGCAGACTTCCCTAATGAAGTTTCTCATTGTGGTGAGAGTACGCAATTATATTTAAATCCTAGAGTTATAAACAAACAATTTGTTCTGCACATAAACTGTAAGAAAGCAAACAACTCAGAAAGAATAGATCATACTATGATCAGTAGGACCCCTAAATCGTCATCATACCATATTTTATCATGTATGCCAAAGTTTAGCTAATCTATATGCAACAATCAGACATGAGCTTGGAAAAGATGCTTGATATTGAGTCTTGATAATGGATCACATATATGAGCAATGCATGCCGACTTTAATTAAAAGATGGCATAATCCCCAAAAAAAAAGAAAAAAAAGAGATTTAGGCTAATTACAAGAAAATCCAACGTTATTTGGAAATTACAATAAAGGTTTGATCCATCTTACATTTTCCCCCTTCATATGCAAAAAAAAAAATTCAAAAGCTCCCCTTACGTTTATCAAAATATTGCAGTTACCCCCTAAAATTTAAGACAATCAAACCTCAAAGGGTTTCCTGTAATTTTCAAAAACCTCCTTTTTTTTTGTAATTGGCCCAAACCTTAGGGAGCTTTTTGTAATTGTACCTTAAAAGATTATTGCATCTACAAACATTTACGTACTGAACATGACATACCTGCACCTTGCACTAAACCATAGGTTTTCCTCCACGGTCAAATTCCCATGCACAATATCATCTTGCGGCACAAATCCAATGATTTTTCTGTATGAGTGGATAGAAACCGACTTCCCATTAATTAAAATCAAACCATTAACCATGCATCCAACTGCTTTTCCAGCCAGAGCAGAAAGAAAAGTTGTTTTCCCAGCTCCCGATGGGCCCATGATAGCAGTAATGCGGCCCGGCTTTATCTTCCCCGTGACACACCTCAAAAGATTTTTATGTTTGCCTTTCAGAGTGACAGTTAAGTCTCTGAAAGCAATCTCAATCAGAGGCCTTTTCCTGGTTTCCTCATTTGTGGCCATCGAGATTACTCCTGAGAAGGTAAGATTCTTATTTTGCTGCTGCTGAGCTTTCTCTCTCTCGAGTTGCGAGTATGCGTACTTGAAAATCTGACTATGAGTATTGATTTCCTTTTCTTTTGAATTTTCTTTTTGATGTTTTTATTTCTAGGCTCCGAATCAAAAACCTCAGAACTATTGCGGTCATCTTCCTTTTCGGTTGATAAGTGAGAGACGGTTGATGTAGATGGATATAAATCATATGCTGTATCATTTTCTGTGGGGTCCAAGATTTTAACTTCATCTGGATTTGTGAGGGTCCTTTTAGAAAATTTGCGGAAAGTTGAGAATGTAACTCAGTGGCATGCTTTTTAGCAGCTTCTTTTGCAGCTTTCCACCTTGCGCGTGCTTGTGTTTTCTCTTTCACAGTTCTTGCGGCTGCTTCTCTGTATTTGGCATATCTCCTTTCTCGTGTAGTAAGAATTTGATCAGAACAGTTGTATATAATGAGCAGAATAGTACTTAATGCAGCCTGCAATAACAGATGGTAAAATCAGACACCCCAGCAGATGTAAATCCCCTTAATGCAGAATCAAACCTCAGGGTATTTTTAGTATTTTGAAACTTCTCAGGTCTTTTTGTAATTACCGAAACCTCAGGGGTAGTTTTTTGTAATTATTCCTAAATTGTATATTTGGAAAAGAAAAAGGCACTTGAAAATACAGTATATCCTAATATGAAAATGAAAGCTACAAATATTATAACCATCATGGCAAGTTTGTTCGTATTCTTTTGTTTTTCAGCTCTGGTGACAATTTCTTTAAGGAAGTACTTCTAATGTGGCTGGAATTCTGTCATATAAACCTCAAACCAACTTCGACACAAAAGAGAAAAAGAAGAGGAAAATGGGCAAAAGAAGCAGAGGCATATGATCAAATTCCAAAGGAATGCCACCAAGTTCTTGTAATAAACAATATAAAGAAAACAACTTACGATAAGCATAACTCCATATGCATGAATATTTTGACTTTCGGTTTTGGGATCACATGTGGTCAACTTGAAGCATCCTGTAAATTTACCATTTTACAATTAAGACACATTATAGTGTTGCGATAAGTTCTGCGTAAGACATCCAATTGTTAATTATCTATAACATAACATGTTCTTAACACAGTGAAGAGAAGAAAAATCGATATCGAACATTTTTACTCATTTTATTGAGGAACTTACGTTTCTCATCCGTAGAACCCATGGGGCAGTAATTCCTGGGAATTTAAGAGAGACAATTAGCATTGGCATGATAAAGGACAACTTTGTGGGTCCAAAATTGAAAATTAAATGAGTGTTAAAACAGTTTTGGGGACGAAAATCACTACCCACTGCTACAAGGTATTCGCTCGGTAATTGTTGGACAATAGGAACCAGCAGAACAGAAAACCTCACTGTTTGTGCGAGCATCTGCCCACATATTTGCACCACCACAAGTGTGATTTGATTGTCCTGATGGAAGTTGGTAAGCATATCTGAAGAGTTTTATGAATTAATAAATTATGCACATCTTAGTATGGGAAAAGACAAAGATCAAAGAAGCATTATAACGAATAATCGAACTTACGGTTCACATCTGCTTGTATTTTCATTGAAGGTAGCAAGTGGGCAGTATGACCCCAATGGACAGGCTACAAAGTTCAAAGAAATGATTAAAGACAAGAGTCCGTCGGATGTTTGGCCATGTGTTCATAACAAAAATGTCTGTTAACCATGTTTTTCAAAAGCATGTTTTTTAGCCATTTTTTAGTTCAATTGTCCACTTTTCCCTTTCTTTTAATTTTTGGGGACCGGTACATTTCTCAGAATAGAGACTCATCTCTCAGTACCGAGAAATGTTTCTCGGTACCGAGTATCATATCAAAAAACATTTCTCGGTACTAAGAAATGTACCACATCAATTTTTTAAAAAATAGCCAAGTACCTCACCATAGAATACAAGAAGGGCATGATCATCAGTTTTTAGTCATAATGGCAAAAAAAATGTTATTGGAAAAAACGTGGCTATTTTTCATTTTCAAAAAAAAACGTAAACGGCCAGTTTGGCCTATTCTTAAAGATATCTTCATCTGTTATTGGATATCTTGATCCGAATAGTGTCTCATATGGATTTGAAAAGGAAACATCAATGGGGAATAAACATAAAGATGCCTATCATATCAAATATGGACATCAATTTTGTGATAAGTGGACTAATGAGTCATATCAAGTAATAAGATGCTCATGTGGCTTCCATTGATGTAAAGAGGCAAATGACGAATTTCCAAGACATGTTAATAGAGCGCTCAGAAAAGAAACGAAACAAAAGTGGTTATATTGCCATCATCAACGATTTTGGACTCATGAACTATTAGGATTTCAACTTAAGGTACTTACACTCAAACTCATATTCCCATCAACAATCTCATGTGTTTTTTTGTTAATTAGGCTAGGTGTACAAATAGATAGCCACGAATAAGTCTTTGGAACTTTTAATGGATGGATGTAGAAATTACATATTTCCTCTTACTAGTTAATCTGAGGAGTAATAATAGATCATAAGTATGCGTGTGTAGTTAAATATGGAAAATGTTAAACAAATTGAAAATGAAACGGTTCTCAATTACTCACGTATCATGCAAGTGATACCATACGGACAGAAAAATCCCTCGCAACACGAACCGCAATCTAATCCCCTTGCCGGTATATCCCGAGAATTCTTTAGGTCAACTTGCTCCTCAGTATCATCAGTACTACATGCCCATCCGGGCTCACAACCATTAACCCAACGGGAGGAATTACAGTTCCTGTTTGGCTTCAGATAATTCCCTCCATTCCTCAAGTTATCCAAATAAACTGCAACTTCTGCTGCTGTACATAATCGGCGAGTAACATCTGCCATTCAACAAGCAAGATAAATAAGATATATATAAGTGACTAAACAGACTAATAAGCAAGCACAAGCTACTCTAAGAAAGCTAAGAAATTTGAAATTGAATCACTTTTCTGGAGGGGTTGACTAGAAAACTAATCAAGGATGACTCAATTTGACAGTCATTTTCACTTGATTAAAATGATGGATTTAAATCTATAAGATCAGAATCGAATTTATTTCCAATTTCCTTTGTTTCCAATCATGAACTCAAATCGAAATCACGGTAAAACTTGGTCAACAAACAAGAAACATTAATCAACTTATTAATAATTAGACAAGTTAAACTCAAAAGCTTTTTCTGTTTCCTTAATCAGCTTCTTTTTTCTTGAAACCAAACAGAGAATAGCACATTACCTCCAGTTCTGGCCAGGCAAGCAGTCAAGAAACTCACATCCGAAGAGTAATTGAAAGCTGTATCCCATTCAGCTTCCCTAAAAATAGAAAATCAGAAAAAACAAAAAAAAAATGTCAAACTAGCACCAAAATACACAATGATCCCTCAAAATGAACAAGCAGCAAACAAAACCACGCTTTTGTCTTTCTTTTCTTTTCCCCAAAGTTTCTTAAAAGAAAAACAAAATAAAGATTCGGAAAAAAGTGATTACGGATTCTGAATGCAAAAGCTGTAATCTTGGACGAGTCTACTGGAGAGAATATCGGTGGTGAGATTTTCGAGCCTGCTGTAAGCTACTTCTGTGAGGAAATCAAAAGACGCGGGACTTGGCAACTGCGGTGGACTCAGCTCATCCAATTGGCACTGCACTAACCGCAGGAAGCTGGATTGGAGGACGACGACGAATGTAATAATGTAAGCACAGAAAGCAAAGGTGGATTTGGATGAGCCCAGCTTCCATCTGCTCATTCTTTGGCAGAGTTGAAGCCAATAATTCTGAAGATTTACAAGGCAAACGCAATGTGAACGTTTGCCTGGCGGGGGAGGGGTGGAGGTAATGGTAGGTGGTGGGGACAGAAGGTCATTGGGAAGATTCAGTAATAAAGAGAGAGTTTCTGAAAGAAAAGTTGCCTGCAGTTGGTGTTTCTGCAATTGGACTTATTGATTGATTGTCAATTTAGGATATTTTGATGTATCCTTTTCCTTAGTTTGATCTTGCAATTCCAATAATATAATACCTTTTAGTCATTATATGAAATATTTTTTAAATATACATATCTAAAATTAGTCTTATACATAATTGATGATGTACGGACTTGGATTTTCGACCTATCAATCAAAGATATGAGCCTTGTGGGTTAACAACTGTTTAAAGTAGAAATAAACAAGTAGAATCAGTAAAATAAGCAGTTTTGCTGACTGATCTAGGTAAGTCGGACATAATGTTTCTTTTTATTTAGCTCGGAATATTGCTTTAGAATAAAAGTTGTTGGGAACCCTTTTTCAATTCTAAATATGGGTATTTATAGGAGAAAATTCTCCTATTTTTCTTGCATAGTTGACTTTAGTAGATTTAGGAGTGATAATTCCTCGTCTATAGATTTGTTGATAGCCTAGTTTTCAGGATGTCGGGATTAGGTACCGATGGGATTGTGGGGATGTGATTGATCCCATGATGCCCTTTTGTCTGGCTTTCATCGGGATAAGGGAAACTTATTCGTTAAGTTATATGAGTGGTTTAACAAACCTACAGACTAGTTCTGCATAGCCTTTTTAGCAGGTGGACAATTCTAGCATTCTCTTGGGTTGGATCAGTTGGGTTGGACGCATAGCCTTGGCAAGGCCATGACTGTAGTTTTTCTTAGGCCTGACCAACCATGATTAGAGCTGGCAAATAAGCCAGACCAAGCCACCCTGATACTGGCACCAGGCCAGAAAGCAAAATCGGGTTAGATCGTCCCGATCCAAAATTTTGTCGGACCAATATTTTCATGGTTCAACCTAGCTCGTGTAGGGTATTTTGCTTCGGTCATTAGGTCCATTAGGCCGGGCTAAATAGGCCCAATCATTTTTGGGTCTTCATGTTTGAGGCCCAGTCTGGTCGGCCCACTGAGCCGAGCTCAAATTGTCAGCTCTAACCGTAATGAGAGTTTCTACTCCTATGGCGGGGCAGGTTGGACATGCTTCGGGTCAGTATTCCTGGTCTTTTCTTCTAGTGGGTCCTTCATCTGACGTGGATCCTAATTGTCTTTTTCACGTCGGACGGCAACAATAAATAATATATATTTATATAAGATTTAAAATATAATACAAATTTGAAATAAATGAGAAGCAATGTTTTAAAAATGTGATCAATTCAATATGTCTAATTGTGAACCATTCGTTGTTGCTGTTCGGTCGATCTGTTTGGTGTAGAAAAACCAAAAACCTGGCTAAATTTGTCCTTTTTTTTTCCTTTTTCCTTATTTTGGTCTAAAAAGAACCAAAAATCTGGCTAAAATTTTTGAGTAAACCAATCAATTATGGAGGAATCCATGAACAAGAGAACCACTAAGAGAAAACTATAAAAGGGAGAAAATTCTATGGAAAACATTTATTATTTAACTAATTTGGGTTATAAGCTTAAATTGAGCCCCCTTAAGTTCCTACATTTAAGAGGTGGATTTACCTACAAATTCTTTGAATCCTCATTGTTGAAAGATACTCCAATAAGTATCAGTTCCCAATTTTCTTTGATTTTTTCTCTTTTGGAACTGACTTGATCACAAAACTCAGGCACTCCTAACGCTTGTTTGTAAAACTGACAACGAAACAATAAGCAATTCTGATTCACACATTTTTCTATTAGGCATGCCACTTCGATGAGAATTCTACATTATATATGTACATAATTTTTATATATATTTCTCCGAGACGGGAAAATAATCCTTGTTCATGGTATCATAATTCATATAGACTGAAACGTCAATCTTATATATTTTTTTTAAACATGATTCCATATTAGAAGGATAAAAACAAAAAGCATAAGACAAATGATAGTTGAATTGGTTATTGAATTACGTTTTTGACAATGGGCAACAGCGTAGAGAGAGAAAGTCGTGGTTGTAGGATGCCACGTCTTAGTTATTGCCGGCACGCGTACAAGACAACGGCTGCTTTTGCTGTCGGTTTATATAATCCCTCCTTTCGATAGTCACGCGCACATAAATTTACTTGGATAAAAACAACATATTTTTAGTTCTGAGTTTTTGGATAGCTGGATTATTGAAGCTTTGCAAACCATTTAATTTTATAATGAGTGCATAAATATTATCATTACTCTTTATGGAGTAGTGGTATGTATCAGTTTGAAGATTATAAAAATTATCTTTGATTTTTAGTCTAATTAAAAAAGTACAATTATTTTAAATTACAAATACTCTCTTATATTATTACAAACACTCTCTTGAGATATGTATTTACTTAACAAATATCCTCTCTTGAATGTGTAATTTGTAAGCAAAAACAAATATTAAGAGGATATTTTATTTAAAAGTAAACTGAATTTTTCTGTAAGTAGACTGAATTCAAATGTATTTTTTGTAATTATCAATATATACCACGCGCACACACACACATATATATATTATCTCCTATTAAAAATAAGTGACATTTTGACACATAAGAAGTTCTTTAAAAAGAATGACGTTTTGATATTTTTCAAGGTTGGTGAGAAAAGATTATTCATACTGAGAACCGTACAGAACCATATATACTGAACCGAGATACGAATCTAGAAACGATTTTAATGATATTTATATATATACATATATATTATTTCTATTTTATTTCTATTTCGTAAAATTTCATATTTTTAATTTCTTACCATAACACATAAATTATATATATAATTGTACTGATTATATTAAGTTGTTAAATATGAGATATTGAGATTATAAATTAACTTATACGAAATTTTTGTTTCATATTTGATTATCAAAGTTATTGGTTAATTATATTTATTCTAAGTCAAGATATAAGGACAATGGCCCAAGATAATAGAATATTTTTTTTTTTACTATAAAGGTTATTAAGTTTATGGTTTTAGAATGTAGAATTATATTACCTATCAATGGTTTTAGTGTCTATTTTGAGACTACGTACCAAAAAAAAGACTGAAAATATATTCGTTTAAATTTTCATATTGATTTTTCTATATTTTCGATTCTATGTATTTTATTTATGACTAATATCCGAATCTAAGTCATGTCTCATTAGAACCAATATTCCGTCCTGAATCATTTCGAATTTATGAATAAGAAACATATCGAACTTGGGTCAACCCGAAATGACATAATTAACCTATTTGGCCTAAATAAAACTTTTTGGTGATATTTTTGATTGATTGATTATGTTGTTAGTATGTTTATTGAATTTTAGAAAATTGTCTAGTATGTATAAATATAATTTTTAGGTTAAAGTTTGACTCGCATAACCTATATAAAATAAATTGGTTTATCCATCCTCCTCAATTTTCACTCATTTCTTTTACATTTGGTAGTGGGAGGGGTTTAGATTTCATGGTAGATTGGATCATCCATGATTCTAAAATATACAGATATTTTTGGATTGAGTTTTGGTTACACATAAAAAAAAAAAAAGTGGGGTTCGGTTGATGAATCTTATTCAAATAATTAAACAAGTCGCTCAAGTTAATTACCAATGTGTATAAAATATCGTGTCTCAACCCCTCGAACCCAACCTGTGAAGCATGTGTTCTTCATAAGTAATTTTAACTCATATCTAAATTGTATCATGATTCATGCACATAACAAATATAATGATATAAACAAAAGAAAAGGAAAAGGAAAACATCGCCAATTTTTTCCTTTTTTTCCCCCTCTGTTTTGATGTTGAAAATGTGGATATGCTAAATTGCTATTATCAACCTATATACTAAATAAAAAAATAAATATGACATATTTCACCGTTTCATTATCGCGATGCATGTGTCAACTCCTCATTATCCCAATTCTATATGACGGTATTATATTTATCCATTTAGCAACTCTATATTATATCAGAAAAACTTGTATGAGACGGTCTTATAGATTATATCCACGAGACAGGTCATATATTTTGAATAGAATTTCAACCTATAAAAAAAATCTATAATTTTGTGTTTATTAGGATCCGTCTCATGAGTTTAGATCCATGTGAGACGGTCTCATGTAAGACATCCTCATATTATATATATTGTTTATATTTATAATCTAAAAAATAACAAATAATCCAAAAATCAAGGATTATAGCTGTAGAATCTATTTTTTTCGTGAATTAAAGATTCTATCTATATAGTTTATTATAATCTTAAAGGTAAATAATAATCCAAAAATTAAAGCTTCTACCTATATAATCTAAACAATCTATCTATATAATCTAAAAAAGTAAATTATTCTAAAAAAAAATAGAAGTTATATTTATTGAATACCTTGAAATAAAATTAGCACAATTAACTAAGTGATTTTTTAAACGCCAACAAGTTAAATATCAATCATTGAAATATATAATTAATTTGTAGAAAATTAATGTGAATATGATTGTATTAATATAATTGAGAATTAAAGATTTACGTTATTTTGTCAAACCAGAAAAAAAAACTCAAATTTAATAAAATTAAGTAATTAACACAAATTCCATGTAACACACATTGTTTTTCTAGTCTTAGTTAATAAATGAAAAGACAAGTTAGCTCAAATTCCGGCCCCCATATATGGCATGTGCGCACGGAACCAACTTCATTTTAAATAATTTGATCCATATATATCCCTCTTCTCTTTGACTATATCAAATACAAATACAAATATCTTTGTTTGCCAATTATTTATTGCATTGTGATTTGTGACGTTTTAGTTACCTCAACTTCCAATTGAAAATTTCAAAGTACATTTTTTTCTTCTTGTTTTGGGTTTCTTGTGGGATAATATTTGCATTTCCCAAAGTATAGGTTCAAATAGTATATATTTTTCTATTTATTTAAAATATTTTCAAAACTTACTAGTTACTATATATACTCAATTGTTATAACTTAAGCTTAATATATATTCGAATTTGCTACATATATTTATGTACATATATCAAACTAAATGTTCAACTCAATTTCGATAGAATTGAATTCTGAATTCAATTAATATACCGACCTGCTAAGACAAGGTTATATTGCACATCTGGTCCTAGACTCCTAGTAAGCAAGTCTCCACACTATAATTTTTGTGGTCAAAATCCGAGGGCTCGCATATTGGGTTCAAATAAAATTAAATAATTGAGGGGTCATACATCAAAATTTAAAAGAAACGTCATATTTTTTTCCCCAGAGGTTAAAAAACTCAATTACTCATCATCAATAGGTACGGACAGCCCATCACAGTTGGGCCTTACTAAATGGGCTTCGTTGGACTACGATGCAATATTTGGTTCGAAAAATGGCCGAGTTTTTAACTGTTCATTGTCTGAAATCTGTTCCAACTTTCATTTCCTAGCCAACGTATGTTTAGATTCATTTTCTGGAAAGATTTTCTGAAATTAGGAATCTTGTGTTATAACAGAAGCAGAGATGCGGATTTGTTACGACCTCTATTCTAAAAATCCACGTGTAGCTTTGATTAGTCCCGTCTAGCCTCGATTAGTTCACGCCTAGGCGCGGGACCCCTCTTGCCCGCCTACATTATTCTATAGATTAAGTCCCGCCTAACTTCACTCAGGTCTTGCCTAAACCCGCACATACTCTGCCTATGACCCCAATCTGCCGCATACATAGCGTCTAGCGCTTTTTAGAACACTAATTACGACTTGAAAATTCATATTGAATTTAGGGGTTATTACGTCCGAACGGATAACTTCATCAAGTTAAGGTAACACTTTTTAGTACACATAATTATCCATCAAAGTTTACATTTGGCTAATATAACATTCAAATAACCATATGGATACACACAAATTTTATTTCATAAAGCTTATTAATAATAATAATTTTAATCTCAGCTCTCATCATGTTTTTCATCAATTATTCCTTATCCCAACCAAAGAAGTAAACTTAGAAGCATTTATTTCAAAATCAAATTGCTCAAATATTTCAAGCTTAAACTCTTAGGTCTTAGTTAATCATTAATGATGAAGGACTTTGAAGCATATTAGCCGCCACCTTTTTTGAAACCCTCACGAGCAATCCCATTAGATAATCTAAGGACGATGGTGAGAGCGAAGGTGGTGGAAAATGGAATTTCTATTTTTGTCGTAACAATATTCTTCACAAATTTAATAGGGATAACAATTATGTGTAGATTACTAACAATAATGATATATTTATAGTGACAACAAAAAATACTACAATGACCCAATGATTCTTTTGAAATTAAAATTAATGTATGATCAAACAAATATTTTTACCACCTATATAAAATCTCAATTTCTCAATTCTGATTTTAAACTAATGTATGATCAAACAAAAGTTGTATAAATTTATGCACCGCGTTACAAAGGCTTTTAAACGTGGGCACTTGTAACCCATCCGCGTAAGTTCCCCACTCTCTTAAAATTGCCATTTTTCTAAGCAAGAATTTAAAGAGTCCTTTGACAATATTTCAGGCTTCTAGAAATCATAACAATATATCCCCATCATAATATAAATCAATAATAGTTGAATTATGTGTCAGAATATAATGTTCTGGCTGAGAATTTCTCACCTAGATTGAAAGAGACTACACAAACTGATTAACTAATTGTATATATTTATATTTATATATTTTTTTAAAAATGATATCTATTTATATATAAATTTTATGGAAAGGTACAAAGTCAAGCAATAAATCCAAGCAGATATGACAACTGGTTTTTGCAAATGGATTATAATTAAGTTTACCAAGCCTGCAAAATTTTAAGTTACAGGTTTTAAGAGGATCAAAGTTGTATTAATCATTAATTATTTAATTATATTTTATACAAGTTCATAAAACTATATATATTTTTTAAAATGAAAACCGTGTTGCCATAAAATAAATTATTATAGAATGCTGGCAAATATGCCAGTCAGAAATTATAAAATATCTAAGCAAGTCAACTATTAGAATATTTTGGCTGTAGAGTTTCGTTTCTATTATCACTTAGATATCCTTTAGTTTTTATATATTTTAGTCCCTTTTGTCTTGAGTTGGGTAGACCTTATTATCTTTTTTTTTTTTGAAAAAAAAAATCAGCCTGGTCATTCCAAAGATTCAAACCCGAGCCTCTTTTTGAAGAGTATATCATATAATACCTGACCATTTGCCAACCTTGTGATTACTTGACCTTATAAAATTGAGGTGGGAATTAATGTTAATCACTTTTGTTAATTGTTTTAAATGTTAGAATGGGTGTCATCTTGACCATAGCATTAAATCATTGTTTAGTTCTTGAGGCACTTTTAGTTCTCCTACTTTCTACCTCATTATTTTAATCTTAATTCAAATTAAAATAAAATATTAGAAAGAGATTGGGACTTTTTCCTTTAATGTCACTCTATAGTGAAATGTCTATACTTTCCTTAATTCAATCCCTTGTGCTAAAAATAATATTTTTACAATTATGTAATTTTTTTAATTTAATAATATTGAATATGAATTAAAAGTATGGACAAATTACCAAAATTATCTTTGAATTTCAATCTAATTAAAAAAATCCCAATTATCTTTCAAAACTATAAATCCCCATTTAAAAATTCACAAATTACACCAGGAGTATTTCTAAAACCAACACAAACTCATTTGTAAATTTTAAAGATAATTATTATATTTAGTTAGAAAAGAATTTCACCTGTCTATTATTATCTTGTCACATGGCACATTCTATGACTGCCAAATCATGCAGTTGTTGGTGAGAGGGACTGATTGTAAAATCTTTACAGTACTGAAATTTGCAAATATGAACCCAAATTTCAAACTTTTTTTCAATCCCAATTCTGTACTTCCCATTAGTACATATATATACACTTCTCGTCTTCACTTCACTTGGTAAAGAAAATGACATGTCCCTTATTCATCTTCACCCAAAATATATTTTCTTTCAGATAAAGCAAACCATTAAATTTTAATATTATCTTTTTTATTAATTATTTTTTTATTTTATAAATTTTTCTTCTCCATGATTCACCCTTTTATGCAAAATGTAGTTATCAATAGGGGTGTAAAGTTGGTGAGCAGAACTCCAGCTGCCTACCATTGACTTCCCATAGTTCATGGGATCCTCGTTGCCACACATGCAATTTTTACAGACTCCTTTTTAAGGATTTTCTTGCTTTCTTTTTAAGACAAGCCCACAAAAATATGGTTATTTGAAATATTAATTTCTCCTCCAATTCTAACAGGTGAGTCTCTGGTCTTAATCTTTTTTTTTTGGTGCATTTTATGTTTAGGTATTCTTGATGGTTTAGTTTCTGAGCATGTTATAGAAATGTTGAATATCAGTAATTAGTTCAAAATAGGGGTTTCAAATAAATTGAAGCAAATTATATGGAACAGAGGGTTTGTGTGTGGATATAATTAGTGCCATAATTTGAAATCTGTTAAGAAATTTATTTTTGGTAATTAATTCTTACAAGCCAAGACTGTCTGCAATAGAAATAATGAAATTAATGATTTAATATGAATTCTTGATCATGATTATTAATTATATTGCTTCCCATGCCTACAGAGCCCAAGCACACTAGCTATGAGTAAAAATGAGCATTATTTTGCAATTTTTTCTGCAAGATGAGTTTTTTTTTTCTTTTCCTTTTTGTAGCTTCTTACCAGAAATAAACTGTTTTTTCAGTCATTTGCAGTATTGGATTTTAAATCTTGAACCATTGCATTCATTTTCTTGTTATATGTAGGCAATTAAAATGAAGTATTATTTTGCAATTTTTTCTGCAAGATGATTTTTTCCCCCTTCTTGTAGCTTCTTACCAATAAATAAACTTTTATTTTAGTCATTTTCATTATTGAAATTTTAAATCTTGAACTATTGCATTCATTTTCTTGTTATACGTAGACAATTAAAATGAAGAATTATTTTGCAAATATTTCTGCAATATGATTTTTTTTCTCTTCCTTCTTGTAGCTTCTTACCAATAAATAATCTGTTATTTTAGTCATTTTATTGAAATTTTAAATCTTGAACTATTGCATTCATTTTCTTGTTACATGTAGGCAATCAAGAGCTCTGTCCAATATATCTGATTTTTAGTTGGTGCAATGAGGTGCTTTTCATTCTCAAATGCTAATAATAAAACTGATGAGCAAAAGACCATAAAATCGACATCGGATCGTTCGTCTCCTTCCACATTATCCGACCAATTAGATATGAGGAAATCAGGGTCCGAATATAGCTCTCAAAACATATCAGATATAAGCAGCGCGTCATCGGCTAAGATGTCGTTCGCGTGTTTGTCCCAAAGGCCCAGCAATCTTAGGGTGTTTACATTTGCGGAGCTGAAAACGGCTACAAGGAATTTTAGCCGATCGCTTATGCTCGGAGAAGGGGGATTCGGGCCGGTGTATAGGGGTGTTTTACGGGAGAACGAAGATTCGAGTAAAAGGATTGATATTGCTGTTAAACAACTCAGCAGCAGAGGATTTCAGGCAAGCCATCTTCTCCTAGTAATTTTACAAGGTTAATTACAAAAACTATCCATCAGGTTTAGTCTAATTACAAAAAACCCCATTTATCTTTCGAAATTACAAATATCCCATTAAAATAGAAGATATTTGTAAATTTGAGGATAATTACAAAAACACCCCTGAGTTTTGGGGTAATTACAAAAAAAAAAACAGAGATATTTCGAAATTACAAAAAAACACTCATTTTTTATTCTGTCTTAAATTTAAGGGGATAACTGTAATATTTTTAGAAACGTCAGTGGCGTTTTTGAAATATTTTTTGCTTATGAAGCAGAAACATGTAAGATGTGATCAAATCTTAAAGGTTTTTTTTTTTTGCATTCAAAAACATCTGCGCTTTGTTGTAATTAGCTCGAAGTTGAGGGGTTTTTTTCTTTGTGATTATCCCTAATTTTGAAAGATAACTGAAGTTTTTTGCAATTAGGCTAAACATCAGGGCTAGTATTGTAATTATCTTTTACAGTTAAGGTAACTAGAAGAGAAGTTTGTCCATGAATGTGTTGTGAGCCCTGAAAAGGTTATTAGTGGGACTAAAAATGATTTGAATCCTTTCCCAAATTTAACAAAAAATAAAAATAAATAAAACTAGCTTTATTCATTTATTCATTAACACCATGCTGATTTGATTTATCGTCTTTGGGACAGGGACACAAGGAATGGGTGACAGAAGTGAATGTGCTTGGTATTGTTGAACATCCAAATCTTGTCAAACTTATAGGCTACTGTGCCGAAGATGATGAGAGAGGAATCCAACGCCTTCTAGTTTACGAGTATATGCCGAATAGGAGCGTGCAAGACCATGTATCGAGTCGATTCCATACGCCTCTGCCATGGGCTACTAGATTGAAAGTCGCTCAAGATGCTGCACGAGGATTGGCATACCTTCACGAAGGCATGGAATTTCAGGTACACAGATTTTATCTATTGTCGATATTTCAATATCAGAAATATTCGATTATGTCATCAATCAAATAAAATTTTGATAATTGATGGTCTTTTGATTAGCTTTAATTTTCATGGTCATATCATACTCGGTTGTGTTTTGGTGCAGATTATATTCAGAGACTTCAAGTCATCAAATATTCTCTTGGATGAACAGTGGAATGCTAAGCTTTCAGATTTCGGGTTGGCCAGGTTAGGTCCTGCAGATGGACTAAGCCATGTCTCGACTGCGGTATGATACTGTTTTTCCTTTATTTCCCTCAGCTATTTTGCTGAATGATCATTGAAAGTGATAACGATGTTGATAAATTGCATAGGCCATTCTCTTGGGATTACAATCTCATGACGATCAAGCTCGTCTCAGTTGTACTTTTCACGTTTGATCTCTACATAAATCTAGTTAGTCATCGTTGTTTTAAGTCGTGTGATCAGGACATGCCATATGTTCTAAGTCTAATTTCAGAAAAAACCAGCTATCTTTCAAAATTACAAAATAACGCTTGATGCTTGTTTTTATTTTACTAATTGCCCCCGAATATTTAAGAAAATACAAACCATAAGGGGGTATATGTAATAGGCAATCCTCCAGGGCAGTTTTTGCAATTATTATTTTTTTTAGTATAAATACTTGTATGTAACAATTTCGAGTTTATAGCTTTGCTTCAAAATCCAACAGGTCGTCGGAACGGTCGGATACGCTGCACCAGAATACATCCAAACGGGACGTCTAACATCCAAAAGCGACGTGTGGAGTTATGGGATATTTCTGTACGAACTCATAACCGGCAGACGCCCTCTTGACAGAAATCGACCCAAAAATGAACAAAAGCTCTTGGATTGGGTTAGGCCACACTTAGCAGACATGAAGAAATTTGAACAAATTCTAGATCCTCGACTCGATGGCAAATACGAAATAAAATCCGCTCAAAAGTTGGCGGCCATTGCTAACCGGTGTTTAGTTAGGCACCCCAAGAACCGGCCCAGAATGAGCGAAGTTCTCGAGATGGTTAACCATGTTGTCGAGGCGATGAAAGTCGAGAGCCCTGATGTTACTGTAGAGAGTTCTCCTCAGACAGATGAGGATGAGAAATTTACAGAAGAAAGTTGGAGGAGAAGATTACTTGATCATATAATGGGAGATAATAAGTGTTTAGGGTGGAGATCATGGAGGCCACAAGTGTTGGAGACTAATTGAGTAGTATGTTAGGGTAATTTAAAAAAATAACCCCTAAGGTTTAGCCTAATTACACAAAACTCCAGTTATCTTCCAAAATTACAAATAACCCTTGAGATTCCTTTTAACGTAATATATAAATACCCCCTCTTGAGTCGTGAGGGTGCAATTTGTAAAATAGAAGCAAATGTCAAGGGAATATTTGTAGTTTTGAAAGGTAGTTGGGTTTTTTGTAATTAGATTGAACCTCAGGGGTATTTTTGTAATTAACCCGATATTTTATGGAGGAAGGGAGATTTTTGGCTCGAACTTTGAAACTTCTAAGTAAAGTTTTGGTTGTGCTGTCTGGAATTGGAAAGTGTATATAGACTTGCTTGTAGAAACCTGTTGATCCTAATGAACGAAAAAGTTGTCGATTCCAATGGCATTTGAAGGAATGTTTTAATGAAACTTATCCATATTGAATCGACTCTATGAACCAGAAACTCTCGATAGAAACAAATAAATGAAAACGAGATGAAATACAATGCAGAATAGAAAACTGAGACTGCTTTTAAATAAATGGAAATATATAAAAGGAACGGAAAAAGTCATGATCACAAGCCGATCAGGTAACAAAGGTAAAACAATGAAGATTTTCAAAAAAAAAATCACAAAAATAACTTAAAAACGCAGTTTAAGTGAAGTGCGTTTATGTCTCAAGGATAGAAAACCGAGACTGTTTATTTCCCCATAGTTGCATAAATTCAGACTATTGATTTAAGCACCTTAGGTGCCATGTTATTTGAGTTCCCATGGATAAAATGAAGGGAATGCCATATTTACTTCAGTTCTTAAGGAAATTTACTAAAACTTTTGGAATCATCTATGATAATTGATTTTAATAAAATTAATATTGAAATTTGAAGCAAAAGTAATGAGAACGTAAAAGCCAAATCCCAGCCTAAATAATTTAGGTTGTCAAATTCAAATGTATAACGTCTACACTAGAGATAACAATGAGTTCGTGTAAAAAACTCGAGCTGCCTTAGACCTGTTTGAATCAGGGCATGTCGGCTTTGGATTTTTTTATTTTCAGACACAATCAAACTCTCACCTGATTAGTTATTTATTTTTAAAGGATAAATATACCGATTTAATTGCAATTTTGGTCATGTAAATATACGAGAGTGACATATTTGGTCATGTAAGTAACTTATGTAGTAATTTCGGTCCTTTAAATTCGAAAGGGTGACATATTTGGTCTTGTAAGTATCCTATGTAGCAATTTAGGTCTCGTAAATTTAATTTTTATGCAATTTTGATCTTATAAGTTTTATTTTTGTGGAATTGTGGTCCCAAATGGGTAAGTCATATTTCACCCTTTTAGGGACGGACATAGAGGGGGGCTGGAGGGGGTCATCACCTCCCCTCAAATTTTTATGTTATGTAGTATATATATTTATATATCATATACAGTGGCATAGCCAGGATACTATAACAGAGTGGGTTGATAAATGAAAGTGAGGTGAGCCGTATAGAAAAATCATATAAATCCTAACAAAAATTATTTTTTAAAAAAAAAATTGCTTAGTAAAAGTAAAAAAAAATTAAAAGAGGGGGGGTCGGGGCCCGTGTTGTCCCCTAGCTACGCCACCTATTATATAATTATATATATAAATTATTTGTCTCTCTAAATATTTCTAATCTCGCCACCCTTCTTTCAAATATTTTCAATTTTGCCTCCCCATGCTACAGTTTCTGCATCCGTCCCCTGCACCCTTTCATGAACAACGACAATATTACACAGACTTAAAATTTAGGGGACCAAAATTTCTCAAAAATAAAAAATTATGGGGCTGGAATTGCTACATAACATATTTAGAGGACCAAATATGCCATTTTTTTTAATACTTATGGGACCCAAATTGCTACACAAAATAATTATAAGACTAAATATGCCACTTTCTTATATTTACAAGACCAAAACTGCAATTAAGCCTAATATATATACATATATATATATTGTTTAAAATTATATTTTTTAGAAGATATAATATGTTGGATTTTAAACTTGATTTTGGTCCAATTAATATTGGGCTTGAAAATATATATTTGAGTTAAAAGATAAAATAAGATCCAAGCCCAAATGGCCCAAGTTCTAGAATTTGTCTAGAAGTGTGTTGGAAAAATATCTTAGATATTATTTGTAGAAAAGTTTTTAGAATGTTCTAGGAAAGTAGATATTTTAGAGGATGATTCTAGTGGATGAACTATAGCCATTAAATTAAATAAATCCTAGCCATTGGTTAGGAAGTTGTACTAGTATAAATAGGGGTGTCTTGATCATTTTGTAACAAGCCAAATTTGAGAAGAATCAATACAAGCAAATATTTCTCCACCAAAAAATCTTTTATATTTCTTAGCATAAATAACCTACCCTCTTACAAAGAGATAATAATCCCTCTTCCAACTTCCAATGTCTATATAACCCATTTTCTTCTAAACTTGAGATAACCCTCCCCCAAAGTATCAGAGCCACAAGATCACTTGTGGTTTACATAAAAATATACATAAAAATATGACAAATGGTGTGGCTTCCTTTCAAGTCCATATGCTCAACACAAGCAAATATGATAATTGGAGTATCAAGATGAAGGCCCTTTTGGGTGCACATGAAGTTTGGGATATTGTAGAAAAAGGATATGTCGAGCCACAAGACGAGACTATACTATACCAAACTCAAAATGATTATTTAAAAGATTCAAGAAAGAGAGACAATAAAGCTCTCTATCTCATCTACCAAGCTTTGGATGATGATGGTTTCGAAAAGATCTCAAGTGCAACTACCACCAAGGATGCATGGGAGAAGCTTCAAACGTCTCACAAAGGAGCCGAGCATGTAAAGAAGGTACGTCTCCAAACATTAAGAGGTGAATTTGAAGTTTTACATATGAAAGAGTCTCAATCTATTTCCGAATATTTTTCAAGAGTTTTGGCGGTTTCTAATCAAATGAAAAGAAATGGTGAAAAGTTAAGTGATGTGAGAATTATGGAAAAGATACTCCGTTCTTTAAGTCTTAAATTTGAGCATATTGTCGTAATAATTGAGGAAACAAAAAATTTGGAGGAGATGACTATTGATCAATTATTGGGGTCATTACAAGCATATGAGGAAAAACATAAAAAGAAGCAAGATATTGTAGAACAACTTTTTAAAATGCAAGTGAAGGATAAAAAAGAAAGCATGAGCAATGAGCGCGGTCAACATGGAAGAGGTCGTTTTCAAGGAAGAGGTCGTGGTCGTGGACGTGCACGAGGAGGTTTCAATAATAATGAGGATAGAAGAGAATTCCCAACCGGTGGACGTGGGAGGAGCAATCCAAGAACGAGGTACGAAAAATCACAAACAAAGTATTATAATTGTCAAAAATTAGGACATTACGCTTCAGAGTGTAGAGCTCCGAAAACCATGGTTGAAGAAAAGGCCACTATGTGGAAGATAAAAATGAAGAAGATGCCAATTTGTTACTAGCATACAAGGGTGGTGATGGAAGACAAGACAACACTTAATACCTCGATACTGGTGCAAGCAACCATATGTGTGGAAGAAGAAGCATGTTTGTGGAGCTTGATGAATCGGTGAGTGGCAATGTTTCTTTTGGAGATGAGTCTAAAGTTCCAGTCAAAGGAAAAGGTAAAATTCTAATCCGCTTAAAGAATGGGAGTCATCAATTTATTTCTAATGTCTATTACGTTCCAAATATGAAAAGTAATATCTTGAGTTTGGGACAACTCTTAGAGAAAGGCTATGACATTCACATGAAAGATCGTACGTAGTCTTTCTATAAGAGATGATAGAAATAATTTAATCACCAAAGTGTCAATGTCTAGAAATAGAATGTTCTTATTAAATATCCAGAATGATGTAGCAAAATGTCTCAAAGCTTGCTACAAAGATATATCTTGGCTTTGGCATCTCTGATTTGGGCACTTAAATTTCGGCGAATTATAATTACTATCAAAGAAAGAGATGGTGAGAGGATTACCATCCATCAATCATCCCGATCAACTATGCGAAGGATGTCTATTGGGAAAACAATTTAGAAAGTGTTTTCCTAAGGAATCAAGCTCGAGATCACAGAAGCCCCGGAGCTCATACACACCGATGTTTGTGGACCAATCAAGCTAAGCTCTCTCGGTAAAAATAATTATTTCCTCCTCTTTATTGATGATTTCTCTAGAAAGACACTGGGTATATTTTTGAAAAGAAGTCGAAGTGTTCGGAGCATTCAAGAAGTTCAAAGCTATGGTGGAAAATGAAAGTGGATGCAAAATCAAGGCAATGCGATCGGATCGTGGAGGAGAATTCACATCTAAGGAGTTCCAAGAATTTTGCGAAGCAAATGGAATCAGCGTCCCTTGATGATCCCAAGATCCCCAGCAAAGAAATGGCGTAGGCGAGAGAAAGAATAGAACAATTCTTGAAATGGCAAGGTGCATGCTCAAAAGCAAAAGGTCCGCCAAAGGAGTTCCCGGCCAAGAAGCGTTGGCGTGTGCGGTGTACTAAATCAAATCGTTCACCAACCAGAAGTGTGTGGGGAAAAACACCACAAGAAGCTTGGAGTGGAAGAAAACCAGGTATCTCTCATCTAAAAGTATTTGGAAGCAAAGCATATGCACACGTACGTGACGAGAGAAGCAGTAAGCTTGATGACAAAAGCGAGACATTCATCTTCATCGGGTATGACTCAAATTCTAAATGTTATAAGTTATATAATCCAAATACTAAGAAGCTTGTGATAAGTCGTAATGTAGAGTTTGATGAAGAATCAGATTGGGATTTTGGTTCCCAAAACAACTTCAATTTCTTTCCGGATTGTGAAGAAAATGAGTCAAGACCGATCGAGCCAACTATAGAAGTTCAGCAAGAGCCAACTACTCCATCCACTTCCCAATCAATAGCTGAAGGAGACTCGCCACCATTATTTCTAAACGAAAGAGGCATAACACGTGCAAGGATTCTAGAAGATCTTTATGAGAACACCGAGAAGATATATGATATCACTTTATTCTGTCTATTTGCAGATTGTGAACCAGTGACTTTTGAAGAAGCAGTCCAAAATAAAAGATGGAGAGATGTTATGGATGAAGAGATACAAGCAATCACGAAGAATGACACATGGGAGCTTACCTCACTTCCAAAAGGACATAAGGCTATCGGCGTCAAGTGGGTGTACAAAGCAAAGAAGAATGCTAAAGGAGAAATTGAAAGATATAAAGCAAGGCTAGTCGCAAAAGGCTATAGTCAAAGAAATTGGAATCGACTATGATGAGGTGTTTGCTCGTCGCTCGCTTGGAAACAATAAGGCTTATCATTTCTTTAGTAGCTCAAAACAGATGGAAGATTCACCAGATGGACGTTAAGTCAGCTTTCTTAAATGGAGTTCTCGAGGAAGAAGTCTACATTGAACAACCAAAGGGCTATGTGGTGAAGAAAGAAGAAGATAAAGTCTTGCAGCTGAAGAAGGCTCTATACGGATTAAAGCAAGCACCACGGGCTTGGAATAGTAGGATAGATAAATACTTGCAAGAGAATGGGTTCACTAAATGCCCGCACGAACATGCACTTTATGTCAAGGTCAGAAAAGATGATGTTTTAATCGTGTGTTTATATGTGGATGACTTGATCTTCACAGGAAATAATCTAGACATGTTTGAAGAGTTCAAGAAAGCAATGACCAGAGAATTTGAGATGACTGATATCGGGCTTATGGCATATTACCTCGGCGTTGAAGTTAAACAACAAGAAGATGAGATTTTCATCTCGCAAGAAGGCTACGCGAAGGAAATTCTCAAGAGGTTCAAGATGGATAACTGCAAGCCTATTAACACACCAGTGGAGTGAAACATCAAGCTATCAAAGTATGACGGAGAAGAAAAAGTGGACCTAACATTGTACAAAAGTTTGGTTGGAAGTTTGCGGTATTTGACGTGTACCAGACCAGACATTCTCCATGCCACCGGTCTAATAAGTCGCTACATGGAAAATCCAACCACTACTCACATGAAGGCTGCTAAAAGGATTCTTCGCTATCTCAAAGGTACGATCAATTTCGGCTTATTTTATTCAACAACTAATGCTTATAAACTTGTTGGTTATAGTGATAGTGATTGGTCTGGAGATGCGGATGATCGAAAAAGTACTACTGGCTTTGTGTTCTTCATGAGAGATACCGCATTCACTTGGATGTCAAAGAAGCAGCCGATAGTCACTCTCGCAACCTGTGAAGCTGAGTACGTAGTTGCGACAACTTGTGTTTGCCATGCAGTTTGACTGAGAAATTTTTCAAGGAATCGGGAATGACACAAGAAGAGCCAACTAAGATTTGTGTCGATAACAAGTCAGCTATGGCATTGGCAAAGAATCCGGTGTTTCATGATCGAAGCAAGCACATTGCACTCGCTACCACTACATACGAGAATGCATATCGAGAAAGGACGTGCAAGTGGGGTATGTGAAGTCTCAAGATCAAATTGCGGATATCTTCACCAAACCGCTCAAGCATGAAGACTTCATACGACTTGGAAGTTTTCTCGGAATGACAAATCAAGTTTAAAGGGGGGTGTTGGATTTTAAACTTGATTTTGGTCCAATTAATATTGGTTTTGAAAATATATATTTGAGTTAAAAGATAAAATAAGATCCAAGCCCAAATGACCCAAATTCTAGAATTTGTCTAGAAGTGTCTTGGAAAAATATCTTAGATATTATTTGTAGAAAAGCTTGTAGAATGTTATAGGAAAGTAGATATTTTAGAGGATGATTCTAGTGGATGAATTATAGCCATTAGATTAAATAAATCCTAGCCATTAGTTAGGAAGTTGTACTAGTATAAATAGGGGTGTCTTGATCATTTTGTAACAAGCCAAATTTGAGAAGAATCAATAGAAGCAAATATTTCTCCACCAAAAACTCTCTTACATTTCTTAGCATAAATAACCTCCCCTCTTACAAAGAGAAAATAATCCCTCTTCCAACTTTCAATTTCTAAATAACCCATTTTCTTCTAAACTTGAGATAACCCTCCTCCAACATAATAGCCTTATTTCTAAAATTATTAAAATATTTTTTGAATTATAACTGGATCTAACAGTATATATCTACCCATCAAATCTATATTAATTTTGAGAGTATTTGAATCTAAATTCTTCCTCTAAAAATATCTAAACCCTTAATAATCTTAATAAATTAAATTTTAAACATAGACAAAACCTCTCAAACTAAATAGGGTTGACATGTATCATATCTTTGAGGTGTCTAATTCACGAATTGGGTTGTGAGACACGTAGGGCTTGAATGGATATATTTCCAAGTCCAATTTCCAATTTCTAGTGTTGAAAAATGAATTTTCAAATTTTATTGGTTTTCGTGTGAGAATTGGGAATATGTTTGGTTTGTTGTCTAAATTTCTATTTGAAAATGAGAATATGTTTGGTTATAGTTTTTCAAATGTATTTTTGACATAAGTTTGCGTGATTGTTGTGTATTTTTACCTAGGTTTGCATAATTTGAATGAAAAATTGTTTGGTTGTGTTTCAAAAGAATATTTTCCATAAAAAAGTAAAAACTGGAAATGACTTCATTTCTACTGAAATTCTTTGAAACAAACATAAACCCATTTTCCGGAATAGTTGAAAACTGGAAAAATGGTGTTGGAAACACAATTATTCATGGCCATAGAATTTAAGAGGATTGAGCTTGTTGCACAAGTTTGTTGGGCTTTATGGTAAAGAAAATAATGATGTTTCCAAAAGTGAAATTTCTAATAAGTATTATATCTAATGCTATCATTTTTTTCTTCTAAAAAAATGCTATCATTTTATTTTGCGACAAATATCTATTATATTATTATTTTTCAATGAAGTAGAATTTTATCAAGAGCATAATTGTTATGAATACACTATACAGCAATTTAACCATTTTAATTCAGAACAACAGTCATATATAATGTAATTTTAATTTTATTCGACATTTTGAATTTGGTCAATGTCGCTCCTCTGGTCAAATTTCATAATAATTTCAATAAATTTAAATTATAAAAAAAACTACTATTTAATTTTTTATAATATATATTTTTTATTTCTCTTTGTGTTTTTTTATTTATTTTCTGGTGATGCATTTTTTAATTATAATTTTTTTAAAGTAAAATATAATCGTACTTGTTAGATAGCTTCTTTTTTTCCTAATCCTATATTCAACTCATTACGTTCGCAATTAAAATGATACGTAATAAACTTAATTTCTCATCATTAATTTACTCCTTTTTGTTGATGCGGAGAAGCTTTAGAATTTGCAAGGAATTTGGTATTTGTCATTAATGTTGTGGACACAGATGCTGCCAAATGCAGAAAAGTAAAAATAATAAATAAAATAAAATTTTCAATATTTGAGGGCCAAAATTAAATATTTTATAACGATATATAAGCATGAGATTATTTAAAGAATTTTATCAAGTCTATCAAGTCAATCAAGTTATGATTCAAAACATACAAAAAATGATTCAATGTGTTTGAATTTAATTTGCTACTCAATTTTTAAGTGTAATGAAGAGATTTATTAATAAAGTCAAATGTGGAGTAACTTCTATCAACATCAAATTATTCCTTACTTCAACGTAATGAAACTTAACTAGGATGGCAAATTCCCGCAAAAAACCATTGTCGTTGGCATCTGAATAAAATTGAACGGGGAATCATCAAACATGAGACATAATGGGGATTTATTGCTTCTCTAGAACTGAGGATGAGACATTGATAATATCCCCGTCCATCTCTATCCCTATTCCCATTTAGATAAAACGAGAATTACCTGTCACGATCTTCATTCCCAGAATATATATGTGTGTGTGTGTGTGTGTGTGTGAGAGAGAGAGAGAGAGAGAGAGAGAGAGAGAGAGAGAGAGAGAGAGAGAGAGAGAGAGAGACCAATGCCTGCAGTGAGATCGTAGAGACTAGTCTCAACTATTGCTTCATTGATAGAAGTCGGTGCTTTCACTCGAGTTCGCAAAATTGGCTCGATCAACCCACATATAAGATTGGATCGGGCTTTATTTTTAGAAGCCTGAAAAAGTCATGGCCCACCGACCCGAAGCCCAACATGCCGAGCAAAAATACACGTATTGGGTTGGGCCTGGCCACAAGAAATGCAATCCGATAAAATTTTGGGTTGACCGACCCAACCCAATTTTGTGACTTGGCATGCTGGGCTAGTCCCGATACAATCCATTGCCAGCTCTAACTCTCGGAGAACTTGGTCTAGGTTCAATTCCATGCATGTGTTACAACTAAAAAAAGAACAATATACCTGACAATATTCTTATGTGTTACTCAAATAATAATTTTTGAAATTTTTCTCAATTTTTTTTTTGAAATAATATATCCAATGGATAATACAGTAAAATATAATATTTATCCATGGAGTTCATTATTTAAACTGCTCCACTGAAACGACCCGTGACCCATGCGTTCGGGGAAATGGGACCCACAGGCCGCACTAACGGCAATCCAGAACAGGCCGACGCCAGCAACCGGCTTTTCGCGCGGCCTAATAACGCCTACCATTTTACTTTCCCATTCAGAACTACTACATTAAACCACAATATTCACTCAAACCCCATTAATTTTGTGGAGGACTTTTCTATTGGCGGAGGATCTGTTGAAATTCTTCGTTCCAATTAAAAGGTTAGTAGTAATAGTAAACAAAAACACACACAAAATACAAGAACATGGTATTGGGTTTTTTCTTCTTTTGTGAAGATGTTAAATGGGCTTGAGGTTTTTTGATGTTTAAGCTTGGGATGCAGGTTGCTTTTCTAGTTCTTGATTAGTACCGACTGGGGCTTTTTTTCTTTTTTTCCTTTTTTTGGGCTGTCTTATAATCTTTATCTATAATTTTATCCGTGTTTTTCTTATGGAGCAAGAATTGAGGTGTTACGGATTTTTTTTTGGGTTGTTGTTTCAACTTTCTAGCTTCGGCTCTAAGAATGGTCTGTTTTTGGGGATTAGTAAAGAAGGGATTTTTTCAAATGATTATTTGCCTTTTCTATTCCCTTATCGGTGCATATATTTTTGCCTATGATGAACTGGATATTTGAAAAAAAAAAAAAAAACGAGACCAAGTTTCTTTTTTTTGTTAAATATTTTTTTATGATAGGATTATTTGCAAAATCGAGACAAATACAATGAAATGATCAAACTTGGTTTGGTCCCTAATGCAATTTTCTTCATTTTAGCTTCTTTCATCTTTTATCTCTGGGTCCTGAATGGAAATTTATGCACTAGTAAGCATTTTTGGGGCTGTTAGAATTGATATTAGGAACATCTAATTTTTGGTATATGTTACTCTGTGTTGAATTGGAGACCTTCTGACATACAGAAGTTTATTGGATACTGTTTACTTTACACTTGTTAATGTTCTAGAGTTGCTCTTTCTTTTTCCTAGTTTAAATGAATAATAGTTATCCATAAGGAATACAATCTATTGAGGTGGTTTGTGAAGTCTATAGGAGCATTATTAGATCTTTACCACTTTGGCATGGATTAAAGGGAAAATTATCCCTTCAAGATAGTTAATTTTCCCTTTAACAATACAAAGTCTAAATACATGTTGTTCAAGTTTCATAAGAAATCTACCACATATCCGAACGACAAAAGAGCTTGGATTCTCTATTATGTGTTGAGTGGACTAGATGAAATCTTGAATTCATATTCCTTTATGAATTTAACATAATATATTTCCGATGAACTGGAAAATTAATGTTCATGTATTTTTTTCTTCCCCTTGGCATCCAGTATCTAATTTTTGTATAAAAATGATAGTTCCACATTCCTGATTAAAACTGCATGCTTTTTCATCAGGAAGGCTTTTTCCGACGAACCTCCAAATCTCTTGTTATAAATACACGTCCTTTCGTTAATCTGCGTAAAAGTGCTTCTTCGGTTATCATATGAGAAGATGACTACGTATCAGATAGATCCGGATGTTGTTAGGTGGGGCCTACACCTTATAGATGTCTGCTCTCTTTCAAACAATGGTTCTCCAGAAACTCTTACATGTTATGAGAAGGATTTGTCGTGGACTGAATCAGTGAAGGAAGGTTTTTGTAACCCGACGTGCTCTTTTGTGGAAAACGATGAAGTTATAGCTCATGCCCTTCAGGAAGAATTATCGAGGATTGCAGCTTCAGATGCTTCGGGATTTACATATGCTGGAAAACAACATCAGGAAGAGTCTATTCTTGCTCAGGATTGGCTTGGTCGTTCAGGTGGGACAACCCAGTTTCTATTTCTTTTCCTAAAATAGGTTGTTTTTTTTAGGTTATTTATCAAGTTTGCAGGGTTTCAGTGCAATCAAGAAGAAGTGGACAAAAAAGAAGCAGTTTTAACTGACCTTGAAGAATTATCACTTGAGAGCGACTATCAAGGTAATTTACCCGAGATAGAAGATGAGTCTGATATTGATGGTGAATTGGGCAAAAGGCTGAATCAAATGGTGCCGGTTCCTGTAAGTTCCCATTATTTGTTTTTAATTGTGGAGATTATTTCTTTTTGATATATGTATTTAAACTTTGTTTTTGTTGCTATTTTGGGTCATTATTTTCCATATATCAAACTGAATTTATGCATATCATGTAAGGATAATTTTGACTCTGATATTGTGTTGGCTGTTGCAGCATGTTCAAAATTAATGGAGATATACCATCTGCTGATGAAGCTACATCAGACCATCAAAGGCTTCTGAACAGGTCTTGCCCAAAACTGCTTCTGTTTATTCCGTCGTTAAGCTGTCTGTTATATTGCTACTTTGTGATGGCTGTTTTTCTGCTGGTTGAATAGTTATAAGTTGTTGGCAAGCCAATACTTTTAAGATTAAATTTTAGAACTTTGACTATCAAGCTTCATTAACAGGCAGTAATGCTTTTGAAACTGATTTCCTTTATATTCTCTCTGTCAAGCTCTAAATGATTTGGTTTAATTTGTTGAGTCAAATGAATGGTTTTGTGTAGTCAAATGAATGGTTCTTGAGACGAGTGCTGTTTAACTCCCTAGGGACAAAATTAATGAGGTATATTTGGCCAAAAAATAGATTAACAAATAATTAAACTGGTCGATATAAACTATGGCTTAAGAAAAGTCCATTCCACAAAGGATATGCAACAAGATAATTCTGTCGGCACACCGTTGAGATGGATCCTTCACTCGTACAAGAATGTATGTTTCTTTGTTTACAGATTTATCTTGATTATACAGATAACGATCCAGCATTTTCCGCGAATTGTATAGTAGAATCAATCAGACATCTGAAAGCATTTTTATGAGTGTTCTTTTGTTCCTAGTCCATGTAAATAGGTGGGGCTTTTTAGGCATATAAGTTTTCTCATGCATTTATGGTCTATTTATTACATCATCTTTTGGCATTCATTTCTGCTTTATGCCCGATGAAGAAGTTAGCGCACTGAGTTTTGTGATGCTTCATTTTGCTCAATAATTCTATTAGAACAACGAACTTGTTGCTTCAACACCACCACCAACAACCGCAACCCACCCCACCCCCACCCAAAAAAAAAAAAAAGAAAATGACAGAGAATAAGCTATGAACATGACTTGTAGAAAGTATTTCCATTAGTTTCCTACACTGTTCCACTCTCTCTTTAGATTATATCCACTTTCTTATATATTATAGTTTTCTTTGACTCTTGTTATCATCAGATTGCAGTTGTATGAACTAACTGAACTCAAGATATTGGGAGATGGTAATTGTCAGGTTGGTTCCGTAAGATCCCTATACTATTTACTCATGCATATATGTTATAGTGCAGGTGATTACTGAAATTATCTTTTATTGTATATCTTTGGTATCAAATTGATGAAATAATATTGAAAGATTAAGCTGGTTGTCAACCATGCCCTTTGAGGACTCTCAAAGCATTAATACCATCTCGTATGCATATGAATTCATGTATGCATGTGGATATTTGTTCTTCTAATGATCTGATGGAATTTATCTGGAACATTTTAGGCTAGATGCATGTAGTTGTGCATATTAATTCTTTTATGATGCCAAAAATCTTTATATTTTTTTGTGAACATCGTTGTGCCATTTCCTAATTATATATATTGAATAGTAATCTTTGGAATTAGTGCATTTTCTTGAGCTTTGTGCTACTGATTCACATGGGATTTTTGTGTAGCATTTATCTTTTTGGGATCAATTGTAGTTGGCACTTAATATATCACAGCTATAGAAAACATTTCTACCTTTTGGAACTAGTCATCTTCTTATGCTTTGTTGTACTTGATCCTTTACAAGCCGTGGCTTATTGTGTCTTCCTGTTCTTTACACAGTTCGATCATTGTCAGATCAAATATACCGGACTCCAGAGCATCACAAATTTGTGAGAGAACAAGTAGTCAGCCAGGTTTGATTGTAATATGATATGACATGATATTCTGTCACTTTTAATTCAGTAATTTCATTTTTTTTTTCATTGTAATATGCTCATCCATATTGTGATGCTGTCTTTGTTCTTACTTCCGGACCATCATCAGCTGAAGTCACAACCTGAGTTGTATGACAACTATGTACCCATGGCTTATGATGACTACTTGAAGAAAATAAGCGAGTATAATACCATCACAATCTGATGTCATTTTCTTGATATATAAATTCTTTCACAAATATCTATATTGAGTTGTCTAATCAGCTTTGCATAATTACAGAAGTGGGGAATGGGGTGATCATGTCACGTTGCAGGCTGCTGCAGATTGCGTACGATTTCGTTCTACCTTGATCTCTCTCTTTGTTATACTTGTGCGTGTTTGATTTTATTGTATCACGAATCTAAAAATACTGATTTTTACGCCGAAGAATGTAAGTTTTCTTCTTAAGTTGAGGTATGATATTATGTATCTACTTTTCCCTGTAGACGCTGTCTAACTTTTTGTCACTAGGCATCAGCGGTGTCCATAATTATCTATTTAGGACACACTGACGTGAAGTTTTGTAAGGAGACATGAGTATGAGTAGAAAGGTACTAAAGGAGATTTTTTTTTCTATAGGTATGTTGCATAAAGCTAGAGAAATTATTAATCACCAATTGCGACAATTTAACCAAGCACCATTAGTGGTCAGATAGATAGTCCGATGAAAGGACCACAATGTAGTTTTGGGCTTGCCCCTTGTACAAGACTCATCACGTTGTGGTAATTGTGGTCCTTTAATCAAAGACCTATAGTATCTTCTTGGGGAACAGAAGAAGGAGTATAACCAACACCAAATCTTTCGATAGCATGAGAGAAGTCATGAATAACAGGTCACCAGAAGTCATATCAAGGGTTAATTACCGAAAATACCCCTGAGGTTCAGTCTTATTACATAGGAAACCAAACTATCTTTCAAAATTACAAATACCCCTTTTGAGATTTGTTACTATTTTACAAATCACACCAAAAGGGGAGGTATATGTTAAGTGAATACAAAGCGGAAGGGGTTATTTGTTAAACCTCAAGGGTAGTTTTGTAATTAACCGAATTTCAATATTTGTTGAGTAATAATAGAAGCTTTGGAAAAATAATGTTGATGGTATGTTCCCAAGAAGAACAATGAGAGAAATTTGTTGTTAATTTTGCATTATATATTCTATTAATGGGCTTCTCAGTATCTGTTCAAGAGAGCGGTGTTACAACGCAATCTTTATATTTCTCAAATGCTCAAGATGCAGGGTAGGAATATTATAACCCACATTTTGGATGATTTATATATGATTTGTAATTGTAAATCATTCTCTTGGAGATGCACGTCGTGTCTTACATTTTGTTTAACTTATTGTGGCCACCTCGAATCTTCTTTTGTGTTACAGATTACTTTTATTCAGATATTCACTTGGCCGTTATGGAAGCTTTACATGCTTCCGTCTATTATTAATACTTTTTTATGATTTGGCTGAAAAACCTACTTTATATGGTGTTCTTTCCGGCCATTTTCGGGAGTATTTTTGGAGAGAATGAAAATTTGGATATGTTTGTTGTAAAAATGATGTGATGTAATTTGAGAAACATTTTCAACCACACGTCTTGCCAAATATCATTTGTTGTGGTTAGTGGGAGATATTTTTGAGTGTAGGTGTTTTATAATGTCTTTCCTTTAGGGTTTTTATTTTTTTGGTAGTTATAAGTTTTATAAATTTTAACTAATGATTGGGATTCTTGGGAATGAAAATACCATTTCCGGAAAATGCAAGTAACAAAAACCTTTTTGTCTCTAGATGGAAATTGTTTGGGAAACTGAAACCAGACATAGTTAGCTTTTTGTGTTGACATTACCTATTACGAAAAGTGGTATATTTGTATTACATTTTCTAACTCCAATGACTTTTGGTTTGCTAAGTTACAAGTTGTTCACTTCTTTGATAGGGATATTTCATGCTTAAGTCTGCATGTTTAATATTGTAATTCTCATTATGACTTGTTCCCTTGTATGTGGTGTGGCATTCTTGCAAGATGGTTTTAATGTTCATCATATTTTTAAGAGCTAATGTAAATTTTTTCCTTTTTCAATTTTATGGCAGTATGGCATCAAGATCTTTGTGATCACATCATTTAAGGATACATGCTATATCGAGATTCTTCCACAAAATGAGAAGTCAGACAGAAGTAAGTTTTTGTTTCTGCAATTTAATGCAAAATTTTCTTTTCTTTTGTTTTTTTCATTTTTGTGCAGATTTCTTTTGGGGTGGGGTTAGCATTCAGCATTTTTTGCTTTGATTTTGAACCAAGTTTTCGTTCAATCCTGTGAAATTTCTGAAATGGCATTTGTGTTTCATATCCTGTTTTCTTGATATTTTGACTTTGCATTGGCACATTGTTAAAAGGGATGATTACAGCCCCACCCCCAGGTTCGGGCTAGTTATAAAAAAAAAAAAAAAAAAAAAACTCAGAGCTTTTTTGAAAATTGCAAACCACCCCTTGAGATTGGATGTTGTAAATTTCCCCCTTCATAATAAAAACACATTTCAAACCTCTTTTGATATTTATAGAAATATTACAGTTATCCCTTACCCGGTAATTTTCAAACATCTTTGTTTTTTTTTTTGTTATTATTCCTTGTTAAAATGTAGTACTAAATGTTGTCTGTGTTGCAATGCAGTTATATTCCTGAGCTTCTGGGCTGAAGTGCACTACAATTCAATTTATCCATTAGGAGGTAAATATTAATTTATTGCTCGTATAGTCAATTGATGCGATCAGGGTAAAACGGTTGCAGACTGTAAATTTTTCACTTGATGCAACTTCAATGCCCCTGTTTCTGTGAATATTTCTCACGAACGTCGTTCTTGTGATTTGCTGTTTGTAGAACTGCCTGTGGTAGAGGGCAAGAAAAAGAAACGGCGATGGTGGACATGAATTTAATCGCCATTCAATGTCGTTATGTTTTTTGGCAAATTTTCAAACCAAGGATGGATTAACTTCACACCTGAATTCTGAGAATGAGTTGGTCTTGTATTAGACAGCAGCACTTGTGGAGGGCTATTTCTACTTTATATACTTGTATTTGCCTCCATGTACAGAACAATTTTGATGTTTTTTTTTAAGTTTCTACTCTTACCTTTCTACCCTTGTTTTGTTATCAAGTGGTAGATTATTGTGAGCTTATGTATATCTTTATAGTTAGCTACCAACTTATAGAGGCACTTAAAATTGGTTCAACTTTCAATATACTAAGTTTATTTCTAGGGATAATTACAAAAAACTCCCTGAGATTTGGGCTATTGCAAAAAACCATGAGATGTTCCGAAATTATTATTAAAAAAAAAAAGATCTGATGCCTTAAATTTAAGGGGGTAATTGTAACTATTTTATAAATATCAGAGGTTTTTTGAAATATTGTTTGCTTATGACGGTGAAAATGTAAGATTGAGGTTTTTTTTGCAATTTTCAAAATTCTTTGAATTTTTTTTGTAATTAGTCCGAACATCAGGGTTTTTTTTTTTTTTTTTGTAATTATCCCTTATTTTTATTCATGATTTTCATTCCATTGTTACCATTTTATTATTCTAAAGGAAGAAGAAAGGATATATTAGAAAAATCAAAATGAAAAACACAAATAATTTTGTTAAACCAAATTGAAAATAGAAAATATAATACAAATTGACAATCAAACAAAAGAATCACTAATTGAATAAAAAAATTAAGAGTTATATTTTATAAAATAAAATTGACTTACTTAAACCATGACTTCCATAATGCATATTCAAACACTTCACTAGATCAATTAACTACTTCATTCAATCCTCTGTTTTGATCAATTTGTAATCAAAGTTGTAATGAACAGTTTTGAAATGAAGATGTTACAAACAGACAGCTCCAAAAATCTCCCTTCATAGTACACTCAGTCTCTATATATCAAATGCAGAATAAAACAAGAATAAACCGCGCAAGAACACTCTACTCTTGCATCTACTACTAAACGACGTTCAAAAAATATCATCAGCTCAAGCCCTCGACAATTTTAGAGAGTGCTGAATAAGTTCCAAGTGCAGACGATACGACGCCTACTCCAATGACCAATACACAGATAGACGACTGCGAGACAAAACAATAAAAACGTACGAAGATGAGAAAAAACAAAGTCATTATGGTCCGCGTTAATGAAAATGCAGATGGTTTATGTACTCTGTCATCATTTGCTGGATTAGTAAACGGTATTTGATTCGTATTTACTTGGGATGATAAACGAGAGAATTTTACGTTTATGTTTACCTGGAATAAAGTTATTTTCCCCCTTAGGATGGTCAAGTAGCAAGCGCATGGAAGAATCAATGTCTGCCAAAAGGACATTCAGTAAATGAAATGTGTATATAAAATGAGCAATATTTGTAAGGGTTAATTACAAAAACTACCCATGAGGTAATTTTGAAAGATAACTGGAGTTTTTTTATAATTGCGCTACATCTCACGGGTAATTTTGTAATTATCCCTATTTTTAACATGTTAAGGGAGATGTTAAAAGGACTTACAACTAGCATTGTGAGTAAAGAACCTACCAATGCACTCACCAAACCTGCATGACAATTAAGGGATACAATAATGAGCTAAAGAAGTTATTTTGTATGCAAAACTAGAAGATAAAAAAAGAAAAACGGCACCAAATTGCTCAGGTCTCGCTTATGGGCCCTAACTCCATGGGCCTGGGGCGTGACATTGACAAAAATAAACAAAACTTAAGTATAGTAGTGGAAAGTATACGGGGAACTTACCAAAGAAGGGGATGCTAAGGGCCACTAGCAATGTAGATATCACCAACGCTGTCCTTATAAAGATCGAATACATTTGGAACTTGGCATGTCTTGATGGTATCAATTCCTCCAAACTCAATGCCACGGGCGACATGGTTAATGCATACGTATTTGAAATTAAGGAAGAAGCAATTTTGTTTCTTCGTCACATATGCAGTTATGTAATAAATGAGACATGAAGCACAAAACAAAGGGGACATGGAACTTTTGCATTAGGGAAAATGACATGCTGAGACTGTTCTAAGGTCTGTCTAGTTCAATTTCCTTCATCGTAATATCGATTCTAAAACAGATATGTTCCTTTAGTGATAATTACAAAAATAACCCCAGAGATTTTGGGTAATTACAAAAAAAACCCAGAGAATTTTTAAAATAATAAAAAGAAAACCTGAGGTTTGACTATATCTTAAATATAGGGGGTAACTATAATATTTTCACAAATGTAAAGGGGGCGTTTAAAATATTTTTGCTTAAAGAAGGGGTAAAGTGTAGTCAAGAATCAAACCTCAAGGGGATTTTAGTATTTTTCAAAAAACCTCTGTTTTATTTTTGTTATTAGCTCAGACCTCTAGGAAATGCTGCAGGATTGGAATAATCAACAGATTGAATCATATGAAGGATATTTTGTAAATGGATTGACAACCTGCAAAAAGATCAACAAACACAAGTTATTGCCATGAGGTACTAACATATTAAATAGATATGTTGTATCCATATGAACAATTAACTTTATTTACAAAATTTTCTTGCAATGGTTTTCCGGAGGCTTGGTAATCAAGGATCATTCGTCTAAAAATATACAAACAAGAGAAACCTATCGTAAAACTTAACTAAACTGAACGAACTTACCGTAGTCCACACAGCAATTTTAGATGCGACTAAATCGTGGGGCATATTCAGGGTAAACTGCGATTGTGTCGATTCTCCAAACATAATGTATCCCATTGTAGCAGCTCCAGCATACATCACAGTGCAAATACCAAAGCTGCATAAACGATGGACTCATGAGTTCAAAATAGTGAAGAGTCATAAGTCGTCCCTTTTATTGATGCGTAATATGCCACTTAACGATATGCAAACTTTGCACATCATAAGAAAGAGTTATGAAATAAGCTCATCTTTTCTAAAAGCTAGTGGTGGAAATATTGCTGGTTATGAAGGTAAAGTGCAATACAAAATCAAACCTCAAGGGCATTTTTATAATTTTAAAAAACCTTTTGGTTTTTTTTGTTATTAGGTCAAACCTTGGGGGTAGTTTGTAGTTATCCCTTAACTTTACCTGGTTAGGAGGACAAAAGGGAACTGGCTTGGTTTTTCCATGGACGAATATATGTTGGGAATAACAGCATGGCCCGAGTAGCAAAAACCATAGAGACCAATAGCAACTGGAAGAGTCGAAAGGTTCAAAGTTGTCCCTTTAGTGTGAACACCAACTTCATCCACTAACCCAACCCAGAATAAACAAGCAACCACCAAGATTGATGCAATCACCCCTCCAACTGAAAAACACCGAACAAACAAAGTAAAAACGGGGGAAATGATGATTTGCAAGAAGTAAAAATGCAATAGGTACACAGAATAAGCAACGCTCACCAGAGATGTAGCTAAGAATACTCAAGTCTCGTAACCAAACGGTAGGAAGAACAGCCAGGGTGGTAATCAATGCGAAAAGATGCTGAGAGTTTAACTCATACCCTCCTAAGTTTAAATGCGCATTTGGAAATAAAGATGACAAGTTATCGCTTTCCAAAATAATATACTCAACGCAACAAGCCTGCAAAAAAAAGAACAATGATGTTATGGACTAACAGAAACGACGGAACATGAATTCTGCAATAAGTCTCAGATAAAAAATGATAAAAGGAAAAATAGATAATCGTCATTAATGCTGTGAAATGTATTGGCTTGAACACATTTACGTCTTGGTCACACGGCATTAAATCTACAGTAACTTCATATGGTCTCAGTTTTCACATTTATGCCAAATACGAACATTCTCAAGTTGCCAGATGTACTTACATATAACTCCACGTATAGAACAATCTGCATCCACAAGTCAGAAAATAACGTCAGATACTAAATAAACTTTTGCTACATCTTGCGGTATCATACACCAATGAAGCAAAACAATTTGGGAATAACAAAAGACATACAGATATGAATATACGTCCTGTAGTGCCAAAGGCAGCCTGGCCGATGTCTGGGTAAGTTTCGAGCCCAGGTTGACTGTCCAAACAGTATCGTAAGAGAATTCCAGTGTAGTAAGAAAGTATGGCAAAAATCAATAATATACTAAGCCCAAGCCACCCTCCTTCTCTGACAGCATACGGCGTAGAAAGTAGTCCAACTCCACATATTATATTCATGCCTGGATAAAATTGTCATTAGTCCTTTCTGTTTTATGCAATAATGCACTAATGCAACTCCACATAAGCTGAAAATCACTTTTTGTATAGTTTGCAAACACTCCCTACGTCATCGACAGCTATTTTTTCCATGTAGAAGCTAAAAATCACTTTTTTCATTAACTTTTCCATCTAGAAGCTGAAAATCACTTTTTTTTAGAGTTTGCAAACACTTCCTACTTAATCAACAGCTATTTTTTCCATCTAGAAGCTGAAATCACCTTTTTTAGAGTGTTCAAACATTCCCTACTTCATCAACAGCTTTGCATGAGTAAACTTAACTAGACAAAAAGATAACGAACCATTTATCACTGCCTGTCCGAATGTACTCCGCCGAGAAAGTGGTAGTCCATGTTCGATTGATGCTCTTTTATCAAGGACCGCTTTCCTTAAACTAGATTTCCTCGACAGTGTTGGTGACAGCAGACTGTGGGAACTGCGTCCTTCTTTCTGTTTGTCACCCTCTTCGGCCGGTATAAGAGGCTTAATTAGAGAGGGTAATACCTCAGGAGTGCGTTTCCTAATGAGGGACGACGAAAGGAATGAGCTGCCAAATCGCGACAACGATTGTGGTCCCAGGAAGTTAATGCTTTGCGATGGGACACTACCGTACAGGTCAATGGATTGCCTATAAAACACAGATTGTCGATAAGTCATTATACTTGTAAAAGGGATAAAGACGGTACAGTGTATTAATTAATATCAGCAGACTTGAATTGAACATCAAAGAGTAGAGAATATAAAGAAAAATCAAGTTTTAAAGTCTAAGCACAAATTCAAGACAGGTTTAAACCAGATATAGTTTTTAAAGCAGCAAAATATGCCTATGGAGACAACTTACAGGAAGTTTTTGAGTTTAACTTGTCGAATGAGCAATTCACAGTTCTTAGTCTGAGGTTAAGAAAACTATGGGAGTGTTTGCAAAAACGTCTGCTTCTAGAAAAAGTGATTTATTATAGTAAGTAGAAGTAGTTGAGAATCAGAAGTTGGTAGTGTTTGAAAATAGAATTAAAAGTTGAGAATGAGAAGTTGGGAGTGTTTGGTGAAAAAGTAGTAAAAGTACTTATTTATTTGTAAAATTCAAACTAGAATGAAGAGAATCTAAAGCACCCTTCTCCCTCGCTTTTTAGATTCGATTAAATGGGGTTGAATTAAAAGAGAAATTGGTATATGCAAACACTAAAAATTGCTTTTTTTAGCAAAAAACTGAAGAACACTTATTTTTAGTGTTTGCAAACACTCCCTATATCAATTATTTGACAAAACCAATGAATTTCATACCATTTCAATATGTTTGGATTTCCTACAAGATCATTGCGAACATCATTCAGAACATTATCAACGGCCTAAAAAAATTCGCCCCAGCAGCCTAGAAACTTCATCAATGTCATGAGCCAACTGAGTTGAAAATTGAGTTATATTCGACTTTATGGTGAAAAAAGTGTTCCGTTATATGATTAACTTGAAAGTTGAATTAGATTGATTTGAAACAAGGGTATTGTTTGCAAACTCTAAAAAAAAAAAAACGATTCTCGGCTTCTACCTGGAAAAAATATGAAAGTATAAACTGTTTTATTCATAAAAGCTGAGAATCACTTTTTTTATAGTTATTAAACACTTTTAACACACAATAAATACGGTAATGGTTGCATCGTAACATCAAAACTCAGCATCGAACTTCACTTATTCAAAACACACACACAATAAAAATGCATATACAATTGAAAAAATAAAAAAAATAAAGATTAATTTCACCTGTAACTCTGAGGCCAAGAGGGGCTTAAAGAACCCCCCTTGCTCTGTTGACGATTTTCGTCGTCGTTATCGTTAGAGTAACTCGACGAATCAGAATCATTCCCATTTTCAACTTTGTCATAAACCTTCTCATCATCATCATCTTCTTCACTTTCCAAGTAAAAACTCTGTTCCGATACGGAGTTCTTCATTTTTTCTTCAAATGCTTCAAAATCCAATTCAAATAACACCTCTTTTATTCACATATACATTAATTTATAGCTCAATACCAACACAAATTAATCACTCCACATGAAAATTCAAGAAAACTAACCAAATGGGGTCATAACAAAATCCCATCAAACATGTATATCGGATTTATGCATGTAAATCCATGCATGTGCATTTATTCTCAGGTTACAGATCAAGATTTCATTAATTTCTTCGAAATTGAAATTGAACCCACAAAAGAAAAAAAAAAACAGAGGGTGATATATTTTCTGAAAATGCGGCTACAATGGTGGTGAACAAACCTAGCTATCTTTTCAAACCCAATTCCATATTTAAAACCCGGGTTTTCAGATCATCAAAACATGCAACCCACAATGTGTGTGTTTGTGTGTGTGAGAGAGAGAAATAAAGATCTTACCTTTTCAAAGAGTTGCCAAAACAGAAAAAGATGTCAACTTTTCTTCTGGGATTTTTGCCCAAAAAGGATCTCAACCTTTTTTCTTTGCAAAATGTGTATAAAAGCATCAAGAACCAAAAAAAATGTTCACCTTCCCACACACAGTGGCTAAGTTTTTTCCTTAATTTAGACACGCACACATAAGATCCTAGCTGTCAATTTCAAAATAATATTATGTGGGTGTTTGCTATTTAGAATGTTTGATGAAATATATAAGGACAGAGAGACGAATTATGGGAGAACATGGTTGTCTTCAGATTGTCATTTAATTTAATTTCTTTTTAAAACATTCTTCTTTTTTCTTTTATTTAGTATATTTTCTTTTTGTCCTTTTGAAATTTATTTTGTTTGAAATATGACATGTAATAAGTTTAAGGTTGTCATTATGACTGGCTATGAACTGTGCATTAATAGACTCATATCCGGTGCCTACTCATTATTGGCACTTTCCTTCTCTGTCTTTGGGAAAATGTTCATATGACCCCTTACCTTTTGTAATTCTCACTTCCACCCAAATAAAATATTGTTATTTCAGGTTTACATGTCTGAGTTTTACAAACGTCTTACCACTAGGTTATCAAGCAAATTCTTTTGAGTTTTTTTGTTGTTATGGTACTTTAAGTTTTTTTTTCCTACTTTTTTCTTTGAGAATCTTTTATTTTCTTTGTTTTTTTTTGCTATTGTTGTTGTATTTATCAAATTTCTATTTTGACAAACTTACTTATATTTCACTTTTATTAAGAGATCGTAAAACAAATATATTTTTATTTTTAAATCTATATAATTAAGATATAAATATAATTAAACTGAAAATAGTTTTATGTTTATACAAAAATCTGATAAAATATTTTCAAATTTAAAAATTGAAAATGAAAAGAAATATACACTCTAGCATCTTAAATATTCGTCAAAAATTTCAAACAGGTCAAGTTTTAAAAGAGACGAAGATGTACATAGAGGACAAGATCCGCAATGTTGTTGGTCACAATTGTTTAAAAGCAATCATTAAAGATGAGATCTTTTTTACTCGATTTTCCACGTCCCGGCCATTCGTTTTTATTATTTTATTGTCTACACTAATTGAGCATATGAGTTATTTCATCCATACTAGTAATTCACCCCATGCGTTGCACGTATATTTTTATTTTAATATTATGATTTTATAATATCTATTAACATGAACTGGTATTTATTACTTTTTTTTAATAGTAATATTCGTATAAGGTTATTAAAAACAAAAATATATCTATCAATTTTATATTTTCAACTATAAACTTAAATGTCTAATTCAACTCGTTCAGAAATATCCCTCAATTTATGCGTGTCTCTAAATTATTGTTTTATATATTCCTTTTTTTTCTCACACACCTCTCTATAAATAATTATATATAGTATGTGTGACATGTATTTCTATATTGTAATTGTATTGTTGAAAAAAATGAACTATTATGTCATTGATATAAATGTTAGTAGTATTAACATAAATTTTACAGCAATATCATAGTAATCCACTAAAAAACTTACGAAAATAAACATGATATAATCAAACAACAGTGTATAGAAATAGTACAATTGATATCAATATTCATTCTTTTGACATTTATTTTCAATAGATGTATGTAAACCCCGTGAGTTTTCTCATTTTGATCAACAATGAATTGATGTGAATCTCTCTCCAAAAAAAAAAGAATTGATGTGAATCGTTCATCAATCAAAAGAAATGATAGAATACACTGGGAAGTTTGACAATCCAAAAAAATTTAACTGGGAAGTTTATTTTAAAATGTAACATCAATCGATTAATCCTATATAAATGATTATATAATTCACAACAATTTGTTTAATGACATTGGTTGACAATATGATTATTAATTATCATATATTGAGTTAACAACACATTATTTTTGTTACAAAAAATCTTTCTATTGACTTACCAAAGCAAAAGACCGTCAATTTTGGATAACTCTAAAACATACATTGATCGCTAGATATTGATTATTTCATCTTCCAATATTGATTTATTGATTTACCAAAGTAAAACACCATCAATTCTATGATTGTTTTCTAGAGTTATGGTTAATAAACTATTAAAAATAATAAATACTAATTGATTACAAATACCAATCAAGTAATTATATGATTGATTTTATAGGACATTTGTAGTATTGATTGATCACGTTAATTTGATTAGTTTTATTAATATCATATCAATATATGAAAGAGATATGTACAGTTTTCAAACAATCAAATACTTGTTACCATTTTTAGTTTTGTAAATCTTTTAATTAGCTGTTTTTCTTAATTAAGGTAATATACTGTTGTCCAATCATAAACTTGTGCACCCTTGGAAATTTAAAACAAAAAACTCCTATTGACAATTATTGTCCTTTTTTTTCAAGTTAATATATTTTTCTAATTTGACAAATCTTTAATCATAAGTTACGATTGTCTTAATATTTGCTAAACTTCTTGTCAATTATCATGTTGCGTGTAGCATAGCCAAATTTAATTAAAAAAATATAAATAGATACTCTCAATTGTTTTACCAAAAGCTTAGTTTTAAAATTCTTTCAATCAATGCTTGATGATATCTATAGATTGAATAAATACAATAATAAATAATTATTGTATCAATAGTAATGATTACAGTCAATTTATTGATTGTCTAGGACAATTATAAGATTGATTATAGTTGAATTTTCAAATTTCCAAAAATACTACAATCATGACCGAAAAAACAATTATCCAATAAAATATTTATGTTACTAAAGATTATTTTCATTGACTTACCAAACAAATCAAAGCATCGTTTATTTTGGATAACTTTAAAATATGCATTGGTTAGGAGAATATTTGGATTGATTTGTCCAAAATTGTATCTTATTTTATATTTTTTTTTCTTTTTTCCTGATTGAGTTGCCTTAGTTATATCATATATATACTAATTTTATTCGATAATAATTAGAGTTGTTAATTATTCTTAATTAAGCAAACTATCATCAAATTTTACACCAACGTTGACCAGTGGACCAATTAGAAGAGAAGTGATGGCTCAAAAGCTACCTTTAAAACCGTAGGCAAGTGCACCTATCGTTTTATAGTATAGATTATTGAGTACCGAGTGTCATTCCCACGAGGATTATAAGTACTAATAATTACCGTCTTTTTGTTATTTAATCTAACAATTTTCAGAGTTTTTTTGTTTGATAAAGAATCTAAATTATCGAAGTGTAAAAATGAAATAAAATTTGTAGAATAAGAAATCAAGAGATAAAAGTGTGTTTGAATGTAAATCCTCTAGAATGTTTTTGTGATTTGACAAGTTAAAAATACAACCGTAATCCCTTAAGCAAAAACCAACCTCTTTTAATAAAATCTCATGTCTTGTGGACCGTAGAAATTCCCAATTTAAGTTAAACCCTTTCTCAAGGCGAAAAACTTCTAATCTCAAGTTGATTAATCGAAATCTCTTTCTAGTTAAAACCCCAAGACAAAGATTATAACGATTTGTGAATTCCCATATTAGGTTTGACCCTAATCCGTAAGATTTATGTCGCCCCTATATCTAGGATTGCATGCAACTCTTTTTACTTATATAGGTTCTATTTCACCATGAATCTCTCAATTTCCGGATGAAAAATAAACTTCAAATCAATATTGCGCATATATCAATTGAATGAATGAAGCATGATATAAGTGAATCACACAAAATATGAAGATTTTATTAAAAACATACACACCTTAATCACAAATCCATTCTAGAGTTCATTACATTCAAACACTAGGAGTTTAGCTACACATGATTTTGACCAAAGAATAAATTACACAAGAAGATGTAAACATTGTAGACATGGTGTACTTATCTTTATCAAAATCTCAATTGACTTGATGATGTTGCTCCAAGCCTTCTTCCCCAATGTTGCCTCAAGCTTACTCCTCCAAGACCTCTTGATCCCAATTCCACTCAAAATGTTAAACACTATGAATCTCTCTATGAATGAATATTACATGAATGATTTTCCAACTCAAACTCTTGGCTTTTATAAGCACCATCTTGTGAAATACCATATTAACAAATGCCCCATTTCCATGCTTGTTAGTTGAATCATTGTGTGCACATTCATGGTTGAGTTGGTTGAATCATTGTATACACATGATGATTGAGGGAATATGGGGACATGTTGCAGCAAAATTGGGTGTTAAAGGTGTATAAAAGTGGTCAAAAGGCTTGGTAGATGAGTTTTCCATAAATTTCACATGGAAAAGTTGCAAAAAGGGGTCCCGGACACGCCCGTGTCGCCCGACACGGCCAGGCCGTCTTTGTTTAATTGCGCAGCACTCAGCCGACATGGCCGTGCTTCCCAACACGGCCAGGCCGTGTTCCAGGACACGGCCGTGTGGGGAACACGGCCAGGCCGTGTTGGAGGTGTTTTGTGCAAAAATTTCGAGTTTTTGGCTCCGGGAACACGGCCGTGTTGCCCGACACCCCGCCCGTGTTGGACCAAAAAGGCCCCGAAATGACGCGTTTGGCTTGGAATTTCGAGCGTTTTTGCATCCTTAAACTCCCCGGTATGTTTTGACATGAATCAATGGTCCAAAATTCACCAAAATTGGCCCCGAATGGTCAATCTACATCAATAAAATCACCCCGGAGTAATATGAACTATGTACAATCAAAAATTTACAAAACTAACAATAAAACAACCCGAATTCTACTCAAATATACTCATAAAACATGCATAAAAAGACCCTTATCAAACCACCTCCAACTTTGAACTTTGCTTGTCCTCAAGCAAAACATTATATCAAAAAGAGGGATTCAATAAATCACAACATACAAAGATGATTTTTTTTTTTTCAACATATTGAACATAAGCAGTCAAGTTCTTGGCCTTCTCAACCTGAATTAACCATTAAGTAAAAACATCGTTTTGTAAAGCGATCGACTGTCAAGAAAGACTGTAATATCGGCAGGCATTATTCAGACTTGAAATCATCACTCCACAAATATTGATAGTTATGAACAACTTCAATTCAATAACGCCATGAAAATACAAGAATTCAATAGATCATTGTAGTTAGCCTACTAGTCATATAACCAAACTTCTTGAACTTTATTGGAATGAGAAGTCAAGGAGTATTCATTCTCCTTTTTTTTTTTTTTTTTTTTTTTTTTTGGGACCTTTCGAGACATGCTTCCACTAGGTTTATATTTTGAATTTCTGTTCAAACACTCCTAGGGTGGTTTCCCATACTCATATTCGTGTCGCCGTTTTACGTAAAAGACAAACATGGGGCTCATGAATGCTCCTAGTTACTAAGCAACAACAAATAGAGGAGTATAACCTCGATTGGTCCGTTTTTTTTTTTTTTTTCTTTTCTCTTTTTTTTTATTCACAAGCTTGGTTTAACAACTAGTTAACCACTACTAAATCATGAGTTCTCGGAAGTTCATAGCACTAAGTACCGTCGTATATGCCTTAACACATCAAATATTTATGGTGTTGGAAATCTCGTCAAAATTTAGCCCGCATCCACGTCAATCTATCCTAGACAATCAATTGCTTCACACTGAAAACACAAATTAACAAGTTAATATAGGTATAATTGGGCCAAGTTATTGACTAGCAAATACTCAATTTGTTAAAAAAAAAAATCACATCTCTTGAAAACAAACACACAAGCATTCCGAAAATGTTATTGTACCCACCTCCAACTTTAAGATTCACATTGTCCTCAATGTGAAAGAAATAAATGGACAAACACACACAAAACACTAAAAAAAAAAACAAAGAAATTAGAATGATATAAAAGAGGTGGAAAAAAAAAAAATACGACCTTACTACAATAGTGGAATCGGTGTTGAGCGACCATTGGGTTGTTTTGGTACGGGACCTTCAACGGCATCTTCATACCTAATCAACGTTAAGCAACACACAACTCGAATACCGTGAAATCTCAAATATTCCCAATTAGGACAAGCAAGAAGAAGCTCAAGAGTTTTTTTTTTTTTTTTTTATGATTTGAAGATGACTCTAAGGACTTGTGATTTTTTGAAAGAAAATAAAAAAAAAAAAAATGAAAACAATTGCACACAAACATCGGGTTGCCTCCCGGTTAGCGCTTCTTTAAAGTCGTATATTTGGACTAACTCACCTAAATGTGAAGATTAGTCGGGTGGAGCTTCAAACTTATGAAAATCCCTTTGGTGTTTAGGAGAACTACCCCCAACCTCAAGCTTCAAAATGTGCATTTCGACCTTTTCGGTCCCCTTTTTGGGCATAAGCTTCCAACATGGACTTTGAACAACACTTTTCTCCAAGAGTTTCTCATCATGCAAAGGAATTGAATCGACAAAAGAATAAGTAGTATCCTTTTCAATATCAACATGAATTTTAAAAATTACTTGCTCATCCCCTACTCTCAAAGTTAATTTTCCTCATGCACATCAATGATAGATTTCGCCGTAGCCAAGAAAGGACGCCAAGAATTAGAGGAACATCAATATCATCATGCATGTCAAGAATAACAAAATCAATCGGGAACATGAATTTATCAATCTTGACTAACACATCATTAATAATACCTCTAGGATGTTTAATCGATTTATCGGCTAATTGAATGTCCATCCTAATAGGTTTAGGTTCACCTAATCCCGCATGCTTAAATGTTTCATAAGACATCACATTGATACTAGCTCCCAAGTCGGCTAGTGCCCTATCAACAGGTAAATCATCAATTGTGCAAGGGATAATAAAGCTTCCTGGATCATTAAATTTTTGTGGTAGTTCATTGGAAGGACATTTATCATTCAATTGCACATTTGATAATTTGTTAAGCTTATTTTCACTAGGAATGATGTCATTAAGATCCCTAACATGCTTTGAAGGAGGGTCAACAAATGGAATATTGGCATGTAATTGTTTGAAAGAATTAAGGTACTTACCAAATTTGTCTTCCTTCTATCTTCTTCGGTTAGACTCGGTAAGGAATCTTGGGCTTGTATTCGACGCGACCACCTTTTTCATGGGATTTTCTTCGTGTCTGTCGTCCTCCACATATTTCTCGCATGGTGGTGTTGGCATAATCATGATCATATGGAAAAGCGATGGTGATTGCCTTTACGTGCTCCCCTGGGTTTGGCTCGGTGTTACCGGCAAACTTCCTTGTGGCCTTTCGAAATCATCTTCGCAATCGCCTATTTGGTTTTCCAGTTATGGATAGATGCCTCTTGATTTCTCAAGGATGTTTCCACCGCTTGGAATCGGGTATCTGTTGATTGCACAAACTTTGTTATAAGATCTTCCAAGTTAGGTTTACCTTGATTTGGATGAGATCAGGAAGACGTGTGTAGATCGGGATTGGGATTAGGTCGTGGTTGGCCTTGATTTCCCCAACCAAAATTAGGATGTTGTCGCCACCCAGGATTATATGTGTTCTTTGTAAGGATTACTTGGGTAATTTCGCCTTGATTCCCAACGTAATTAGCATGTTCGGCGTGAGGTATTGTGTGTGGGCGTCTTGATGATTATGCAATCCGCCGCAAGTTTCACAAGATAAAACGTGCGGTGGTGGTGGTTTAGGAGTCGCTAGATCGTCGATCTTTTGGGTCAAAGCTTCGACTGTGCGGCTAGTGTAACCCCTTTGCAGACCGCATTATAAACACCAACCGACTGTTAGTTTTACCTCGTATGGATTGCCATTGGTAGCCATTCATGGCCATTCCTTCTATGAGATCTTGGCGGCTTCGGGTGTCTTATTGTTCAATGTTCCCCCGCGCCGCATCAATCATTTGCCTTGTCGATGAGAGCAACCCATTGTAAAATGTTTGGACTTGCATCCAAATGGGAAGACCATGATGTGGGCATTTTCGCAGCAATTCTTTGAATCTCTCCCAAGTGTCGTACAAGGTTTCATCGTCCTCTTGAGTGAATGAAGAGATCTCATTCCTCAATCGTGCGGTTTTAGCGGGTGGGAAATACTTTAAAAGGAATTTTTCCGCCATAATGCTCCATGTTGTGATTGTTCCTTCGGCAAAGTGTTTAACCATTGTTTAGCCCGTCCCGAAGAGTAAATGGGAATAAGCAGAACGGATGGCATCGTCGGAGACTCCATTTATTTTGAAAGTATCGCAAATTTCGAGGAAATTCGGCGATATGATTATTTGGATCTTCATCGGTAAGCCGTCGAATTGGACAAATTGTTGCACCATTTGAATGACATTCGGTTTGATTTGAAATTATCGTCGCAACAGCGGGCCTTACGATACTAGGACGACGCATCCGTCCATAGATGGCTTGGCGTAGTAAATACATGGTTCTTTGTTGTTCATCCGCCATATCGGGATCCTTGCTTTCGTTAGTATCCTCCTCGTGGTCCGTACTAATACTTTCTCTCGTGTTGCTACCCAGGCGGTCTCGCCTCGGATTCGGCGACGAAGTAGCAGGCAATCGTAGTAAACAAGGAGGATAAGTATAATCCAAGACTTACAAAGATATATACCTAGAAAGACAATTGATGAAAAAAAAAAAAAAAAAAAAAAATGATTAAATTAACAAAAATAAGGTGTTCTTAATATTACAATCCCCGAGAACGGCGCCAAAACTTGATGGCTCAAAAGCTACCTTTAAAACCGTAGGCAAGTGCACCTATCGTTTATAGTATAGATTATTAGTCACCGAGTGTCATTCCCACGAGGATTATAAGTACTAATAATTACCGTCTTTTTGTTATTTAATCTAACAATTTTCGAGTTTTTTGTTTGATAAAGAATCTAAATTATCGAAGTGTAAAAATGAAATAAAATTTGTAGAATAAGAAATCAAGAGATAAAAGTGTGTTTGAATGTAAATCCCTCAGAATGTTTTTGTGATTTGACAAGTTAAAAATACAACCGTAATCCCTTAAGCAAAAACCAACCTCTTTTAATAAAATCTCATGTCTTGTGGACCGTAGAAATTCCCAATTTAAGTTAAACCCTTTCTCAAGGCGAAAAACTTCTAATCTCAAGTTGATTAATCGAAATCTCTTTCTAGTTAAAACCCCAAGACAAAGATTATAACGATTTGTGAATTCCCATATTAGGTTTGACCCTAATCCGGGAAGATTTATGTCGCCCTATATCTAGGATTGCATGCAACTCTTTTTACTTATATAGGTTCTATTTCACCATGAATCTCTCAATTTCCCGGATGAAAAATAAACTTCAAATCAATATTGCGCATATATCAATTCGAATGAATGAAGCATGATATAAGTGAATCACACAAAATATGAAGATTTTATTAAAAACATACACACCTTAATCACAAATCCATTCTAGAGTTCATTACATTCAAACACTAGGAGTTTAGCTACACATGATTTTGACCAAAGAATAAATTACACAAGAAGATGTAAACATTGTAGACATGGTGTACTTATCTTTATCAAAATCTCAATTGACTTGATGATGTTGCTCCAAGCCTTCTTCTCCCCAATGTTGCCTCAAGCTTACTCTCCAAGACCTCTTGATCCCAATTCCACTCAAAATGTTAAACACTATGAATCTCTCTATGAATGAATATTACATGAATGATTTTCCAACTCAAACTCTTGGCTTTTATAAGCACCATCTTGTGAAATACCATATTAACAAATGCCCCATTTCCATGCTTGTTAGTTGAATCATTGTGTGCACATTCATGGTTGAGTTGGTTGAATCATTGTATACACATGATGATTGAGGGAATATGGGGACATGTTGCAGCAAAATTGGGTGTTAAAGGTGTATAAAAGTGGTCAAAAGGCTTGGTAGATGAGTTTTCCATAAATTTCACATGGAAAAGTTGCAAAAAGGGTCCCGGACACGCCGTGTCGCCCCCGACACGGCCAGGCGTCTTTGTTTAATTGTGCGCAGCACTCAGCCGACATGGCGTGCTTCCCAACACGGCCAGGCCGTGTTCCAGACACTGGCCAGTGTTGGGAACACGGCCAGGCCGTGTTGGAGGCTATTTTGTGCAAAAATTTCGAGTTTTTGGCTCCGTGAACACGGCCGTGTTGCCCGACACCCCGCCCGTGTTGGACCAAAAAGCCCCGAAATGACGCGTTTGGCTTGGAATTTCGGCGTTTTTGCATCCTTAAACTCCCGGTATGTTTTGACATGAATCAATGGTCCAAAATTCACCAAAATTGGCCCCGAATGGTCAATCTACATCAATAAAATCACCTAGGAGTAATATGAACTATGTACAATCAAAAATTTACAAAACTAACAATAAAACAACCCGAATTCTACTCAAATATACTCATAAAACATGCATAAAAAGACCCTTATCAAGAAGATAATTCATTTTTCTAGATGAACTTAATTAGTATTTGTTCACATTCCGAAAATACCAAATTTAAAAATAAATACAATATATAAATATTGCAACAACAATCGAATCAATATGAAATAAAAATCCAGATATTCCTTCAAAAGCATGATACAAAAATCAAACATCTTATTAATAATAAAATATTTTCGAAATCATCCATAAAAAGTCCATAATCTAAAATTAATTTAAATATAAATGGAAATTGGCAGCAGAAAAAAATAATATTTCAATCAATATATGAAAGAGATATATACAATATTTCCGAGCAATTAATATTTGTTACCATTTTGAGTTTTATAAATCTTTCAATCAATTTTTTTTCTTAAGCTAATACGTTATTGTCCAATTATACAATTATATTCCCTTGTAAATGAAAAACAAATGCTCCATTGACCAATTATTGTCTTTTTTTATTAAAAAGTAATACATTATAAATTTGCTATATTAATAAATCTTTAATCTTAAAGTGCGGTTTCCTCATTTTTTTCTTAAACATCTTGTCAATTATCTACTCACATATATTGTCAAATTCAATTAATAAAATATTAATGGATATTGTCTATGAATAAAAGTACAATTAGATACCGACAATTGTTTTACCAAGACTCAATTTTAAAAATTCTCAATTAATAGTTCATTGTATCTATAAGATTGATTAGAAAAATAGTAAATACTTATTGTATCTATAGGATTAAATATCACCAATTTATTAATTGTATACAACAATTATAATTTTGGCAACCACGTTGCATGAAAATCCTGGATTTCTCTTGCTTTAATCCGACACAATATTGCATTCCATTATGCCTTATAATTGCATCATTTTGTTCTTTATGTGTACCCTTGATAAAATCATTCCAAAACTTCATAGGTATAGGTTGTTGATAAAAACAAATATTAACAAAAATATCTCACCACTAAATAAACATAAGATATCGCGAACTTACACACACACACACACACACACACACACACACACATATATATATATATATATATATATATATATATATATATAGCCATAGGGGCTGACCATCCAAGTGTATCCATTCACATTATGGATGTCACAATGCCCGCGACCGAATTTGCATGGAAGAAGACATTTGACACAAAAAATTTAATGTAATTACAATTTGTAATGAATTTTTGATTGAACAATATGAGAAGCCATTACAATAAGTAGATAGAAGTTCATTACCGAATTAAATCTATAAAACTAATAACAAAAAAAAATATTACCGAATAAAAATAAATCAATAATTGCCGAATCAAAACTATAAAACTAATAATAATAAAAATATTGACGGGGATAGAAATTTATATATATGAACAAAAAATATACGTTGACGCAAAATATATTGACAGAAAATATGTTAGTATGAGGAATAATAAAAAAATAAACAAATCATACAAACAACAACTTAAAAAAATACAACAAAACTATGAAGAATAATCAAAAAGAAACTCACAAAATATTGTCCATACAAATCTACAATATGATTTATATAAAAACTTTTGTTTATTGCATAATTCGAGTTCAATACTGTCGATGTTTGCGGGACACTTGCTGAAAATGAAAATAGAGGGGAACGTGAAGATGAAGCCATATTTGGTGGTTATGCTTCGAATTTAGGATCAAAATATCAAAGTGACTCTCATGCAATTTAACTACTATAAATATAAGAGGATTTAACATAAATAATAAGCTGCCAAAAAAATCTACGAACACAAAATCAATTATTAATTCAATGGTGAAAGATACATAAAATCATACTTCGTCTATTTTAACTATTATTAATTATTAAACAATTTAGGAAAGTTTGAATAATCATCAGTATTTAAAACTTGATTAATTAATATTATATTGTACAAAATTGCGTCTACACCATTGAAACAAATAAACAATATATTTGATGAAGATATGATGTATAGAATCAACACATCATTGTAACATATATTTAAGAAGAATCGACAAATACTAATATCAATTATGGTGAAATGCTATTTATAATTTTTAAAATCTATATATTATATATAGGTAGAATTGATACTATAGACTCACTTTTGGTATATAGTAGAAATACCAGTAAATAAAATTTTCCTAATTTTTATACATATAAATAAGAATACCATTTATGATATTTTCCTAATTTATATACATATAAAGTAGGAATACCATTTATGATATTTTCCTAATTTACATACATATAAAGTAGGAATATCATTTACAATTTTTTCTTATAATATTTTTCTAATTTATATAATTACAATGATTTTCTTATGATAATTTTCCAATATAAGAATTTATAATAATTATCATTTATAATGTTTACAATTATTTCCTAATATAATAAGCAAAAAGAGCGGGAAAATAAAAGTTCAGGACTTACGCTTTATTATATATATATAGATTAGGCGAATCTTGGAATGTAATGAAATCAAAAGAACAAAAAGAATAAAAATAATAATATTTAGAAAATATATAATAATGTTAAAAAAATTGTTGGGTTGGGCGAGTCCGGTCTGTCCGGATGAACAAACGCAGTAGAAATTAATTTTTCTTTACAATATGGATAAGCAATTATGCATGCCGGGTAAGTAGATGCTACCCAAGTGGGTAGTGCCCAACTTCCGTAGGATTGTGTCATGTGTCCCATTTTAATTTTCTTTTTTTGAAACAAAATACATGCATATGTCATAGTGGGACACTTGGCAAAATCACAAGGGACATGGGACAACTCGGCAGGTAGATCAAACCCCCATGCATGCCGGTATTCCAAACAATTAGATGGATGGTGTTTTTGAACTACCATTTAAAAAAAATAAAAATTGCGAAATTATAGCTTTTTGGGAAAATTCCTTTTACGTTGTGCGCGCTAGCGCTGCACTCATATTTTTCTCACGAAAATAAGCTAGCATATCTCAGTTTTTAATGCATAAAAATCGACCACCAAGAGAGAGAGGGGACGGCTAACTTGATTTTTAATGTATAAAAAATTGATCTCAAACTTTTGTATTTATATTGGTTGGTTAGGGTTTAACTGGAATCTCATTCCAATTTGAAAATCTTTTATTTGCTACCTGGTCCGCTTGCGATCACTACTTTTCCTTTCTTTACATATAATTCCATTTATTGATAAGAATAAATTAAAGAAATATGATTATGGGTATGCGTCTAACTATTCCATAATTATTTTACAAGACACCTTCTTAATCCAAAGGAATCTTCAACACGGATAGGGATATCAAGTGATCCCATCCATGTCCCCCTTGAGACAAATGGGGGAAAACACTCCCCGTCCCTGCGGGGATCCCCACTCTCCAATTTATTTATTTTTTCTTGAAAAAAATATATTTTGAATATCTTTAATCATTTTAAATATTAAAAACATATAAATTATATGATAAAAGTTATAGTAAAGCACTATTTATACATACAAATGAAATAAGTTAAGGATTTTGTCATTTTAGTGTATATAATATGGACATATTTATAATATATTAAAAATATTATAATATACATACATATATCGGGTCCCCGTAGGGATGGAGCGGGAATACAATCTTCGTCCTCGCCAACTAGAACAAATATATATTCCCCATCTCCATCCCCCTCCCCGTCCCCGTGGGGAAAAAATTTGGGGAATCCCAACCCCGCGGAATGGGGATTCCCCACCCCACTGCCATCCCTAAACGCGGCTTAATTATTAAATTGTATTACATTTTTTAAAATTAATTAAAACTTAACTGATCTTCATCAATTATATCCATCGGGCCAATTAAATAATCCAATTATTTAATTGGCTAAATTATTTGAACTATTAAATTAATTTAGATTTTTATAAGTAATTAATCCCATCAATCAATTACTTCACACCATAATGGGTTACCTAATGCAAATTCGGTTTAGATTATTTAATTTAGGGTTATTGATTTTTTGGAACCTGTACTATAGAGTTATTGCGGTTTTAGTCCTGTACTATTTTTTTTGTGAAAATAGTACCTAAACTAAACGAATTTGTTGAAATGCAACCTAATACACACCGACGATGGAATATTCCACCGGGATTCCATTACGTGACACGAACACCCTTTTTTTTGTGAAAATAGTACCTAAACTAAACGAATTTGTTGAAATGCAACCTAATACACACCGGCGATGAAATATTCCACCGGGATTCCATCACGTGACACGCACGCCCCTTTTTTAAAGGGTATTTTCGTCAGTTTAGGTTGTCATTAATCTCCCACCCAAATAGGGGTTAGCGTTCCCAAATTGCAAGTTGTGAACCCTAAACTAAACAAATCATTAACCTCCGAAAAATCTCTAACCTGTGAAAAAAATTGCAATCAAAATTCTCTTCCACAATATAAACCCTAATTCGAATATCTCAAATTACCCTTCTCATTCAGAAATCCATTCTGTTACTAAAAAATGGCAATCAAAATTCTCTTCCACAATATAAACACGGATTTAAATTGGGAGAGATTTTGAAATGAGGTCTCCATTTTGAGAAACAGAGATAGTAAAAAAGCAGGAGCAATAAAGATTTGTTGACGGCGGGCGGAGTCATGAGCGGAGGTAGCGGCGGCGGACACTTCATCTGTTGTGAATTGGGAGAGATTTCTTCCGAAAATGGTGGTGAGAGTGTTGTTGGGATGTCGTTTACTGAGGAAAGTTTTATATTTTTCTGAATGTAGTCACAGTAATTTTTAGTAGATAGTCTCGGTTGCCACAATCTCGAATATTTGCTTGATTGGAGCCATTGGATCGTATTCTAATAAATTGTGTGTAAATTTCGATTATTATTTCTCTGCAATTGGTTCAAAAAAAATTTGCTTTCTTGAGTTTGGAAAATTTTCTCATTTGTCGGTTGTCATTTGGCAGCGGTGGTAGATTCTTTGGCTTATTTCTGGTGCTAGGATTTCATTTTCCCTGACCATAAATCCTAGTTGGTATGACAGGGTATATTTGTCCATTTATAAATAATGACAACCTAAACTGACGAAAATACCCTTAAAAAAGGGGCGTGTGTGTCACGTGATAGAATTCCGATGGAATATTCCATCGCCGGTGTGTATTAGGTTGCACTTCCATAAATTCGTTTAGTTTAGGTACTATTTTCACAAAAAAAAAGGGTGTGCGTGTCACGTGATGGAATCCCGGTGGAATATTCCATCGCCGGTGTGTATTAGGTTGCATTTCAACAAATTCGTTTAGTTTAGGTACTATTTTCACAAAAAAAATAGTACAGGACTAAAACCGCAATAACCCTATAGTACAGGTTGCAAAAAATCAATAACCCTTTAATTTAATATTTAATCCATCAAGTGAATTAAATTAAACTCCAATTAATTAATATCTATTATTTAATTAATTCTAATTGGATTCAATTCTTTGAATCACTCTAATATTAGAAAAGTTTCATCTCATCTTTTGTGTTGGGAAAAATCGGATCTCACATTCATCCCCTAGGGACAAGCAGAAATAACCGAGAAATAAAATAAAAATAACATCAATCCACGACACAAGAATTTACGTAGAAACTCCAAAACCGGAGAAAAACCACGGCACCCAGAGAAAGAAATTCCACTATGTGAAACATTTTTACAATCACACAGACATTCTCTCTCCCGACCCCACACTCTTACAAACCTCTGGCTAACTCACATCTCTCTCCCAACTCTCCATACTAAAGAATACAAGAAAGGAATTTAACTAGAGTCAAACCACAAAGGTTAAAGTGTATTTGACTGGTGCAATTAAAATCACACCACATGGGTTCCTTAAATAACCTTAAGATTCCCACCCATTTTGTTCCACAAGCAATGTGGGACAAAACCCACTTCTTTTATTTTTGACACCAAAAACCAACAAACTCCACCTTGGCAAAATAAAAGAAGCTCCACCATTGTCTTCACCGACAATCACGATTCTCAAACCAGAGAACCATCATTCTCAAAATATGAGTAGACCACTTAGAATCAACCATTCTAAGAATTTCTTTCGGCACATGTCAAAAAATCCCGCTGAAATTTATGGTGCAACTCCCAGCTTTTGGCCCTCCTGGAAGTCCTTCAACCATCGACATAAACACACACCTTGTATCCATGCCAAACCGATACCCGTGTGTAAATTCCACCACACACCCTACATACATGTCAAACTAATGCCCATGTGAAATTCCACCACACCCTGCATCTTTCCATGACAAGCCAATGCCCGTGCGCAAATTTGTGAACCCGCTAACATAAACATATCCTCTTTCATGACAACTCATATGCCAAAAGGATATACATTTTCTCGTCAGAGAAAATTCTCACTGTCGCAATGTTAGCCCGGATTAGAAGCTATTTGCCAGATCAGCTCCACCTCCACTTTGACAGTTAACCTTCAAAGCCTTGTGCAACCCGGATTGTACCAATACATCATTGACTTATACTTGTCATAAGCCAAACTCGACCCTTCCATCAAGTTTCTCCACCTGCTTGAACCACCCTAGCCTGATGAATAACCGCCTCCAAATGAGATCCCCGAACACCGCTCAAGAAATCTTTTCTGATGTGGAAGGTCAGACATCGCTGCGACCACGGAGCATACTCAGAATTTCAAGAGACCCAACCCGGGCTCTGATACCACTTGTTGGGATTAATCGGATCCCACATTCATCCCCTAGGGACAAACATAAATAACCGAGAAATAAAAAAAAATAACAATAATCCACAACACAAGAATTTACGTAGAAACTCCAAAATCGGAGAAAAACCACGGCACCCAGAGAAAGAAATTCCACTATGTGAAATATTTTTACAATCACACAGACATTCTCTCTCCCGACCCCACACTCTTACAAACCTTTGACTAACTCACACCTCTCTCCCAACTCTCCATACTAGAGAATACAATAAAGGAATTTAACTAGAGTCAAACCACAAAGGTTAAAGTGTATTTGACTGGTGCAATTAAAACCACACCACATGGGTTCCTTAAATAACCTTAAGGTTCCCACCCATTTTGTTCCACAAGCAATGTGGGACAAAACCCACTTCTTTTATTTTTGACACCAAAAACCAACATTTTGTATGTGACCTTTTAGATTCAACTAGTTAAGCTCACTGTGAGCTTGCCACATTTGCATCTTATGAATATTTCATATATATTTTAATTAATTAATCCGATTTAATAATCCACTTAAAATTAATTGTAGGTCCCAAGGGGTATACTAGAAGGTTTAAAGGGGGTTGAATAAACCTTCTTAATTTTTTTTTTCCGATTAAACAGAGTTGTTTCAAGTCAGCTGAGTTACTATAGCAGGCTCAAGTGAACTGATTTAAAAGTAACTTAGTGGTTTTGTAAAACAGCTTATAAAGCTGACTTGGTTTTTATAAGCGGAAGTCTTAACACCCTTTTAAAAATGAGTTTTAACACTTGTTCTTATATATTGGCTTGTTATCACTTAGGATATATCTCAATTCAGCAAGTAAATAAATAAAGCAATAATTAAAATGCTGAAAATAAATAGACACAATATTTATAGAGGTTTGAAGATGGGGTAATTCTTCTAATCCTCTCTTCTCGAACTCCTAGAGGAATCCACTATGTATTGATCAGATTACAAAGTGGTTCACAGTCTTAGAACCAAGTCTTGATCACCCAGCCGGCTTGTTCCTTTGACTCAGTCTAGAGATGCCTTGATCACCCAGCCAACTTCTCTTGCGACTCAGCTTCTTCACGAGGCAGCTGCCTTGTTACTACATCCCACTTGACCAAGTTGTTGGATTTGATCACCCAGCCCTCCAAGCAACTTTACTTTCCACTACACTTCCACTCTAGAAATGTAGACCCCAAGGTTTTAAAGTTTTCTCTTCAACTTTGATGATTTCAAAGTCCTTCACAATATGTGTTGGATGTTGAAATACTGATTGGTTTGGACTTGAAGAAATATGATTTTCTGTTCAGCTTTGTATACGTATCTATTTCATTTTTCACTGTTCTTCTTCTCAAGTTTGTGTACGAAATTAGTCTCGTATTCATGTATCTCTCTTTTTAAATCTTCAGTCCTTATATAGTATCATTTGAAAAATTATTCGTTGAAGAGATAGACAATTTATTCAAAAGATAATCCAGCTAGACATCGATTTCCTCCCTTGTGTTTTTCAGGCATGTGAGACATCCACTACCTCGTACTCTTGAATGTCCAGCTTTTTGCTTATAATAATGCACGCCTTTGCATTAGTTTATTCTTAGTGCCAGAAATCATGGATATATTACTTAAATAAGAAACCTTTCATGCTGTGTTTGCAACGACTTGAATTCAGTTGTCTGCATTTAACTGCTTCTATCAGACGACTTGAGTTGCACTTCAACTCAGCTCCATGAGTTGTCTTGGTTTGTTTCCATCACAGTTGATTCACAGTTGATACTTCCCAGTCGAGTTCCAAGTCTTCGTTCTTGTTATCACTCAGTTGTTTTTCAGCGGAGTTCTTCCTTTCACTTCTCCAATTGACTCCTTGTACCCCATAGGCATAGCTGACTTGTCTCAGCTCATTCAGCCCTATCTATTACATTGAAAATTACAACAAAATGAGGTTCCAACATATTATTCTAAGTTTTATATGACATTCATCAAAATCTAAAAAATAAATTTCCTAACATTAATAATTCCTTAATGTCAAGAATCTCGCAAACCAAGGGAAGGACCTAACAAGTGAAGCTTGAATACCAAGATCTAATTAGGTGAATATTGAGCGAACCTATTCAATAAACAAATATCATGCATATACAATCAAATTGTCGTCCAATCTCCCGGTTAATTTAAGGGTTTTGAAAAGTAAAAACCTATAAAGACTTAATAACTATGATCTTATTTCAAGTCGCTTTGATCGTTTGGTGAATCTCTATTAATCTCTGACATGGTTGAGGTCTTGTTTGGATTAACATTATTTAATAACTGTTCACCTAATCCATAGGTGACAAATATTGGTGACTCGTTAATCTTCATAGTCTATATATAAAGACTATTTTTTTATTGGTGACTCATTAGTCCTGTTACTCTCTTAGGATTGTCAAGCAATCGGGAAATACACTCAATGTGCATAGACGAACACCTATTGGATTTGAAAGAGAGTGTGTACATGTGTATTGTTTGTCCAACATTAAAGGTTAGGGAAAGACATCCTAATAAATGATGGAGGGTATGAAGTATATGAACTTCGTTTCTAAGCCGAAATGTGTAAAAAAAAAAAAATTATAAGGAAATACATAATTTTATTCGGCTAAATTGTTGAAATATGGCAAAGCCATTTCAACTTATCGAAATAGTGCCAAAGAGAGAAGTTGGTTAAATTAAGTGAAGGCATGCTACAATGTACAATCTTAGCTTGCGCTGGGAGTAGAAAATGTATGGAGGAGGTTGCAATGAAAATTGGAATATTAATTCCAGACGCAACACTTAATTGTGCCTATGCTGTTTTATTTTTAAAAATAAATGTTTGGCGCAACATGAAATTGCGCCTGGAGATTTTTTTTTAATTTTTTTATATGAAGGATGCGTTGTGCTCTTTTTGCGAATTAATTTGTACTGTTTAAATGTGAATTAATCCTAATAACATATATGTCCATCAGTACCACATCTTGCCAGTTGTTTCGATAGTCTGCTCCTTCGAAGGCCGTAATCTATTATTTGTGATCAATAATATTGAACTGATGAATCCACAAATTTCTCAAACAATCCACAACTGAAAAAGCACTTGTCATTGTAGCTATGTCAAAATTTACTTCTCATCTAAGAAAAGCTTGGGAGGGAGATCTTGCTAAGTAGGTGAATCTTTGATTGGCTCTCGTGGCAAGATTTGAGCATGTTGGCGGGCAAGAGATCATAATTTGGCCAAAAACCGGTTCAGCTACTACTTCCAAGTGGACATTTGTGATAGGCCCACGTGTCATACGTGATAGGCCCACGTGTCCAAACGGTATTTGGTGAAGAAATCTTTTTTTTTCAATTATTGATGGGTTTTGATCTATTTTTTCTTTGTTTTGCTTTTATTTCAAAGAAAGTAATTTAATTTTATAATTGGACTTACAATTAAAATTCGGTTATTACAGATTAGTGAATGGAAATAAATTTCGTGTATAGGTTCGAGTTATTAAATGCAGCTTATGTATAGGTGTGTCAAGACTCAAGTATGTGTTGGTTTAAATATAAAGATGGCAAATATCAACTCAAAAATGTCATAACTACTTTTGTAACTTGAGTAATTAGGTTATCAATATTTAGAAATTGAATTAATGTCGAAAATTAAAGTTTCAAGTAAATTGAATAAATAAAAAGAGTACCTCGTACAATTGTAGCTTACTTAGTATTATAATAGTATCAGCCTAAGCAATTTAGATGAGCTTTGATTTATATCAAGTGAGTTTATTTAATTTCTCCAAAATCACCTTCAAATTTGTTATTAAAAAACAAATTGCTTCATTGTTTTTTTTTTTTTTTTTTTTTTTTGGGTATAAAGATGTAACAAAATCATGTACTGGAACACTTTTATATTTATGTGTGTACGATTTTTTTTCCTTTTTCCAGAATTGGATATAAATATACAACTTGTTCTTGTGATTGAAGCTAGAGTTAATTACATCACATGTAATTTGCACTTGGCCACCCCTTTTTTATATCAGCTGAGTTGTTTGAAAGAAATGCATGGTTGAATCAAGTTATGGCTTTTACATCCATTTCCTTTGCACATTCTGGTCACTAGAAATCTCAACTTGTAAGCAAAAAAAAAAAAATATATATATATATATATCATTAAACTAAATTGGAATTGGCATAAAAAATAACTAGCGATCCACACAATTTTTCTTAAAATAATATTAATTAACGTGAAATAGTTCAGTTGAGCGCCATGTAGATTTTAAAGCATCAATTTCTAATTCCATTTATCAATATATATTTAACATACACAATTATTTATAATAAAATTTATCAAAGTGCTTCTTTTTTTTTTGGGTGGGACTTGGGAGGGTCATAATTATCTAGAATTTAGTTAGTCACCATGCTACCAAGTCAACTGAGTATACAACTATTATATTGCTGGAAAACTATGTCATGAGCTGGTAAAATGTCCACTTTTTTCAGCCCATCACGAGACTATTTATTACACTTGTTCAATTTAATTGATTCTCATTTCCTATATATATGTTTACATTCACACAAATTTATATTTTTCATGCAAGGCAAAATCAAAACATACATTCAAATGCCTAGGCTTCCATTTTTCATGACCATTCTCATTTTTGTACTCTTAATCTTGTTCATGGATGTTGCTCGTGCCTCGAGGCCCCTAGGGTCGAAAATGGAAGATTACACGACGTTTAAACCAAAAATTATGAAGGAAAATAGAGGATTTGGAGGTAAGGATTTGGAGGGATGTTTGCCTAAGGGGAGAAGACATTCATCGGCTCCGAGCCGATACATAAACTACCAACCTCTTGGCTCAACAATTTGTTCTTCAATGGATCATCAGGTCAAAAAGCCTTGAATATGTGTTAGTTTGATGCACAAATTGTAATAGAAATGTAAGGTCTTTTAAGTCTACTACTTGTTATGATTTGTGTTGCTTCCTTTTTCTTCTTTTTTTTTTTGGACCTTTTGTTTTGTTTATATAGAAATTAAGGTATATGGGGACAATATACAAAAGGATACTTGGCAATTGTATTATGATGTCTTGGGTAATTTTATATAAGATACTTACATTTGTTACATGGAGATGATGTTTTTCTTGCCAAGAAGTTTGGAAGATCTAGATGTGGTTAAGTTATTCTCTTGTCTTTTTTAATTTTTTTTTACATATTATGTTATTATAAGGTTATTGCACACATAAATCTAAATGATAAGTTGATAACTACTCAAATTAATGATCGTTGTGCAATATTTTCGTATCCATCTACAGTATAACATCGATAATTTAATACTCGATCAATTAATAACCTCATTTAAATAATACTTTTAGTCGGTCGCGACTTGGGAACAACAAGCAAAATTAATAATTCACTAATTTAATATCTCGCTAAATTAATGAATATTGGCAGTCTTTGAGGTTATTAATTTATAGAGGTTAATTGATTAGCGTTGGACAAACAGATAATACAATTCCTAATAGGCGATTGAAAAAGTAGAATTATGGAAAGAGTATGAACGAGTTAATACACTTATTTTAAAATTTGTACGTATAATAATACATATATGTCTTTTTATCCCAGTGACTTTAAATTGAATAAAATCAATAATAGACCCTAAAATCTGCATGAGATTTAATAGATATAAAATAAAAAATGATAGTAAAAGAAGAAAAGTGGCCAAAGTTCCATGTCGAAGGGAAACGGAAAAAACAGTGTTGACACTCAAAGTATTTTTACTTTTTCGTAATTGCAAAACATTCTCGGATTGGAACCCCACCTCATTGCATTTTGTTTAATGGGCTTGTGTAAACTTATTTTCAGTCCAAGCCCAATTAGATATTTCAACAATGAATTTGCATTGGACCGCATGACGATTGATCTGCATCAATAAGTATCCAATATTGTACTATGTGAATAAATGAATACCTTCATAAGACCAAAGTTAGAAATAAACCAACTGAATAATGATGTAATGCCACTGGGCCATGTTTCCTCAACCCAAAAAAAAATGCTACTGGGTCATGTTTATCGTCAAAGATATACAAATACTCCATCTGTCCAAAATCCAAATAACAAAATAAAATATCTAATTTGAACTTGAAAAAAAAAAATCATTTTCAGAAGAAATTTCTTCATTTTTTATTATTTTAAAATAAAAAATACATCTGCCTTATCCATTTTCATTAGAAGTTCCCATTTTTTTGGAACTGATTTCCAGTCTTAACCATATTTCACGTTTTTTGTTACATCTACCAAACTCATTTTCAAATCCAAAACACCATAGAACATTAGAACGGATATATCTTCATTTTCAAACATATATAATTTATATAAAAATATAATTAATTCAGATGTATTTTCAAATTTAAGCAAATGCCTACTATGAAAATATTAAAACTATTTTGAAAATGAAAACTAACGAGATCCTTAGATTTTTCTGCATATATAATCACCATTTTCTTGGTCAATTTAGGAGTAACAATAAAATTGTACCACCTGGAATTGTGTATATCTCAAGGCATGCTAGATTTTTACATAGGTTTGGTGTGGAATGAACAATAATAAATGAGATTCGTGGGCATGATACAATTTCATCAGATCCGAGAAGTAGTGTATAGTAAATCCAATAATACAGAGCAGTGTTCTAAAAACCGCTAGGCGCTAATCGGACGGTAGATTGGGGTCTAGCGCCTAGCTAGGCGGAGCCTAAACGGGATTAGACGGGATCGGCGGGGTTACGCGGTTCTAATCGGAAAAATAACTTTTGACGACAAAGAGCGCTGCAACAAGACCAGATTGTCGGGTTAGACGGAGATTTTTTGGAAAAGAGGAATAGAAAATAAAATTCTAACCAGTCTCCATAACATTAAAATGTGTTTGATTTTGGTCGGTAGATCCCTGATACAATCCCACAATACTCAATGACACACGTGAAGGTCCAAACACACAATGTGTGGTGATTTGACTAGAGCCAAAAATATATATAATAAAATCAAATCTTGTGAGGGCCAATTTCTCCTATTGTATTCAAAAAAAAAAAAAAAATCAACATATTCTTTGTATTTGGCTCTTTATTTCAAATTTATGTTAATTTTTAGAAACTACCAATCAAAAGGATCATTCAAAGTGCAAGATCAAAAAATGGGATATTGGAAGTAACTAATCAATTAAACAATTAATTATAGAGAGTTGTATTCCTTCTCTAAATTTGAAGAGTAAAAACTCATTTTCTAAATTTTAAATTTAAAATAAAGAGTTTGTTGGAGATGATTTTTGGTAGTTCACTCTTCAAATTAAAAGAGTATTTCTCAAATAAAGAGTCTTTTGGGAATGCTCTAAATTCCGACCAAACAATGATCAGGGACGGAACTACCCTCCAAAAAAAATTTATTTTAGTACCTATATATATATATATTAATATTTGTATGTATATGTAATATTTTAGTATTTTTCTCCTCCTAACCCAAATTATTTATTAATAAAATTTGTTGTGAACCAAACAAGCCCATGACAATTACTTTTAATTTTGAATGAATTATTGTGTAAATCTTGGTATTTATCATAATATTTAAAATAGTGGAGTACACATCTTGATTAGAATTTGATGATTTTGAAATATTTAACTATGAATATTGACATAGTTGTTTATGCAAATATAACATATTTTTAAATTTATATATACATATATATATGTGTGTGTGTATGTGTGTGTTCGATAATTCGTTCTTTAACTATTGGAGCTAGGATACATCTCTACCAAAATCCTATAATATTAATACATCTCAAACCCAATTAAGAAATTACAATTGTTACACATAATTGTCCAAAACCTAGGAAAAATTACACATATTGGTCTCATTAGAGTAAAAACGGGTGAGGGTACTGTGTCTATCCATCAGTGGTGGATCTATGTGGAGTCATGGAGGTACAGTTGTACCCCCAAATTAAAAAAAAATCCAACAATAATTTTTAGTAAACAAAATAATAATAATAAATGTGTATCCCTATTTTTATAAAAAGAATTAGACAATCCAAATAAAAAAAACACGAATTCCCACAATAGAGTTTCAAAAATTAAAAGAATGACTTAACAACTTGAATAAATAAATCATGACAAAAGTCAAAACCTACAAAAATAAAAATATCAAAAAAAATCTAATAATATCAAAATGTTACCAAAACTATGTTTAGTTGTCCCTTGTTTTCTGAATTACTCTAATTATTTATTTTATATATGTTTTAATTTTTCATGTACGGTTATATGATTAGTGTTTACAAAATTTGAACTATATATTGTTGTAGGACTTTAATTATTAAATAATATTTATATGCGTATTTTTTTATATTTTTCGTACCCCCATTTTCAAAATCCTGGATCCGCCATTGCTATTCATCCCCTTCAATCCCTAATTGGCCCCCCTTGGACACAAATCCTGGATCCGCCCCTGACAATGATGATAAAGAGAAGAAAAAAAAGAATTCTCAAAAAAAAAAAGAGGAAAAAAAAGAACAAAAAAAGGAAAGAAAAAGAAAACCACACACGTTAGGAAGACTTGAAAGCGCTAATTAATTTTCAATGAACAAAACTCGGTTTATCCACCTAATTAAACAAATTTGTTTATGTCCACCTAAATTCAATAGTAACATATCATTATCTCAAAAAAAATGATAAGAAGATATCCTCATTCCTAGATCCTTGGTTAATCGATGCTATCCATACCGTTGTATTAATATATACACACACATCCATATGGATATGTATTAATCCAACGGTATAAAACCCACTTAGGTATAGCATCGAATTACCCATCCTAGTAATATATAAACTGCCAAAAATCCTGATACCCCATACTAAGAATCACCTCCACCACCACCCCCTCCAACCAAAATTCCACCCTCACTACCACCACCATTCCCGCCGCGCGCCGCCAGTCCTCCGCCATGAAAGAAGAATTAGAAGAAGAAAACCCAATGAGATCATTCCGGCGGAGATGCGACCGTCTGGTGAAGGAGCAGAGAGCCAGATTTTACATCCTCCGCCGCTGCCTCCTCATCTTGATTTGCTGGCAAGATTGCAACGATTCTTGAATTGATTAATATATTCATTAATTATTCTTAATTAGTTAATTAGTCTTTATTAATTTGTCAAAATGTATAGTTTGTTTTAACCATATATATGTACACCAAGATATATATTACTTTTACACACACGGTCATAATTAGTTAGATTGATGAGCCCTTTTTTGACATTTTCATTCGAGATATTTTGTACTACGCACTTTTGTTAAGAGAGGATTCAAAATTTAACAAAGAAATTTCAGTCTTTTAGACCTGTGGATATTTATGTAATTATGCATTAATTTTATTTACTTTGATGCAAAATAAATTATTTCTTTATTATATAATGCTCGCATTAATCGGAAGAAATTATGTATAAGATTATATATTACACAAGGAAGATGAGCTTTTGATTGAATTGAACAGGAGGAAACTAATTTTATTTAATACGTACCAGCTGCTACCACATATGCTATATATTTGTTTTTAGTTTTGGCAAAAACTTGCGTGAGACGCGGATTTAGATCCGTGAGACGGAGCCCTTACACAAAGTTTTAAAGGTTTTTTTTTAGATTTTATTTTTCTTAGGGTTTATATTTGTTTTTTCAGGGTTTATTTTATTTTTTGGGTTTATTTTTAATTGATTTGGGTTTTTAAGATTTTTAGTTTTTTTTAGGGTTTATTTTTTATTTTTTGGGTTTATTTTTATTTTTCGGGTTTATTCTTCATGGTTCATGTTTTTAGGGTTTATTATTGTTTCTTCATGGTTCATTATTATTTTCAAATTTATTTTCATGGTTTATGTTCTCAAGACGGAGCCCTTAGGAGGTCCGTCTCACGGATTTAGATCCGTGAGACCGTTTCACAAGAGACTTGCTCTTTAGTTTTTTTCTTTTCCTGCTAATTTTATAATGCCGTGGTTGGTCTTGAAAGCATATTATCATTTATTCCACCAATTTATAAAATAACATGAAATTAGTATTATAGCTTTTATTATATTAAGTTTCTCAAATTAAACTTATATTTTTTAAGAATTAACAGTGTGAAATTACACAACATATTAATTTGGAGAGTGGGCTTTCGAGCATATTAATATCGTAAGAATTAGTTAAGATATTTTTAATTGTCATTCAATTTAGTATATTAAGAATTTTTTGTTTTATTTGGCTATTTTTCTTGATAAATATATAAGAGCTAGTGTTTGTTTTATTAAAATACAAACAAATAAGTAGAACATGAATATGGAGTTGAGAAAAATGCCAAAAATAGTATATAGTTGCACAAGATGTGTGCCACATAGATGATCATGCATAGAATTGAAAATTCATAATGTCGTTGCAAGTACATTTGATTAGCTGGTTCCCATTTACGTTTGAGTACCCGACAATGTTTCTTTTACTAAAAAAAAAAAAAAAAAAGAGATAAATCACATCCTAAGGGCCCCACTACCCTTGCCTTAGAGCTTCGTTGAGAATGTGAAGCGCGAGTTATGTCTCAACTAGTCAGGGTTCTTGGGCTGCCGAAAACTGAGTCAGCACACAAGAAGTCATCCTCCACCCTATAAATCGTTACCAGAAGGATTCGAACAACCACACTGTGGGTGCCAGCAAACAAACATCACGTCACTCAAGTCCTTTACCAGTTGAGCTATGCCCCGGGAGAGACAATGTTTCTTTTACTAGTTTAGATATTTAGATGAATTCGTTCCTTTTTTTAGTATTTTCCAAGTTTAAAAAGTTATTTTAAATAAATTCGATAACCCTAGATCTCTCTCTCAAAACAGTAGCCTTTTTTTCTCTCAACTCTCTCTTCCTTTTGCCTTTTTTTTTTCTTGTCTCTCTTTTTTTTTCCCTTTTTTTTTTGGTCGTACAATAATAAAGGGTGATTTTTTGACAATTTTTTTTGCCTAAAATCACCCTATCTAAAATTTTTCTATCAATTTATTTCTTAAAAAAGTGGGTTTCCTAAATCTAGGTTATTTTGCTTGTTTTCTTATTTGGGATTTCGCCATTATGGTGCAGTACGATTCAAACATGCAAGTTTTCAATCTGGTTGAAATAACAAATCCGATAGTGGTCTTTAGCATTTGCAAGAACTAAAATCATGAGTATTCTAGTTATTGTAGATTTTTCAAAATTTTAGGTTTTACATTGTTTCATCTTTTATGATTTTAATGATTTGTTCATTTGTTTCTATCGATGTATTACTAGTTTTAATTAATGAAAATATTTTGATTGTAAAAAAATGAAAAAGAATTTTGAGAGTGTGACTGGATATAAGATAAAAATATGATGATGATAGTTGATGTGATTATATGTGATTGATGATTTCAAAATAAGAGATAGTGTCCCTCAAAAAAAAAAAAAAATAAGAGATAGTGAATAGTGTATTTGTGATATGATTGTATAATAATGATAGTTGATGAGATATTTTTTGTTTAAATTATAAGTGGAAGTGATTGATATATGATTTGAATAATGAGAAGGGTGAATGATTGGGTTCGATCTCATACGAGTGCGTGTGTCCCCTCCCCCAAGTTCCCCCCATTGTACTAAAAAAAATAATGAGAAAAGTGAATAGTGTATTTTTTGAAAATTTTCACAAGCAATCACATGTTCATGCAAAAAAATTTCCAAAAAGTGAAAGGGGTAAAAAATTTCATAGGCAAACACTCGCTTAATATTTCTTTCGTTTAAATTAGAGATCCAAATATATATAACGATAATATATAGATGTTTGGTACATGGGAAATACCCTTTTATCCAAATTAATTTTTTTTTTTGTTTTCCGAATACGAGATCATAAGGGATCAATTTTGTGTTTGAGTGGTTAAGACGTGTGTTGTAAGAGCGAATAATTGGGGTTTGATCACATACGAAAGCACGTGAGTCCCTTTCCCAAATTTTCCCCATTGTACTTGATGTGGAAATTACCATTATAGCCTCGCCTAGTCGAGTTGACCATCTTGACCTCGCCTCGCGAAATTACCAAAATACCCTCGGGATCGCGGCTTTTTATATGGGTCCCGAGGCCGACCCAAATGCCGGGTCGGGTCGCCTGAACCACACACCGTCGATCGGGCGCCACACTGCGGTGATCAGCCTTACCGGTGAACGATACTATAAATACGGCCACGAAATTCAAGGTAAAAGGTAACTTGTCATTATTCTAAATTACCTCGCTCTTTAGCTTTCTAAGTACCTCAACTACGATTCGACTTAGGCATCGGAGGGTTTGTTGGCAGGAGCCGTCATTAAGCTTTAACGTGCGTCTGTTTCAGGAACCCTCGAACAAAGTACCTCACCTAGCTTTTTGGGGATCCTTGGCCAGGTCGCTTAGTGGAACACACTTCACTTCGCTTTGTGGGTCCTAGGTCGGTACATCCGATTTAGGTAGTTGAGGTACTTTGTTCGAGGGTTCTCGAAGCGAAGACGTTAAAGCAGGGATGGCTCCCAGCTAAGGCCTCCGATGCCTAAGTCGAATCGTAGTTGAGGTACTTAGAAAGCTAAAGAGCGAGGTAATTTAGAATAATGACAAGTTACCTTTTACCTTGAATTTCGTCTTATTTATAGATGTTCAGGTAAGGCGATCACCGTACACGTGGCGCCCGATCGGCGTGTGTGGGCGGCATGGCGACCCGACCGTGCATTTGGGTCGGGTCGGGACCCATATAAAAGGCCGCGGATCGGTATTTTTAATTTCGAGGCGAGGTCAAGATGGTCAACTCGACCTAGGCGAGGCTATAATGGTAATTTCCACATCAGTACTCAAAAAAAAAAAAATACAAGATCTTAAAAGGAGTGAGATCGGTGAAATTTGATTCCAAATCAATAATATAAGTTACAAATGCAACTTACTTAGAACCAATTCCCAATCTAATTTTGGTTTGAAGCTCAAAATTTGTTTGAATTAATATATCGAGAATGACGTGGATTAGCGTAAGCCGACCACGAGAATCCTTAGGGATGCGTGACGACGTCGTACCGACGACCCTCAGAAATTTCACGCGGCACCTAAAATTCACCGCCAGGATCCTCGGTCTTCCTCACCCCCAAGTGACCTGTGGGTCCCCCTTTTGTTTCCTTTCTCAATTGTTTATTGATACATAAAGTATGCAAATATTTTTACTTATTTTGTTCACCATATTTTAATTAGAGCAAATGGTGGGAATTGCCCACTTCGAGTATGAGATAATCTTTTTTGATATTTAGGATAAAAAAATATGTTTTCTACCCACTTTTGAGGTTTTTTTACCACAATACCATTGAGGCTTTAAATGCAAGCCTTTAAAGTAGGTGGGTTGTATTTCTCTCTCATATTAAATACATACATACATACGATTCTTCCCCATTTGTTCTTTATTTTTTCTTTTTTCTTCTTCTTCTTCTTCACAAAATATCAAAAAGATCTTTTTGTGGTCTTTCGTAACCAAAAATTGCACCAAAATCTAAGTTTCACTATGCATGATATATCGTGCCCAATATATCGTGCCTAATTTTAAGCGAGGCACGATATCGTGCTATATTCAAGCGCGATATCGTGCCTAATTTTATGATTAAGCATTTTTCATTTTGAATTGGGCAAGATATAATTATAGTTGTTAATTCCTGATATCGTGCCATTTTTAGGAATTGCCCAATTATATCGTGCTCAATTCCTTTTCAATTGACGATATAATGCTCATTTCCTGATATCGTCCCAGAAAAAGAATTGCCCAATTATATCGTGCGTTTATTTGTGCTCAATTCAAAATAAAATGAAAAATGAAAAATTTTATAATTGAACATTTTTAGGCCATATCGTTCCTAAAATAGCCTGCGGCACGATATGGGCCATATCGTGCCCAAAATAGCCTTCGTGCCGCGTCGTCTTCAACCTCAAATCGTGCCTCAATAACCAGGTATCCCATCCTATTTTCGAAATAATATGCTCTACAACCCAAAACACAAATTTTACACCTAAAATTTCAATAAAACACCACTAATTCACACTACACCAACAACTAAAACCCTAAACACTAAAATCCAATGAACATGAGGGAGATGATTTTTTGAGCAAAATCATGGATGTTCAAAAATTTCAAGCCTTGCACGATATGGATGTTCAAAAATTTAGCATTTGCTTTGTGTAATTTTGTGTCTTGGAGTGTGTGTCAGTGTATACACACATACGGTTTTCAAAGTAAATTATACGGTTTTCAAGGTGCTTCAATTTCAAAATTCAAAAACACCAACTTAAAGGAGGGGTAATTTGACCAATTTGGATAGAAAAGAATTTTGTTATCTTAGTGTGTAGAAAAGAGTAACCACTATCCATAGTGATGTCTTAAAAATTTCCCTTTTAATTATCGTGCATTGAAGTGCAATATTTAATTAAAAAATAGTAATAGGGCATTTTCTTAAATCGTTAGAGACGGATCGATTTTACTGTACCATTAGATTTAGCATTTCATCACTCCATTTTCGTGACCTAGCTACGCCATTAGATTCACTTCACCAAGCTTGATGCAAGATTATATGTTCCATTGGAGCATTATGTATACAAACTACAGTATTTTGGTGTAGGATCTAGTGTTCTATCCATGATAGCATGGTCGAAAATTAAAAATTAAGAGTGAAAATATTATATTTTCTTGGGAAAATTTTCAAGGGCAATCGTGTATTTGTTGTGACCAAAAAAATATAGAAAATTTGGTCAAACTCTTATAAAAACCATGGAGATGACATTACTAGATCGGAGATATATAAGAGTTTTGAGGTCGTGTGTCGTTCTAAGAAAAATAACTTTATGCAATAATTCGCTGCAAAATTAAAAAAAAATTAATAAATAAATAATGACTAAACTCATTAATTCGATCGTTGTTATCTTAATAAGTTAAGCTAAGTCAAGGATAGTGTTATCAAAAGCTTTATGTGGTTTCTTCAAAAAGTCTTAGTTGGCATTGTCACAATCCCACAGTTGTAGGATAAGGTCATGATAAGATGGCCATGTAGTTAATCAAGTTTGGAAAGACAAAGGCAAGACGCTTAAGCTTGTCTAATATCAAATGGTATAGTCAAGAAAGGGACCATAGTCCCTCTAGTTAATCAGGTGGGATTGTCCCCTAGGAAGTTGGTTGGTCTAATCAAAAGCACCAAATATCACACAAATTATCAAGTTTTTGGGAAAATATAATAATATAAAATGGATTAAATTTGTATGGAATTAATGAATACAAATGACAAAAAATTCTTGTGCGTGCCAAATTATTTCTTGTTTTGAAGCAAGTTTAATTTGATTTCTCATATTCTTTTTTTTTTTTTTTCCTTTCTCATATATATTCGTTAGAGCTTGAAAAGATTAATGTTGTTTTGAATGGACACGTGGAGAGGATGCATGCATGAATATGACACAATTTACCACTTTTCCCCAATTTAACTAATTTATTTAAAAGATCTTATAAACTCCTACATCTTATAAGTTATTTTTAGAGCTTATAAGATGTTATATCTTATTTTAATAATAAATTGTTGAAGTATTTGAATAAAATCAGATGATGTAGCTTTTAAGATGTTAGTAATGACATTTTTGTAATTAAAATAGTCAAAATTAAAGGAAGTTGTTGAAATAAGATCTTATTTTGAAAAAAGTATTGGGTTCCCCTACTTTTTTTGAAAACAGTTTATAAGCTCCTGATATTTTATTCTGAGAGTTTATAATATCTTCTTCTTAAAAAATTACCAAACAAATTTAAACAGCTTATAAGCTCAATCAAACACCCTCATTTCAAGATCTGCGCAAGTGTTAAATAATTCTTGTTTCAAGACTTTAAAGTACGTTTTGGGGTCAAATATCATCTTTGTGTGAATTTATCTGTTTTTATAGTAGTTAATTATAAATTATTGATATATTTATTAATAATTTATTGATAGAGTATTTATTATTTCTCGATAATTAACATCAATAATATTGAAAAGAAAAAATCTCACGTTCAATTAATATGTTAGGTAAAGCCCATTTTTCTTTTTTCTTTCATGAAATGTATTGACCTTTTTTTTTGTGTATTCATGTGCATTGCGCTCGTGTAGATTATCAAACTAGAAGAACACCCGTGTATTACATGGGCTCCGTCAAAAAGAAAAAGAAAATAGTGGCATCAATTTTTTTTGTGATAGTTATAGGAGATCTAAAATACTTATATTAAGAAATATTAAAAAAATTCAAAATTTGGAAGAGTATAATACAAATCGTTCACTTCAAATTATGAAAAACTTCTTTGTTATAAACTATACTCAATAATAATATCCAAGTGTATTGCCATTGTGTTTTGGCATTTTAAATAATCACTTAGTTAAGTGTGCTAACTTTGTTAATAAATTAAAATATCTTCCATTATCTTTTTCTATAAGATTTAAATATGTAGACAAATATTGTTTATTTAGCTTTAGACAACAATATGGTTGGGTATATCACTTCAATTAAATTCGCATGATATTTAATAAGCAGCAAACAATTTTTTTATTAATAAATTTGAACAATTAATTAATTTAGTTATTTTTATGTTTTGGATTGTCAAAATGACGTGAAATTTTAATTCTTAATTACATTCTTACAACTATTTTCACATTATATAATTTTATAAAAATTAATTGTATATTGCAATGACTGATATTTAATTTAATTGTTCAAGAATTACATAATTAATGTGCTAATACTGTTAATCAAAAGTGTCCAATAAATATAACGTCTATTTTTTTGGGAGTAGTTTACTTATTAGATATCTTTTTGGGAGTAGTTTACTTATTAGATTATAAAGATAGGTTGTTTAGATTATATTATTTTGTATTTATATATGAAAAGTATTTATATGTGGAAAAAATATGAAGAAAAAAAACATAAATAAATCTGAAGCCGACATGTGTAATTGAAAAAATGAGGAGTTGCAACGTGTCTTTAAATAGTGAAGTGTTGACATGTGTCTTTTCTATATATGTATGTATATATATATATATAGGGATTGAGTCAAATTAGATAGGGGTTCTAGAGTAAGAATTTATTGCATAGTTGAGTATAATTTACTGCATATTTAGTTTGTTTTTTTTTTGGATTGCATAGATAGTTTCTAGACAATGCATAATTAGTTGACTTTGATGCATTGATAGCTTCTACGCAATATATAGTTAGTTGATTTTTGTTGCATAGCTTTAATGACAGATTCTCTTTCCAATTGTGTATTCGTATTAATGGGATTGTGGAAAATAATAGAAGATTCTCTTCTAATTGTGTATCTATTTTTTTATGGTATAATTAGTTATCAATTAAGGTTGATTTTATTTTATTACCTTTTATTTGATAAAATTAATTATTTAATTATATATTTTGTCCATCTAATCACAACCACTCAAGGATTCAATCAATGTCTAAAATTAGTCCCCAGATCTCACCTAATGCCATATTTCTCCCTATATATATATATATATATATATATATATATATATATATACCTCCACCCGTCCCCCATTCATCATATCTCTCTTTCTACATCGTTTAAACCCTAGCTTCAAAAGCAAAAACCCCATATTCTTCCCAAAACCACCAATGGCGACTCCGAACGGAAACCCAGACGTTGCAGAAAACAACCACATCGGAAATCCGGAAAAGAAACCCCAAACAATAATAACCCTAGAAGCTCGACGGCCATATATTTCGGCCCCGAAAAACGCGCGCCGTTTATCCATAACCCTCAACAACCTGGTCGAAGACGGCTGCGCGGGAAACATAATCCCCGTCGACAACGTCGACGGCAAAACCCTATCCATCGTCCTCGCCTTCCTCAACGCGCACGCTGAAGGTGGGCCCCTCTCCTCATCCGACGACAGCGCGAAGAGGAAGTTCCGCGACGATTTTCTCGAAGACGAGAAGATCGGCGTCCTCTTCGACGTCGTTTTGGCGGCCAACTACCTCAACATTGCGAGCCTATTGGAACTGGTGACACAGAAGATAGCTGATAGGATCAAAAATAAATCGGAGAAATGTGTTAGGAAATTGTTCGGCATCGAAAACGATTTTGAGCCTGAAGAGGAGCAGAAGATCAAGCGGGAATATTCGTGGTGTTGGGAAGGTATTGATTCAGATGATACGGTTTATTGATTCATCTGATCAGAGATTAATTCGAAATATTCAATTAGGGATATATTTATTAATTAGTGTTAATGTTTTTCACAAACCCTAGTTATTTTGTTATTCGGTTTTTGATGATGGATCAGAATCAAGCAATTAGGTTTTTAAATTTCTTTTAGTCTTTTTTTTTGTTGAATATTGATTGATGTTTTTATTGAATTTTTATGATTAATTGTTTTAGTTTTAGTTTACATAGCATATCATTTTTTTTTAGTACAATTACAAAATCCTGATAGGAGTGGGACGGGTGGATTTTGATCCAAAGTCAATAGTCTGGTTTACAAATGCTCAAACCAACTGAGCTACATAGCATATCATTTGATCAACTGTGTAGGTAGAATTAAATTTGGGTTTTGTGTTTCTTTTTAAATTTTGAGAGATTAAAAACCCTAATTTTTAGTGTAGAAGTTCTTACAAATCTATACGTAGAAGTTCTGCTATATTAGTATTTATTTATGTTTTATTTTTGTATTGTTCCTTGTACCAATTCCAAAACCTTCATCTAAACCATCTTGGGATTTATTTCTAACTTTTTTTTTATAATTAAATTTAAATGATGAAAAAATTATAATCCATATTATTTATTATGGCACGTTCTTCAACTAAGTAGCTTATGAAGTAACGTGATCACATGATTTGAATTTGATTAAAACTTTAGGCTTTGATTAAAACTCTTGAATTGTTTTATTTTAGATGAAGAACAATCGATAAAGAAAATATGATACCGTGTGAAGCTAAAATTAAACAATCCCTTAAATTTTTATATACCTAATTTAATTATTTGAATAATATATTAGCAAAAAAAATCCACAACATTCATGTTGATGGATAGTTACGTCAACGTGCCTTTTGTTTTTTTTTGTTCATTGGAATTGTTGTTCTTCTTAGCATAATGGTCTACGGGCAATTCTGTCATTAATTATTTATCTCACACAATCAATAATGACAAACATAAATTTGAATACCACAATCAAAAACTAAAAATTTCAATCCCAAATTCCAAACACAATATTATATAAGAATAAAACTTGCATGAGACGGTCTCATAGACATTGTTCATGACACGAATCATAACCCAAATCCATTAAAAAAGACCAGTGTTTTTTGTGTTTTTGATGATTCATCTCATTAATTTAAGTTCATGAGACCGTCTCACGTAAGACCATCTCATTATATAATACATGAGCACTTACGATCCTATTATGATTATTCGTTCATCCCAAAACCAAAATATATTATCCAATAAAAATTATCAGCCATCAATCAAATAAAACAAATAATTTGTATAAGCAAATATACGTGCAAGCATCGATTCCAAATATTCATAACAATTTGCAATCAATCTGTGCAAACATACATATCATCTTGTAACTCTAGGATTGATATATAACTTATACAAATAACACAAAAATAATTATGTAAAGCTCGATCCACCAACAGTGGGAAATAGCAAACTGAAAAAAAAATATCTCCCTCTCACACCAAACCAAGAAGATAAAGAGTGAAGTGTTCCTGTGAAAAATCCAGAATCACGAATCTTTACAAAGTCAACCCAACCTGTCGACAAAGGTTTCGACCAATGTCTGTCCGTTGACAATTTTTGTTGTTCCGACAATCAAGTCATATGCCATTCCTTCCTGCAGAAAATAAAAGTTGCACCAAAAGCAATGTCTTAAAAATTAAAAAAGTAATAACGCAGATAGAGTTATTTCAATCATAGTACTTAAATCATAAGATTGGATACTCATCTCACTGCATTTTGAACAATTTAAAAATCGACAACTTAGAAGCATTCAACAACAAGACTCGAGAGCAGAACGTACGATTGGATATCCTTCCATTTTCGGAAAAGAAAGTCTTTTTGGGATATTTTTTTTTAAAGATGGATGGATTTTGAGAATGTGATTGGATATGAAATGAAAATGTAATGATAAAAGTTGATTTGATATAAAAATAGTGAAATAATGATTGGAAATGCGGCGAGTGATGGTGGAATTTGTGAGAAAATGTGTAATATGATTGGTGATTTGATGTTTTATTTTTAAATGAGTAGACATGATCGGTAGGAGAAAAATTGAAAGTGAGTGAATAGTGTATTTTCTGCAAAATTTCATAAGCAATTGCATTTTGGGGTTAAAAAGTTTCTCTAGGACAAAAACGACAAACTTTTTTTGGAAGGGAAAAAAATTCAATCACAACCTGAAAAAAATCAATCACAACCTAACATTTCCTAACACTCTGATTTAGGAAAGATGAAAAAGGCAAACTTGGATCACCATGTGACATTTTCTTAAAAAGAAAAACTCTCCTGTTAATCTCGCACCAACATTAGGAATAGTGATGAATGACAAAAGCAATCAAAAGTTCTACATATTTCATGACCGAAAATAAAAGGTGTACCTGGGAACTGAGGAAACGAAGTGCAGAGATCTCAGCAAACGTAACTCCTCCAATAAAAACTACAAGGACTAATGCACGCCTTCCATCCGCTGGTCTGGAATAAGACAAAATGCATTATTAGTTAAAAAATGTGCATGAATGCCATTTGCACCTCTCTACCATGTAACAAAGTTTTCCAGTATTCATGCAATCAAGATACTCTAATACCAGACGACTAGCATTATCAACCAAACTATAGCTGGGATCTTTTCGAGATTTTAACAAAACTAGACAGTTGCCGCAGTTTCTTTAAATGGGAGAATATCGTGATAAAAAATTCTTAATAGGCTTGTTTGAATTCACAAAATTGCCTAAAATTGCCCTTTTGTAATTTAACTACATTAGAATAGGCTACAAGTGTTTATTTTAAATCACGAGCACCAGAAAAATAAAACTAACTGGGTAGGGGTGGGGATGTACAATCATCATCTGATTTCAGCTAGTAGAAAAAATTTAGGGAATAATACTTCTCCAAACTGTTCAGAGATCCTGGCAGCGTGTCATATGATGGGATGCTAGAAAATCCACCCTGGAAAACATACAAGTGTCCCTATAAGCCATTTGTTCTGAGGTTGATATGACAAAATGGGGAGGACATAAAGAGATACTAACTCTCTTGGTTTCTGAGTGCGGCCCAGGCAGCAGCCTCAGTATTTCTTCAATAGGGCGCCTGCAGGATATTTTATTGCAAAGAAAGAATTAGGGAAACAACTGAATAGAATAGAATTTTAATTTGAGTATACAAAATCTTTATTCAGTCTTTCCATCATATTTGAGGAGAAGTGGGTCATTTCCGACATACTATTAGTTCTGGTGTTGTTTTCTGTTTAGAGTGGATTCTTTACAGCACTCATCATGGATTCTGATGCATAAAAGTCAAATATTCAACAGCTTATCATTTTACTTGGAAGATAAGTCAAGCAGATATTCCCGGGGAAGCACTATCCAGAGTTTATTCATTAAAAATTCATGTCACCTATTTTTCCTCTCTTTTTTTTCCTTCATCAGCTACATTTCAGTCTTCTAAGTAGCGATTCAGAAGAAACTATGGAAAAATGAAGTCTAGAAAGCCAATGTTGTAAATGTAAGAAATCATACTTGTTCGATATTTACTAAATTTCTCGCGCTGAAACATGCTCCTAAAAATCCAACAGACTCCTAGTCATTATGTTTCAACTAACAGTGAGAGGAGAGGAACCAATACAAATTAGACATAATTAACAGGGAACTGATATCATATTCCACTCATGCACCTGAACAATGTACAATAATAGGACAATTTTGGAAAAAAAGCTCACCATCCCGATCGTATTGCCTGCTGAACAAGTCGAATGCTGAGAGGTGCATATCCAGAGAACACATAGGATATATCATTTGGACTGACAGAGAAAGAGGTGCAACAGTAAGAAAGAGCACGTCAAAGGAAAACAACAGAACAGTGCATTTTGTTCTCATATCGCTTCTTGACAAAGCCTTTAAGAATAACCATACATTCTTGAAAACAAAATGGAAAAGATGAGTTGTCTTAAGATAATTATAATGAATAGATTGAAGAAAGAAAAGAAAGCACAAAGCCTATTCAGCCTATCTCCCAAGGCAAAATGTTGAAAGGGATTCAACGGTTACAAGGAAGATCATAAATAGGTTAAATTCGGAAGATCCATGAAAGAAATCAATCCAATAACTGAATCAAACCATAATATTCATGTGATCATTATCAACTCCTGTTTGATTCTCAATAAGTTCTATAGTTCACAAGAATAATTTTCACTGATTCTTTGAGTGATATCCTAATAAGATATCAAAAGTACAATTTCATGAGCTACCTCTAGGACTTAAGAGGAAAAGCAAAGATCACTGATACTTTGCTACACTATCCTGTATGCCTATGTCAACAAGTAATACCTTCACCATAGAGTAATAAGACATAGCCAGATAAAGCGCCAAAAGCCACTTGAGCTCACACCACCTGGATTTTCACATGGCTATGATAAACTCGTTATACAACTAATGTTCACAACCACAGTGTTTAGTACCAAGGAATTTAGGTCTTTAAAACTTAGAAATACTTCCATCCAGTTTGTTTAGATTGTTCGTCAAGATCATAAGCCCAGTTTCACGGCTCGCACCCATTTTCAGGTTATTAGAACCACGTTGCCCATAAATTGATTGAAATGAGACCAAGTTGATAGCGAATGAGGCTAAGCCTAGTAATTCATCATATGCCAGACAAAGTAAAGTTATCAGCTCTTTAAGAGGTACTACATAAGAGTTCCCACAATAACAACGGTTCTAAGATTTTCGCCATAATAAATGAGCTTTCTTTTCATTAAGAAATTTGAGATTATCAATATTAAAAATGACTTTTCCGAAAGTGAGCAACAAGAATAAATGTAATTTATTAAAACATCAACGGTGACAATGAGTCCAAAATAGGGGACCTGGAACATGGTGTAAGCGCTGGTACCCAGCACCTAATAGTTAAACATCGCATATTAGAAGTAAAATAAACAAGGAGTTGCAGTCAACATCAAAGAGAAAAGTACTTAGTGGTGTCTGTATCCTCAACTAAAAGCTGCAAAGCACGTTTGATTGTCAGCCAGTTGCTTTTTGAATCCTGCGGACATGACAGAATAACCAATCATTTTCATAAATATTCTGTTAGGTTAGATTAGGTGGAAAGGGGAAAAAAATTAACCTGTTTCTTCAAAAGCCCCGCTTTTTCCAAGTTATTCAGTGTAGCAATATGCTCGAAACCATAGCTGTGAAGAAGCTCTCTCCTGAACCAAAGAGTGAACGTTGAACAATGTCAGATAGACTTCAATATTCTTTCACAAGTGTTCTTTTAAAACAAATGGAGTATTGTATAAATCCCACTTGCCTCAAATAGTCAAAATTCTTTTTTGGCAACCCTGAGTTTGTTATTGAAAATAAGATTAGAAGGCGTAAGACATGTATAAGAGGCTCCTGCTTATGAATCAGTTCTTCAATATAATCAAAGCATCTGCATTCATGGACAACATTATTCTGGTTTAGTCACATATAGAGCACAAAGACATATCTGCATTTAATACGAAAGTAGGCGCATTAAAGATGATTGCACGTAGAACAGAACTAAACTTAAAAGAGTAAGGCCATTGGAAGATGGCCCATAAGAGTACAGAAGGCTTGTTAAGCTGATCAAGGAGCCTAGGATCAGATAAATTCAGAGTCTTGATACTTACATAAGAATGGGGAAAAGGATTAGCAATGTGTTCTTACACAATTTGTCAAGAAAGCCATAATGCTAACACTCATTAAAGTCTAATCTAAAATCAACCACAAGAACGAATAATGATCATATGCAAAGCACATTTGGAAACATAACTGGTAGATTGGAAAATGCTTCTTGCATATGCATCATGTCCATATCTTCTAATAAATGAGGAAAGCATTTTGAATCATAAAGTCGGACGAATCAAAATATGAGATTTTGAGCAAAAAGTAAATTTGATCTGGTGATCCAAAATCAAAGAATTGGTTTCATCCAAAAATTAACAAGGAACAGGAAGAAATGGGTGAGGAAACACTGTATGCATTCAATTAAACAAATGTATCCACATTTGATGTAAAATTGTATATGTGACGCCTTCTAAACAATCTTTAGAGTAACCCATTGCAGTGTAACCTATTGCTATTGAATGTAACTTAGGCACCTTCAAATGACACATGGCACACAGCCAATCATATCACTCCGCATACATAGAGCTTGCCTATGGGTTTAGACTATAGAGATCAGATAGTTGAGCTGTTTCGTTGAAGAACAAGGAATATGCTACGTCCATGAGTAAAAGGTGAGTGGAATAGTTTCTTCACTCTCAAGTAACTTATCATACAACAGGAATCTCACTACTTGAAAGTTCTCTGTTCATTATATAAATGACACAGGGGAATAATGGGTTAAAAGAACAAGAACAGCAAATAATACAATTATCAATATTGACAGTTTGACTTGATTTCATTCTTTACCACAAATTCAACATACTAATTAGTAAAGCAATAAAACCTCATGAACTCATCATTAAAGATCCAATGAAAAATAGAACGCATAACAGTTGTACAAGGTTATAGCATTACATGTCATAGCTCTGAGCCTCTAATAGTGTTTGTTCCATATCAAGTTTCCCAAGAAATGACGGTTTTGACGTAAATGTTGACAGATGCTGAGCAAGATTTATGTGCCTCTGGATTGACAAGCACAGATGCTTAGTGTTAATTCATATAATAACTTTCCAACATAGGCATGAATGTTACAAGGAAACTCACAGTCATTTCTGGCAACGAATTAAGCTTCTTCACAAAGTCCTTCAATTCAGAGACAGTCTGACTCTGTATACAGGGAACAAAATCAGAATGCACTGCAGTAGAATTGATTTGATGTGGAAAGTTGTTCTATACAATAAAAAGCAACATTCAAGTTCCAATTGGGTGTCCTTTCATTTTGAATTTTTTTTCCAACTACAGAACAATGATAAAAAGAATTTTGAAAGAAAAATGATGAACTTTGAGAGTGTGATTGGATAAGAGATGAAAATGTAAGGATGAAAGTTGATTTGATATAGAAATAGTAAAAAATGATTGGATGTGATTGGTAGCCGGAAATGTGAGTGAGTGAATAGTGGAATTTGTGAGAATGTGCAATAATGATTGGTGTTTGATCATTTTTTTGAAAAATAAGTAGATGTAATTGGTAGGAGAAAAAGTAAAATGAGTGAATAGTGTTTTTTCTGAAATTTTCATAAACAATCGCATTTTGGGGTAAAAAATTCTCTAGCGGAACGAAAATGACAGCTTTTGGTAGACAATCGCAACCTAAGATTTCTGGAGAACAGGCTTAAATAAGATTTCTGAAAAAATTTATTTCACGTGTCATGCGTTCCGTCAGTGATTGTTCTCATTTTCTTATGGTCTCTCCACATATAAATGTTCCATATCCTATCATAGCACTTGGTAGTTTCTTGAAGTTCAGAACATGGTGATCAAAACTAAAGATGCACAAGGATTTTTTTCATCAGTCATCTAAAACTCTACACCAGTGCAAAGGCCAAAACATGGAAAAAAAAAGTGGCCAACTGAGACTTAAATATCCCAAAACAAGAGAAATGGTGAACTTGAAGGATCTTCAATTCGATGTAGTACAACATAAACATATATGAAGTCAAGCTCAAAATATAAAATCGTATTCATTAGGTAAATGTGACTTCAGGATTTTAGCTTGGTTAACGTATTATCTAGAAACAGAATGGCCAAATTCTTGCAACGGGAACCGAGTGAAAGTCAGGGACAAAAGGCAAGCTTAGGTACATTTGTCGACAACTTACGGTAGTCGAAATATCTGTATAGTCTTGCTTCATGGATGTCGCTTTCTGACGAAGAACCTGAAACATACTGCAACTAGCAATTAAAGAAACAGATATACAAAGATAAATATGCCAGAAACTTTAAGACACCATGCAAATTAACAAACGTGTCAATGTAATTGTTTACACCAAAATAAAAAATGGATCAACCTGGACGACAATTTCAAAATTCAGATCCCGTATCTCTTTGAATAATTTGTCACTACAATAAAGACAACAAAATGGTTAGTCACTATACCATTTCCAAAACCAAGAAAAATCACCTTAGATATGGCACAACATGTTCATCGTATCCATGGGACGGACATGGATGAAGTAGGGGAAGATCAAAATATATCCCGGTTACATTAGTCAATGAAAAATTTGAAGAGGAAAGGGAAGGACTACAGAGAAAGCCTAAAGTAATTCGAGTTGATGTGGAAGTGGGATTAGCAATTTAAATGGTAGAAAACAATAAAAAGAATTCAGTAAAGCAACTCACATGACAAAAAGAAATGAAAGCCACAGCCCTAATGATTTATATTTATGTTCCCTTCAAAATCCAATTAAAATTTCTTAATGGAAACTAAAACAATGAGCATCATCAATGAAGGAAATGTAGTTTACCTAGAATTAAGAGGAACCTTCATCTTCTTCCCTTCTTGTTGAGCTCCCATAATGGATGCATCTAGCTCCACAGCGCCATTATTGACACCAAGAAACTGCATCGAACCTATTTAGAGATAGCTTATAAACAAATCCAGAAAGGAAAATATAGAACCAAACTTTTATTAAGCTATCGATTGGAAGAAGCTCATGACTCCATGCCATTCTTCATTTCAGTTAACCCTTTTGAATTTGTTGTTCAGTTAGATCAACAAAATTAACTCAAGGATTATCTGATAAAACGATCTCTACAACGTAAAAGCATTTTACATTATAGCATTGAAAAAAACATAGTTTCCGAAACGAAAGCAGGAAAGCTACTGCTGATCAGCATCCCTATTTGACAGGCAGGCACACAAAATGGAATGTTTTTTCATCAAATAAGACTGCTGACAGACTGAAGTCAACATAACTTTGCATGGATGAAACAATGATGAGTTGATTCGTAGACCGTAGTACCTCGTCTAGCAATCCCTCGTATGTCAACTGCGAACACATTGGAGTGACCATGTCCACCTGCCACAAGAAAATAACAAACTCAAATCACAAAGATCTGTATGTACGCCAAGTAGTGTAAACACAAGCAAGTATAACTAAGTGCTATAAATGTTATTAACTTAGTATTAAGTGTGTTATTACTTCAGGAGGACGTTCCTTGGGTAGGCTGATGTTCCAAAATCACAGGGTACTACAACCTAACTTAATTGCACATATGCCTTTCAGGCCAAAGGAATACCAAGGAAACAACAGTGTTAGAGGAGAAAATGTACAAGAGACAGTTAAACTGCATCCAAGACTCAGAAAAGACATCCTCCAATCTTTTATATTTGGATCCATATACAAAGCTTTTCCCGCACCAATTTAAAGCAAAAGGACATGAGACCTTAAAACTTAGACGTATTATCTATCTGCCAGCACCTAAGACTGCCCATAAACAGTTAAGTAGCCTAAAACGTCCATGTCTCCTCTGCAAGGGTAAACACGTAGGCCCTAAACTATCAATGTCCCATAAACTAAGGACAAGAAACTAATCCCAAAGGAATATTGCTAAAGAACCTGAAGTTGCATTATACTAGACACAAGAAGATGGAAGGAGATTTCCATTTAGATCAGATTTTAATATGCCGGCTAATAAAGTGGTAATGAGCTTTCAAGTTGCCGACCACTGGAAAGGACCCATATTTATCTACATATTAGCAATCTTTTCTTCTTCATATCAACTTGCCGTGAAAAGGCTTAGCTTTTTCATTTGACAACAGACATTCTACTAAAATATCAAAGAAGTTCCTAAACACTATAGAATCCCTTGAACATGAAGTAATACCACAATTGTAAACACTCCAAGTGGGTAATTAGTTCATGAAATGAAAAAAAACGAAAAAGGAAATAAAGGAACGGATGTATACCTCTCTATCCAGAAGTATAAGGGTATTTATTTCTGGAATGCCCATCTGTGGTTTACAAAAATATAAACTCAGTATTTTATTTTTATATGAACACTCAAAAATATAAAAAGATTTTAAATATGCCTTTAATTGAAGAATAATTACATCTGAACTATTATTAACAGGTTCTTCAGCTTGCATGCGATTCAAAATGTCAGCAACACGTGTAGCTGCTTTCCCTTTGGCCCTAACATTTGGTATTACTCCAAACGAAAACTGCATTACAATCAATGCAGATCGTCAAGAAAATAACAGAGAAGGATGGAAAAGATATATATGTTTGTAGTTATAAATATAATTTTCCTCATTAAACGTGGTAATATACCAAAACTAATAACAGGATAAAGATCTAAGAATTTTGAAGGTATCCACCAACAATAACTAACTATGTAAATAACTAAATCAACTATACCTCCAGATTGTGAATGCCTTTTGCAATATGCCAGAGAGAGGTCGCATCTCCATCCACCAAATATTCCTGTCAGACATATTCTCCCCACATCAGACACAACTGGACACTCAAGAACTAAAAAAACAATTTTCTTGTTCCAGATTATTAGTCATTTCCAACATAATGAATAAAACCACATACTTTCTGAGCAAGGTCAAGTTCGAATGATAATATGTCCTCGTCCATTGGAATCATGTATAAGTGAAACTCCCGATGTTCAATAATTCATGTACTTTTTCCTCCTCAAGTATCTGTAGACAACCAAACATTAATATATGTCGGACGGTCTTATCGTCAAACAATTGCTTCTATCAATGACACCGTCTTTGCTTACCTTCTCACATGCAACTACTCGGCGCGGAACAAAGTAAAGATAATATTCTCTGTGAAGCCCTTTCGATGTATCATTGTGAATGTGTGAGCAAATGAATTTCATCAATTCAAGCTGAGCTCGGACAAGGTAAACTACTTTGGTGCGTTCAGTTTGAATTGGCTCGCCGTTAGATGCCGCAATTCAGCACCATGTTTCTGATCATAAGAAGCAAAACCGCTTTAAGTAGCAAGTTTATAGCATTCAAAGTAGCAAAAGCAGAATTACTATTACTATACTAATTAAATTTCAGTGTTTTCTTTCACTTTTTGGTCTGACTAAATAAAATTACAGATACCTACATGAAAGAGAAATTCAGGGTCTGAAATTAAGTGGTAATCGATATGATTTTCCAGGCAGAACATGTAAGAAAGTTTTTCCATAATGACCAAAACAAAAACTTTTATTCCTGAGAAATCCGGAGCACAAAAGAGAGAAAATATTGGAGTGTTTTGACATCCCCCTTTATCTTTAAAGACTGGATAAAAATTTCCCCACAGCATTAGAAACAGAAAATGACAGAAGTTGATCCCAAGCCAGAACCTTCAATAATTTACCGTGTTGAGATGTGCAAAAAGAATCAACTGCGTAAAATCAAACAAAATGAGTAATCACAAGAACACAAAATACCTTCAGTTCTGAGCTTTGGACAAGAAGTGACAGCGATCCACTAAGCTTCGGGTCAATTACCAAACACTTATCTCCTCGAATCTTTAAAAGAAAACCAACATAAATTGCAAATAGAAAATAAACTCAAAACATCTGCAATAAAATAATACCACAAAATAAACCCATTAAGCAATGATCAAATTAAATGAAAATTTGATCTCACATTTTTAAGGATAGTTCCCAACTCCGCTTGAGCTCGGCCTCTGGATTTGAAGAACAACAGAAACAAAACATTCAAAAAAAAAAAAAAAAAAAAAAAAAAGCTCCACATAAATTTCAAAAAAAAATAAAAATGAATTGAATCAAGAATATTACCGTATGGCAGTGAGATTGATCGGGGCGTGTTCTAAATTGGGAATCTGAGACATTGTTTCTCGCTTCCCCTTTCTCTGTCTAGGTTCTCTTCTTGCGCGAGAGAGACTTTTGAGTGATTAACGAGTTTGTATGATATGAATATCTGTATTATTTTTGTTTAATAAAACATGTAAGAATTTGAATACGGAATCCCAAAATGCATAATTATTAAATTTTTTATCTTTTTTGTTAGGAAAGTACTAAGTACCAATATTAAATTGTTAATCATTAGTTCAATATATGGAATTTTCCTGACAATATTATTCATCAATTTTCGCTGAAATATTTAGGCCTTGTTTGTTTATGTTTAGTTTATAAATTTTCAAGTGGAATCATTTTTATAAAATCGTTTTTTGCTCATAAAATTTAAATGGAAATCATCATTTTCATTTTCTATTTTTCACATAAAACAACATCTCAAACCTATAATTTTATTCTCAAACATATACACTATACATCACTCATCATTATTTATCAATCACTATTTTCATATTTTAACCCAATTATATATATGGGACCCACCATTATCAACTTTATCTACTTAAAATATTACTATTTTTAAATTATAATTATCTAATGGGACCCACCACCTATAATCTTACAAATATAATATTATATATTCAAATTAAAATATTGAAGTGGGCCTACCACTACCAACTTTTCAATTATTATATACATAAAATAATATTTCAAAACTACTCAAATCAAACACAATCTCATTTCCAACCCTACATAAAACATATTTCAATTCATTCATCCAAACACAATCCCAATTTCCACACGAAAACCAATAAATTCTCAAAATACTATTTCCAACTCAGTAAAGCGGAAATGGTGTGGAAACAAAAAAAACAAACAGCCTTTAGTTGTCAAAATTTTCAAAATTATTTTATAAAAATCCACCACTTTTCTCAAGTATCGAAAGAGTAATTATATAAAAGTTTGAAATTTTTTTGTGTATTTAATTTAATTTTGAGAATGATCAACTTTGAAAATAATTTTTTTTCTTTATTTTCTTTTCAGCTCAGCCAAACAATTCTTCACATTAAAAGAACATACTCTTCCAAATTCTAAAACAAGTTAACTCTAAATTATTCCTTAAAAAAAAAAAAAGTTAGTACTTTTTTTTTTCGGTAATTATATTGATAAAAAAAAAAGTTAGTACTTTGAGAATATGATCAACCACATTTGTTGTTAATACTTTTTATGAGAGTTACTAATACTTTTCAGGAGTAATATTAAAATACATTTCATCAAAAAAACCTAATATTTTTCAATAAGACTATTAATATATTTTAGGTGGAATACTAATACTTTTGTGGGAAAAAATCAATACTTTTCACGATGATTTCTTAAAAAACTGTTCAAGAGAATTATTAATACTTTTTTGAGGAATTGCTAATAATTTCACGGGAAAAACTAATACTTTTGAGGGTTGTCTAATATTACTTCACTGTCTAATACTTTTCAATTGGACAATTAATACATTTAGGTATATTATCAATACTTTTGAGGGAAAAAAATCAATATATTTTATGAGGGCTACTAAAAATACTGTTCAGGGGGATTACCAATACTTTTCAAATGCATTACTAATACTTTTCAGGGTAAAAATTAATATTTTTAACGAACCTTAATATTACTTAAAAAATGTCAGAAGATCTGTGACACGGCTAATATCATGACAGCTCAGAATATTACAAAAATGCCACCACTGCATGAAATTACGAAAAAACAAACCTGGGTCGGGGTGGGTCCATCTAACGGAAAACATACGTAGACGGTCTGACCAACGTTTTTGTCAATTTTTAAATGAAAACATCTTACATTTTATTTTCCACGAGAATATTATACTGACCCATATATATGTATTTTTTGAAGCACATATGTACACTGTACACATTTAAAAATAATAATCCCTTGCTCAGAGCTGTCAATTTGCCCGGCCCGGCCCAGCCCGATGCTAGCATGTCGGGCCAAGTGAAAAATCGGGCCGAAATTTTGCCGCTATTTTGGGGAGTCCAACCTAACTCATGTATTAAAAATATACTTTCTTTGCGTCGGGTCTAATGGGCCGGGTCAAATAGATCTGACTCTTTTCGGGCTTGTAAAATCGGAGCGCAGTCCGACCTTATTACCAGACCGGTCGGGCCAGCCCGTCGGTCCGGATTTTTTTGACAGTTCCACTCATAATAATAATAATAATAATAATAATAATAATAATAATAATAAATATAATAATAATAATAATCCCAGGGTTATATTGGGGATTTGACATTATATTAGTAATTGAAAGCTCTGCCACCTCCGATTCCCAATCCCAAAGCACTATATATTGACTGCAAGTCCCATAACTGAATCAATCCTTTATTCCTTTCTCCATACTCCGCACTTTTGAGTTTTTGATCCTATAATTCGCCAAAAAAATTGAATAAATAATTATCCTGATCGTCGTTATTTCTCCTCATGGCCGCCTCCATTCGCCTCCGCCGTATCGGCGCAGTCGCCGCCGTGGCCGGAGGTACCTACTTCACCCTTCTCAGCAACCCTCCAGTTGCCTCTAGTGACCGTGGCGCCTCGGGTCCCGCCCTCACCGACATAAAGCAAAAAATTGCGGACCCTTTCGCCTCTGTTCCGTCTCGCGCCGTCCAGGAGTCGGCTTTGATCGGGTCCAGTACATCTAACCCCCTGGATGTCCTCGTCATCGGCGGCGGGGCCACCGGCTGCGGCGTCGCGCTGGATGCCGCTACGCGCGGACTTCGCGTCGGGCTTGTTGAAAGAGATGATTTCTCGTCTGGCACTTCGTCGAGGTCTACTAAACTCATCCATGGAGGTCTGCATTTTTAATTATGCGTAATCGATTTTTCTGCATTTTAATTGTAATTTGAGTCTTTAGAATTGTAACCGTGTTATGCCCCCGGTGTGTTGAGGGCGATTTGATACCTTTTTTTGTACTGTCATGTAGTATCTGTGACTGGGTATAAAGTAAAAAAACTACTCTGTTTCTTCACGTGAACAAAAATAGAGTAGTTATTGCCTACAGGTTAAAAAATGTGTCCTCAAAGCATTAATTCGATAATCAAGGAGATGGGTTATGAGGAACTATAGAAGTCATATTGGCTTGCTAAGAGCGATGATTTATCATGATGGATTAGTTAACATGTTTCGAAGTATCTTTTTTCTTTCCAGATTTCTTTCCGTATCTAACTTTGGCGATGAGATTATACATGGGAAAACTTGAGCACGTGTCGTTAAGAAGGTAATAATTGCATTGAGCACAAGTGATTGATTGTGTCAATAAAGCTATATGTTATTTAACTAAAGTTAGATTTGGAAGCTGTTTTTGTGAGATAAGCCAGTTGGATGAACTTCTCCTGAAATGTGATTCTAAAATACTTTCTATCAAGAATAATCTTTCAGTCAATACTAACTCAATATCTATCTGGGAACAAGCAGACTAAATTGTCTTGAAGACGGCTATGTAGAGGTGCACCTTTTCCATTATGTTGTTTTTGGTACCTGCTCCATTTGGTTCATGCTCATAACTAAATTAAGGAACTTGAGCTCCTAGTTGTTTGTGGATTTACGTCAGTTAACTCAATGCCGTAATTTCTCCTTTTCTTGACTGCAGTTTCAGTAGTTAGAAGTTTTACTTTCATCTCATTCTTTGTGGCTTGCTTTTTACATCTCTCTTTGACTTCCATTAGTTATATTGACTCTCTTTATATTTTGATCTCCTGATCTTATTCTCTATGGTGCTGACTGTGACTTCAATGGGTATCACGATGTTTTAAGATATTTATTTCAGGGGTTCGTTATTTGGAGAAAGCTGTTTTTAATTTAGACTATGGGCAATTAAAGCTTGTCTTTCATGCCCTTGAGGAGCGTAAACAAGTTATTGACAATGCTCCCCACCTCTGCCATGCTCTGCCATGCATGACACCATGTTTTAGCTGGTTTGAGGTGATTTACTACTGGGCTGGTTTGAAGATGTATGATTTGGTAGCTGGCCGACGCTTGCTCCACTTGTCCAGATACTATTCCGCACAGGAGTCAGTTGAACTCTTTCCCACATTAACAAGAAAGGGAAAAGATCGGAGCCTGAAAGGAACTGTGGTCTATTATGATGGACAAATGAACGATTCACGTCTAAATGTTGCATTAGCATGTACTGCAGCTTTGGCAGGTGCTGCTGTACTTAATCATGCTGAAGTGATATCCTTTCTTAGGGATGAGGGTACTGGGCGGATTGTGGGTGCTCGGATTAGAAACCATTTATCAGGTAAAAACATTACTTTCATCAACGAATAGCATTGCTGTCGAGATTTTTTCTCTTAAAAGTGTCTTGATCTTCTTTCTTTTATGTAGTATGCTGCTGAATGTAATTTTTAGTGATCTTTAGGGTCACATTGCGTCTTTTGCTCTCTCCTTTTCAAGCCTCAGATGCTGTATATTTTGCTTGATATTTAGTCACATCTTTTTATTTATCATGTGGTGCACATTGCTTGTGATGAATAGAGTATAGTAACATTGTTTTGCTTACCTATATTTTCGTTATTACACTGTGCTTTGCAGTGTTATTTGTCATCATGAACCCCAGAGTAGAAAACTATCAATTGCTTTTACATCCAGGCTGCATGAGAATTAGAAAGAGATTATAAAGGGAATTTCAAATCCTGCATTCATCCCCTATAAATCTTGTTGGTTTTTTTTATCCCTTGCTCCTCCTTTTCACTTTATTCTCTGGATGTATGCCTGGGAGACTTTTATTGTTGTTTCCACATTTGAAGTTTTACCATATCTGTAATTGCTTGTTTTGGGGGCCATTGAATGCAATTATCTGCCCTTTGAAATCGTACTTTGTCAATGCCTGCAGGCAAAGAGTTTGATACATATGCAAAAGTTGTAGTAAATGCGGCTGGTCCATTTTGTGATTCTGTGAGGAAGATGGCAGACAAAGAAGCAAAGCCAATGATCTGTCCCAGCAGCGGTGTCCACATTGTGCTTCCTGATTACTACTCTCCAGAAGGTATGGGCTTGATTGTTCCCAAAACCAAGGATGGCCGTGTTGTCTTCATGCTTCCATGGCTAGGGAGAACAGTTGCTGGCACCACCGACTCAAACACCAGTATTACAATGCTACCAGAACCTCATGAGGATGAGATTCAATTCATATTAGATGCCATCTCTGATTATCTTAATATTAAGGTTTGTGAATTTCCATAATCTTGAATTTTATATTCCTAAGTCTAGAAGCTTAATTTTAACTTTTTTTTTTCTTTTTTTTTTTTCTCTTCAGACACAATTGGCCATTTTCATTGCTTTATTTTGTTTCGTTCATGGAGGGAGAGGGGGAATCAAAGCACCTGAATTGAGATTAATTAATACCAATTTTTTTTATTGATAATAAAAAACATAACCATATCATTCCTCTCTTATTTTAACATCATCTTGTGCTAGCTTCTTTTGTTTTTTTGCCCATGCCTCTTTGGACTTTTTGCTTGATGCATTTATATTTCTGAAAATATTAGGCTTTGGTAGCTTAGGCACACTTTCCTAAAGGAGTGCCATATATAGGCCTGTCATCTTATCATAACTTTTCCATCAGGAGGTCAACCAATTTTAATTGATTTGATGAACTTAAAAGTTCTTACTCATTCTATTGTATAGCATACCTAAAATGGTCTATGAACACTGTTTTTTTTCCATTCATCAGAATTAAGCTGTTTAATTTATTGATACTCGTGTCTTGTAGAATCCAGTTTAAGTTGTTGGATTATCTGATCAATTTGATGCATAAGAGACCTTTTACAACTGTGGTTTTTGGTTGTATGGTTTGTAAAATAGTTCTAGATCGAAAAGAAGGCGTAGGTCTGATTTGGTTGGTTCTATAATACTCAATTTTGACTGGTAATGAAGAGTGTTTAGGGTATTACTTTGTTGATTGTACGAGATAAAAGATATAGTCAACATTTTTTTCCCAAACATCCCATCTTGGTGTTTTAAAAAAATTTCAACTTCAAATAAAATTGGTTTAGAGAAACGAGCATGGATGGTGAGACTCTTTTTCTTACTTTTTTTCTTTTAGCATTATTCTTGTTCAATCATTCTTTTTCTTAGTGAAAATTAATATTCGAGAATGATTATTAGGTACGGCGCATGGATGTTTTGTCAGCTTGGAGTGGTATTCGGCCATTGGCTATGGATCCTAATGCTAAAAACACAGAAAGCATCTCAAGAGATCATGTTGTGACTGAAGATTTTCCCGGTTTAGTTACAATTACTGGTGGAAAGTGGACTACGTATAGAAGGTAAATTTAATATTGCAGTACAAAACTCACTGTGATTTTCAAATCTTTCCACTTCTTGTTTGCTGAAAGGTCTTTGTGTATATATTTCTTGCTCATTGACAATGAAAGCAGGGCTTTAAGTCTTCATTATCTTCAGTCTTTCATCTATGCGTGAATTCTGAACCTTTAGCTGTTAAATTGTCTAGTTCGCACTTTTTTGCTTACGCAATCCACTTTCCAGTATGGCAGAGGATGCAGTTGATGCAGCTATAAAATCTGGAAAGTTGAGCCCAGCAAACAAATGCATGACATACAACCTACAGCTTACAGGTGCTGATGGATGGGATCCTGCATCATTCACTATACTAGCCCAGCAATATATGCGCATGAAAAGGTCGTATAGTGGGAAGGTTGTTCCAGGTGTAATGGACACTGCAGCAGCAAAGCATTTGTCACATGCTTATGGTACTTTTGCAGAACGAGTAGCTGCCATCGCTCAGGTCCACTCATCCTCTGCGATTGTTCTTGCTGCCTTTTTTATGCATAGATTTTTGGATTAATTACAAAAACTGCCCTTGAGGTTCAGTCTAATTACAAAAAAAAAAAAAAAGAAGAAGAAGAAGAAAAAAAACTCAATTAACCCCCTTGATATTTTATAAACTGCACTTATTTGAGGGGTATTTTTGTTAAGCAAATACAAACCTCAAAAGGGGTGTTTGTAGTAATACCTTAAGGGATATTTGTAATTTTGAAGATAACTGGATTTTTTTGTAATTAAGCTAAACTTCAGGGGCAGGTTTTTACCTTACATTTTCATCTTTCTTGGTCACTCCTAGCTTATATTCTTGTGAAGTTGAGCCACATGCTTTCGCATCCATTGTGTGGTTCTGGCATTATTTTAACCTCTTTCTGTTGTTTGACTTGCTGCAACAATATGCTTGCAAATATTCAGGAATATACATATACAGAAATCGAGTTGCTATAGTTTTCAAAATGTTTTTACCCTTTCCCCTTTATTTCCCGTATGTGCTAGCCTTAACAACTCCTCTATATCACGCTTCAGAATGAAAATCTTGGGAAGCGACTAGCCCATGGATACCCAATCCTTGAAGCCGAAGTTGCATACTGTGCACGGCATGAATACTGTGAATCAGTAGTGGACTTCATAGCCAGAAGGTCCCGCCTTGCTTTTCTCGACACTGATGCTGCCACGAGGGCAGTGCCTCGTATCGTTCAGATATTGGCTGCTGAGCACAAATGGGATAAGTCGAGGCAAAAGCAGGAATTGCAAAAGGCTCAAGAATTTCTGGAAACCTTCAAGTCATCGAAAAATGCTCAGTTTCATGATGGCAAACACAACTAATATGTAAGCTTGATTTATAATCATTTTGATCAATATAGTTTGGGATAACTACAAAACCAGCCCTGAGGTTTAGCCTAACAAATCCAATTATCTTGTAAAATTAGAAATACCCTTCTGAGGTTTGTGTTTGTTTTACAAATTACCCATTTCAATAGGTGCAATATGTAAAATTGAAACACATGTCAAGGGGGTATTTGTAATGTGTAATTGTGAAAGGTAATTGGAATTTTTTATAATTAGACTAAACCTCTTGTAATTATCTCATTTAGTTAAATAAAAAATATGTATTCTTGCTCATGTATGTTATCTTCTATGTAGCAGGTGCAAACGGTGTTTAATAACAAAAATGCTTATATTTTGGCCTAACAGTATTCAGAACTTTTTTGCCCCAAAAGGTTTATATAGTTTCTTCCCCTTTCAACGGATGTTTTTGAATATTTTATCGGAGAGTATTTCATCTGGTATATTATTGCAGATATAGTGTTGCTCCATATCCTAACCTCTGCATATGTTTTCTTTTTCGAATGTAGATGGTTGTCAATCCGGTACAACTGGTACCGGTGATCATCACTTGTAATATGCTATTTGGGTTGTCCCCCCCTTTCAACTTTTGCTTATTTGCAAAAGGTAAAATAAAAGATACACGTTAAGTTTATTCTTCATACGAACAAAAATGTAAAGTTTGGTTCAAATAAAGCATTGGGTGTTATCAATGTTGCCTTTATTGCATTTTCATCTTATTTATCTGTTACTTTGAATTCCGAACCGACTTTTGTTGTGGTGCCTTAAACTTCTTCTCGTTCATGATTTTGACCCACATATGAGAAAGACTTACTTTTGAGTTCCTTTGGGTTCATAAGGCGTTTTGTGGTTGTAGGGAAATGAATTTTGACAATTTATTGGTGTTTGTGTGGAAATTGAGAATGTGTTTTGATGAATGAATGGAAAGTTAAATGAATGTGTTTTGTCTGGAAATCATTATCACATTCAAGATGAAAATTACTTGTAGCAATCCATAGTTGTTGTAAATTCATCAGCGCATATGCTAAGATGTATGAGCATCAACATGGAAAAAAAAATAGTAAAATACTTCTTGGGTACTAAAAAAGACTAAGATATCCAAAATACCTCAACAATGGTAGGTGAAAGAATACATTGATCTTTAATTTTTCACTTGTCGGACTTCACACAATGAAACTAAAATGAGTGTTGGTTTCTTTTTCCGCTTTCAGTAGAGAAATATTACGTTGTTTTTGTGTGCCCAAAAGTCAAAGAAAAAGGAATTTTGTGGTTGATGTGGCGATGGTAACCGCCTTGCCCAAGATTCCAACCAACCTTCAACCTTGAAAGAGTTTCGGTTTAACCAAGGCAGAGCGGAACCCGGTTCCATTTTTCGCCTCCGGAACCGGAACTGCTCTTTTTGTTTTATTTTTCAAAAAATAAAATTAATATTTTGTATAAATATAACATTAAAATTCAATACCAAAATTAGAATATTATCTTAGATTATTTGAAGACCTCTTCTGTAAAAAAAAAAGGTTGTTTGGATTAAAAATATTAATAATTTTGAATAATTATTATTAAGTTTTATGTACTTAGTATATATAGTTCAAATAGTTTACATTTTTTACTATTATGTAGATGTAGGTTGATTTCTTGTTGACTCGTTTCACCCTTAAAATTTAAACTATATTCATTATAAAGTTTATTATATTTGTTGGAAATAAAAACATGACGAACAGCGGAACCCATGCTTCCACGGATTTTTCCAGTGAGATAAGCAAAAATTTCCGCGATTCTATCAGTTCGAAGAACCGCTGAACTAGTCTTCCTGATTCGATTCCATTTGGTCGGGCTCAAGGTCCTCGGCCCAATGCCACCTTCTTCCAACTTTATGTTGTTTGCAAAAAAATTAGTTTTGAAAGAATTAAAGCACCAGATATTCAAAATTTTCGCGAGGAGTATAGATGTGATAAATGTAATCACATCTGCAATCACATGCAGTGGAATAAAATAAAAAGAAAATGAATGTAAAAATTTGTCTCAAATATCTAAATGTGTTAATAGTAAATTTTTGATTAGTAAAATTGTATGATTCTAAATATACAAAAAAATACTAAATCAAATAGTAGAAAATCAATGAAAACTCATATCTAGGTAAATGCGATGCGTTGATTAACTCAAATCCAATAATAGATATGTATGAACGTTTGTCGTATTCGAAATCACATTCAAGATATGAAGTTCTTGTCTTCTTATGTATTCATCCTCATCTCTTTTATGGCGTATTGAGTTATAATCCTGAAATAAGATATATATAAAATATGACAAGATCATTTATGTTATGGAATCAAAAATAAAACATCAAACCTGCCTTATGTATATATTTATACTATATCAATATGAAATCTTTCACGACTATTCATAATCTAATCTTCCATAAGTCTAGAAAGGCAAAACAAATCAAAACACAATCTTTTTTAAGAAATTACTAGACGTAAAAATGCGCCTAACAAGTTTTCCTTAAAAAAAAAAAAAGAAAAGAATGATTTTTAAAATCTAAAGAAAAGCCGCTCGATAGAATCTGGGAAATTTTGGAGCCAGTATTCAGGCTCTCAATGGAAAATTCACTAAAGTACCGTTGGCCCGGTTTTGGGCCTCATCTTAAGACTTTTTCGGACTTGGAGATTATATCAAAACAGATAGATCCTGTCCCGGACTGGGTAGGAATTGATAAACGATAGTAAATAACTAATATGTCGAGCGTCTCGAGACTAGAACTTTATATTTATATTTAAAAAAATATATATGTACACAAATTCATTTAACTCCAACTAGAGGTTTTGATTTATATTTTAAAAAAATAAATATACGAAAATTCCAATTCTCAATGAGAAAAATTCAAGAGTTGAATCAAAATTACTTTTCTTTTTGTCAACGCATTACCCGACACGACATGCAAACAGAGCACAAAACCACGATTTCATTACAGTCAGCTCGTCAGCGCGACAGTGCCCTTCGCCGTCTCCTCTCAACTTCAACTCTTCAAGTAAGATCACTCCACAATATTTTTCGTACTCAATCAATTCATAAATCGTTAAATTTCACTTATTTATGTATATATTTTTCATTAATCAATACAGGTATCACTCATGGAACAATTTGATTGAAGGTAAAGAAAGATTACAGAAAAAATAAAAAAAATTCAAAATCACCCGAAGCAATCCTTTCCCAGTTTCTGGGTTTTAGTCAGAGTTTCGTTTCCGATCAGGGAAAAAGAATAAAAATAAGAATTTTGAATAATTCAATGGGTCGAAAGGGAAGTGAATTGGAACCCCCGAGGTGGGGGTTTCTGATTCTCCTCCTGAGCGGTTTGGTTTCTTTCTCTGTTGTTTACATTTTTCATGTCATCTGTATTAAGACCACCACCATCGTCATCATTATCACCCAATTCAAAGATTGGTCTTTGGGGATGCCCGATGATGGGTTCTGAAAATAATCGCGAAAACTCGGAATTCGAATCAAATGGAGGTGGGGCTTGTTGTAAAATGGATTGAGAATTTGGAGCTGGCAAATTGCTGCTGTGAAATGGGGCACCAGATTTCAAGTTCAATTCATCTGAACAATGTTGTAAGGCTTGTAAGGCGTGTGACGGGAACGGCGGGCCGTGTCTTTTTTGTGATTCAAATTGGTTTTTTGTGGGGAATAAGGAGGCTTGTGGGGACAAATTTGGTGAGGTTAGTTGTTTGGAATATTGTTTTTCTTTGTAATCATTCTTGATTGATTTTGGAATGTGTGTGTTTGATTGATATATTGAATCATTTAACTTGTGCTTCCAATTGATTGCATCATTGGTGGAAATAAGAGCCTTTTGGTGGACCATTTATCTTGTTGTGATGATCACCTATATGGTTTATCTTGTTTGTGATAATTGAATTGACTATATAGGAACCGATAGAAATTTGTAACTTGTTATGTTGGGATTAAAGCTTAGTTTGTTGTTGTTGTTGTTATGTTTCTTTTGTCTATCTGTTTTTGTTAATTTCTAATTTTTTGTTCAAATTTCTAATCTTGCATTTTCCCTAACAAGCATAAGCCATGGACCATTTTTTTCCTAGATGCATCATTGGTAGTCCCTTTTAGAGTGTTTGCGCATTAATCATTGTAACAAATAGAATTGAAATCGAGAGTGTTTGGTAAAGGATTGTAAAAGTGATTATTTGTTTTTCCCCTAAAAACAAGCTTTAGATTATGATTAAATAAGAAATCCATGGATTCCAAACACTAAAGTGATTTTTTTCCCTTTTTTTAAATGATTACAAACACTCCGCAGTATCTTGTATATCTCTCTGTGATTAACACGACTATCTCCTTTGTTTGTGTGTTTTAGTGCTGGTTGAAGAAACAGAAGGATGTCCTGGTTCCTGAAAAGCAGGAAGTAGGAAGCAAAACAATGTGGACGTCCGGCATCGTGTTTGGGAAAGGAGAGGTACATATCATCGCATGTCTTGATTAGTTTCATTACAATTAATGCCGATCACAAAACAGCAGTTACGATATGACATTCCATGGATATGAGAATGACCTTCTGTTCTGTTTGCTATATTATTGGACATATGAAGTGTACATTATGTTGTATAAGTCAATGTGTTGATTATTGCTGCGTGCTTATAATTCATCCGCGGTCCACTCGTATCTTTGGTTCTTTCCGAAGTCGTTTTTTTTTTTTTTGGATTTTGTGATTTTTAATTCACTTTTTTTTCCCCCTCCTCGAAGGGCATTGTTGGATTAGAGACAGAGTATGGTACTCTTCACATCAAGGTACGTTTTTGTGTCCTTTGTAAGTTACTTTCACGAAGCCAGTTTGATGTCGATTTGAATCAATGATAATGCCATTTCTCAGAATTTTTTTGGGTTGAAATGAGCGAAAATTTAAAACTTATTATATTATTGCACTGAAAAATGGAGTATTACACATAAAGGCGACTATTCCTTTTCCTGTGCATGTCCATTTGTATAAATTTTCATTGTTCCCCAAAAAGTTAAATTGGAAGAAATTCACAAAAAGAGGATGGAATTAGTTAGGCTAGTATCCTTGTATGTCAATTTAAATGCTGCCATACTTCATTTTTTTTCAACCACCATTCTTGTTTTTTGATTTTTTTTTCTGATGTTTTTTCAGCTTTTGCCGGATTGTTCTCCACATTCAGTCGCATATATCCTAGAGTTGTTGGCTCTGCGCCATTGTGCAGGTTGCCATTTTTACCGGGCAGAAAGTCGAGGTCAATCTTGGGATATAAAAGGAAACCACATAAAAGATGTAAGGCTCTTTTCTTGCAAAATATGTGGAGAAATGTGATATTGTTCTTGCAGATTTTTTTTTTTTAATTCTTGAAAAGAATAATTACAAAATCTACCGTTGAGGTTTAGCCTAATTACTTAAAAACCCAGTTATCTTTTAAAATTACAAATACCCCATTGACATATGCTTCTAGTTTACAAATTGCACCTGTTGAGGGGGGTAATTTGTAAAACAAATACAAACCTGAAGAGGGTAATTGTAATACTTTTTTTTTTTTTTTTTTTTTTAAAAAAATTCGGCCCTGTCATTGCAGAGACTCGAACCCGGGCCTCTTCATTGAAGAGGCCCGGGTAAACTGATATTATTTTAGGTCAAACGTGTAAACTTGTGACTCCTCCCCGACTTTTAAACATTTCAGGCTTCGTTTGGCCCTCCATTTGCGCTTATTCAAGGAACACTAGAAGCACACGGACAGACTTTCAACGAAATTCAACCGGAGCACTGTCCGAACATAAGAAGGGGTTCGGTGGCGTGGGTTGGATCGGGCCCGGAATTCTTTATAAGCCTAGCGAATCACGATGAGTGGAGAAAGTCGTATACCGTATTTGGTTTCGTACTACCGGAAGATATGGTGATTGCAGAGAAAATTGCTCGGCTACCCACAAAATCAGATGTTTGGAATAACATTAATGTCTCAGTTCTTGAGAAAAATGTACCGTTGAAGATTCAAAGAATCAAGATTGGTAGTGGTGAACTAACTCTCAGTACTGACTAAAAGGTACCTTAAATATTTTCTTCTGTAACTTTTTACACAATGTTTTTTTTTTTTTTTTTCTTACAAAGTTACTGTCTTCCTTTTAATGTTTGCAAAATTACTTAAATGGGATACTTACAAAAACTACCCCTGAAGTTTGGAGTACTTACAAAAAAAAAAAAAAACCCAGAGAAGTTTCAAAACTACATAAATTCCATCGAGTTTGCGTCGGTCTTACATTTTTACCCAAACCGTTAATTAAACTGACGGGATTTGCTGGCTTCATCAAATATTTTAAATTACATCCCTAAACTTGTCTAAATATTACAAATATCAACTTTTCTTCTTACATTTTATAATTATATCCTTAAAACTTTTATAAATAGTAAATAGTCAGGCAAGAAGTTGTGGCTATTTGTAACATAACATTTAGAAAAGATGAGGGGTGTAATTGACAATTGTAAGATATTTTACAACGTTAGCAAATTCCGTCACGTTAACTAACGGTTGGGGTAAAATGTAAGATGGTTGGGTAAAATATATGACTGGATTGAAACTCAATGGGTTTCTATAATTTTGAAACTCCTCTGGTTTGTTTTTTCGTAATCCTCAAACCTCAGAGGTAACTTTTGTAAGTATCCCTACTTAAACAACCACTTTTTCATGTTTTTTTGGATCATTATGATCAATCCAAATGCATAAATATTCAAACTATTCCGAGAATCGATGATTGAAACTCTTACAATTTAATATCAAACAATTTTTCTTATATCAGTTATAACTTATATCCATTGTAGATGAAGATTTTGGAAACACAGAAGCATGATTATGAACATATGAAGGTGCAGCAAAAAGTGTAACTAAAGCTATGCTCATTTGGAGCTGCAATCACAGGAACTAGGCTTTGTCTTTAATGTTTTTGGTATTTTTAGATGTTATCTCCATCTGAAGAATGAATAAATTTAAGGGATACTTACAAAAACTACCCTTGAGGTTTAGCTCACTTTCTCAAAAATTACTAAAAAAATTCCAGTTGTCTTTTAAAATTACAAATAATCCCTTAGAATGTTACAAACAACCCACTAAGGTTTGTAGTTTCTAACAAATCCCTCCTGTTTTGTAATTTGTAAAAGAGAAATAAATATCGAGGGGTATTTGTAATTTTTGAAGATACATGGGTTTTTTTTGTAATTAGACTAAACCTTGTGGTAGTTTTTATAATTAAACCTAAATAATGCGAATGTTGCCAATAAAATTGAATTGATAAATATATTTTTTTTGAAATATAAATATTTTATTTTCTAAATACTATAAACATACGTCATATTCACACATTAAATTAGTACATAAAAATTAGAGCTGACAATGGCTCAGCCCGAGTCCATTGGACTTTTGCAAAAAAATTGGGCCGGGTTGGGACGAGCCGGTTTTGGTCGGCCCGCAAAAATGACTGGCCCAGCCCAATCCAACCCATACATATACTTCATGCGCAAAAATCGGGTCAACCTGAAAAGGTCGAGCCAAAATCGCGACCCTACCCGATCCAAACATTGGGCTGGCCTATGGGGCGGGCTTCATTTTGCCACCTCTAATTAAAATAGACTCGTATTCTGGCCCATGGACGAAACGAAATTCTTTTTGTAAACCCAATATTAATATCACTTGTTTGTTCATCTCAGAATATTTTAGGGTCAGTTCATTTTAAGGCCAGTTTTTTTAATTGTGTCATCTAAAAACCATTGAACCCAAAAAAATTGAATTTCACTATTAAGAATTAATATCAATGGGATTTGCATTTTTTTTTTTTTGGAATTCTCTTTAAAGCTTGGAAATGAGCCTTTTAAAATTTATATTTTCTGTCAGTGCAGTATAGTTTACTGTAGTTTAAGATATATTTTCTGTCACTTTGATTGACTGATTGAGATTTTGAGAGAGAGAGAGAGAAAGGGACGAGTTTCGATAGGCCCCAATCCCCATAATATTTATAAGAGAGTGATGTATTTATATTATTGCTTATGGATATGGCAATTATTCTACAGTTACATAATTAAAGGGAAAAAGACATGAAAATAACATGTTATGTAGAACAAATGTCCAACGTGTTTTTGGAGTGTTTGAAATTCAAATAGAATTGACTTGTTTCTAGTTTCTATGATTTACTACGGAATGACATAGGTACAAATTGATATCATAATTATGCACATTTCATTATTCCAATATAGGGGAACAAAAATTCATTTGTGAATATATAAGAAGTCGAATATATAAGAAGTAAAATAGAAAAACTTGGACTCAACTTATATTTATGTTATTTAATATATATATATATATTAACTCTATTGTTCTCCATTATTAGTATCTTTTAAATCTTGAAGACAAATTCTTTAAATTATTCAAAATTAAGGATGATAACGTGACGGGTAGGACTAAAATTGGGACCCACTCCAAGAAAAAAATGGACACCCGATCGACCGACCCACATGACCCGACTATCTAACTCGCCAAGAATTGTCTGATTGATATATTTTCAAGCTTCAACTAGTGGATCAATCAACAATTTAATTTTCTGGAAAAGAGCAAAGAAAAACAGGGTGAAGTCCAAAGGCTAAAGAATAGAGACATACAAAAAAAAAATTGAGATTGAAAAATGGTATCACATTTTCTTGTCCAATGTGAGACCCTCTAGAAATTGAACGTTACACAAATCCACGAATGAATATTTTATGATTCTAATAAAATAATTATTATTAATATTATAAGAAAAAAAAGTCAAAATCAAGTACGGAATTTTATCCTCCAAATTTAGTGGCCTCCTACTACATCCTGGTTTCGACCCAGAAATGAAAAACTCCTCCTCGTACCCTTAGGATAGGACTAGGCGTAAAAAGTCCATGAACTCTTGCGGTTCTATGATTTTCAATGTCCGAGGCGACACATAAATTAAAGTTTGTTTTACTTGTAAAAAGTGTTGGAGAAGGGCTATCTCAATTTAGTTAAAAATGTGTTACTTGGAAGTTGGAAGAGGGGTATTGTTATTTTTCTTTGTAGGAAGAGGAGATTATTTAGGCTAAAAAATAAAAAGAGAGCTTTGGTGGAAGCATATTTGAATTCTTCTCAAAATTTTTTGGCTTGTTACAAAATGAGCAAGGCACTCATATTTATAATTAAGACAATTTCCTAACCAATGATTATAATTTATTTGATCTAAATGCTATAATTCATCTACTAGAATTATCTTCTAAAATATCTAGCAGCCTAGAACTTTACACAAGCTTTCTTCAATTAATATTCTAAAAGTCTAAAACCCTAGTTGACATGGAGGAATAATTATATTTTTAATAAATTTAATTTAATTTAATTAAATATACGTGGCAAGTCTAGCTGGATTCATTACTCGTCCCAAACCTGACGATTTTTTCAAAAGCGTGTCCTTAACTCGCTCAGGACCCGTTTGATCAGGTTTAGATCCACTTTAATTGGACAGGATTAATACGAAACCGGGTCTCAACTTGGCCATTGACATCCCTATTCAAAATATCATGGCTTTCCCTAATAAGTAATAAGTGAATTTTCCCTTTCTCGAAAAACAAATGTGAATTTTCCCAAATGCTCATTTTGAGAAAATCCAGCATTGAATGGCCAATAATGAACAATGGCATCTATATGAATCAAGAAACAAGAATGCAAGAATAGGCAATTGCTACAGCCTGTGCATGTTGAGCCAGCAACCCATGTTGTTGTTCACATGTTTACCACCTATTCATAGGTTGTATTATTACAAGACAAAAACCCGTTTTCATTAATTATGTTCATCATTAGGATATTATACACAAATCTTGCCAATATTATGCCTAATAAGGCGTTAATCTTTCTATAGTAAATTTTGTGGGATGAATATAGGGCTCACATTTGATTACTGAAAACTCAATTTACACCAATATTTTTAAAATTAAAAGATAGGATTGTGAGCAACATGTCTCGTTGTCGTTTCACAGTTCAACTGGTCGGACTGATGTAAGTGTCGATCCAATCAATTTAATGAAAATTAATTATATTTTTATTGCACAAATAATAATATAATACATTAATTATTATGTAATACTTTTTTAAAGATGAAACATATTCAAATAATCAACTTAAATAATGTATAGCATAACCCAGGATTCAAAAAATCACATAAATTTAACAAATTACCAAATTCAAAACATTGATTTTCTTTACAAACAATAAAAAAAAATCAATTTTGATCGATTCAATTGCTAAAACAGTTCTTTTCTTTCTTTTTTTGGGGGGGCGAGGAGGACTAGCCGGATCGAATCAACTAATGAAAATTTGTATGTCACTATTAATTATTTTCTACTTTCGGAATCGATGCATAGTTGTCATGATATTATAAATATTGTTATTGCTATTATTTTAGTTTATAATTGAATTAAGGCCGGCTGTGAAGTTTTAAAAATCGGAACCATTTAAACTGTGAATCAGTCATCTTTTGACTGATAATTAAGATTTTGTATTTTTAAAATAATGGCTAGCTGATGACTCACCCCTAATTCAGTCTCATTGACAAGAAAACAAATCATTGGTTGTGGATGAATTTGGACTTGCTTAATTATGCTTCCTCTAATGTCAAAATGAGGATTTTATTTCTTTTCCATGATGTAAAATCCCTTTTATTGGGAGGCAAATGATTAATGATATAATGAGGGTTTTATTTATTTTCCAACATGTAAAATCCCTATGATTGGAAGGCAAATGATTAAGGGGGAATTTATTTCTACCATAGACATAACAAAACTCTTTTCTACCTAATTTGACAAAAATGTCCCTCATTTAATTTGAAGATTTTGAATTTTGAAACTGATGCAATTAATGTTTTCCTTGAAAATCGTGTACATTTTCCCCCAAATACACACACACACACCTATGTATAAAATCGTATACTCATATAGTCACATCATGCCTTATTTAAAGTTGGGCACGAATATTAGGCACGATATCGTGCCTAATTTTTACTGAGGCACGACATCGTGCCCTATTTAAAATTGGGCACGGATATAGGGCACGATATATCGTGCCTAATTTTTACTGAGGCGCGATCACGATATCGTGCTCGTGCCCAATATAGGCATGATATATCGTGCACAGTGCATCTTGATATTTTGCGAAAAAGAAGAAGAAGAGAGAAAAAAAAATGAAGAGCAAATGTGGAAGAATCGTAAGTATGTATGTATTTAATAAGAGAGAAAAACACAACTTACCTACTTTAAAGACTTGCATTTAAAGCCCCAATGGTATTGTAGTAAATTAAAAGAACCCCAAAAGTGGGTAGAAAACATAATTTTTTATCCTACGTGTCAAAAAAGTCTCTCTCCTATACCAAGTGGGTAATTGACCATTTGCTCAACGATTAATGGATTTAAATCAGTTTAAGGAGCTAAGATTCTAAACTATACCTGGCACATAATACCTATTTATGAAGAACAAGTGTCATTTTTATAAAATAAAAGACATTTGAAGAATAAATCTACACTAAATATATGCAAACCATATATAATATTTTCATGATCAAATTTATAAAAATACAAATTATCATATTATGTCATATTAGGACTAAAAAATTCACAATATATTAAGTATTAACATGACATATATAAATTCAGTTTAATATTTTCACACCCTATTCATCATATAATTTATTTTGGCAAGTTTCCAAGAGTACCTTGGCATGGGTCCCTTGAGACCAAAAGAAATCTTTCACATTATTTTTTTGATATCTTTGTTTTCTTGCTTTACTGACAAATTGTACAAATATTTATTACAAAATATATTAACCAGAATTTGGCAGCAGAAGAGGTCCCTTCCACTATCTCTAACCTTTTTTTTTTTTGAGGGAAATTTGCTCCATTATAATTTCTGACAATGGAAAATAACTACACAAGTGATCAGAAATTTGCTCATATTTGCACCAAATTAGTGGATTACATAACATTTTAGAAATTGCTCATAATCATTTGCTCCAAATTAGTGGATTACATTATATAATTCCATCTTCCTTCATCAAATTCCATGGTGATTAATATTACGCATAAAACATCTACAAAAGTCTTTCTAACAAACTAGAAAACTCTTAAAAGATAGAAATAACATAACCCACTAAAACTAATCTTAATAGATACATCATTTTTTCACATATAGTTGTTTAAATATTTAAAAAAATCTCTCTTTCTTAAATGTAATAAAGTGACAACACCGACAATTATAGAAAGTAAGTAAACTTTTCAGTCGCACAAAACTCTTTAATTTACTTTATATACAAATTTTGATTTGGAAAAATTTATCAAACATAAATTTCTTGAAAATCATTTTTCCTCATTTATCAACACTAGTCTAAAAATCTCCGTCTAACTCCGATTAGTCCTTACTTAGGCATTAAGCTTCCGTCTAGGTTTTTCTTCCGATTATTTAAAATTTATGAGCATCTTCTACAACCAAATCTCGTCTCTACTAACCACAAAGGCTTCCAACTTATAAATTGTTTATCAATAAAGTATATCTAAGTTAATAAATAAGGTGTTTTTTTTTTTCCATGAAGTTCAAATGGAGTAGAAAATTTGAGAAAGTAGTATGAAAATCTGGGTGACAACCATCAGAACCAGAACAGACAAAAAGTCCAAGATTAAAAAGATGGTTTCTTTATGACACAGAATAAGATGGGGACTGATCAAAGACACTTTCTCAACGCGGGAACTCAAAAAAAGAAGCCTTTTTTCTAATTTTTATTCAATTGAAACTTTCTCCAAATCGTGCCGGCCTCAATGTTGGAACCTTCTCCAAATCACACACTCCCTCTCCCTTTCTCTCTCTCTCAAAAAACCTGTCAACGTGAGAGACAGAGATAATTATTCTCTTACTTTGTTTGGAAAACAGAGCTGATATAGTTTCTCAGAGTTGACGTTTTTTGTGTTTGGGAAAAAAAAATGGCGTCTTTGGGCAATGGGGGAAGAGCTTCGCACAAGTCTGAGAGGCCCCCATCTTCTTCTTCTTCTAATTCTTCTGGTAATTTGAATTCTTCTTTGAGAAACAATGGCGGTGGCGCACAAGGGCAGCAACATTCTTTCCGCTCGAAAGCGCACGTGTCCAATTCGAGACGCTCAGTTACGCCCATTTCAAGAACTCGCTCTCTGTCTTCTGATTATGACCCAGGTTTCTCTCTCTCTCTCTCTCTCTCTCTCTCTCTCTCTCTCTCTCTCTCTCTGTGTGTGTGTGTGTGTGTGTGTGTGTGTGTGTGTATCAATGTTGTAAAAAGCCTACAGGCGCTAGTCGGGCAGAGGTTGGAGCCTAGCGCCTACGCGGAGCTTTCGCAGGTAGACGGGACTTGTGCGGGGTTAGGCACGGCCTAATGGAAAAAAAGTTGTACATGGACAAGTGGGCCTAGCGACTAGACAGAGCCTTGATGGGATTAGATGAGATTTGAGCGAGATTAGGTGGGGCTTAATCGGAAAAAAAAAATGTAAGTGGACAAGGAGGCTGAGATTTTTACAACAGGATTTGGGTGGGTGGGCGGAGATTTTTACAATATATAGTGGGATGTCATTTCTTACTGTGTTGATTAAGAGAAACTTGAGGGGTTGTTGATTTTAGTATAATGAGATAAAAATTAGACAGAGACTTGTTTATTTTCTGAGTTTTTGGTGTTGCTACTAATTTATGAAAGATGAGATTTTGATAAAAGTAATGATGTTAGAGTGACATCTGCATTTTCAGTCTATACATGGTAGGTCTGTTTCAGATGATATGAGAGAGCCATGTAGAAATGCTTGTGGAAGAATGTTATGCATCTACTAAGAAAAGCTGAGGTATTGTATGCTTTAATAGGAAAATTCTGTAAAAATCAGAAATATTGATTTTGAAGCCATTAATTGGCTTTATGAGAAAAAAAAGAAACTCAAACCAGCTAGCGCTAGATGAATTAATCTGGTGCTTGATACAGAAATTGGTATGATTGATGTAAAATGAAGAAATGAGATTCATAATCATAAAGAAAACATATAAAATTGTGTGTGAATCATAATAAAATTGTGTGGGTTCAAAGTATTTCCTTCTTAAAATAGTTTTAGAAATGAGCGAAACTAAAATGTTGTTGGACTGAGTAGGAGAACATTTTGAGAAATTGTTATTCCGAAAACAGTCGGTAGGGAGGACGATGGATTCATGGTGCCCCCACCTATGTATATATATAGTTGCAGAATATCAAGGAGGTAGGAGTCATGTCGAGCGATCAAAATTGAAAAGGAGGACTACTCTCTTCACATTCAAATAGAAATAGTTCATCTAAATCTAATGTAGGAAATTCCAATCCGTCAGGTTCTAAGAATTCCCAAGTTTTATCCTGTCAGTTCTGCACAGTGGATTATTTCTCAGGATAAGATACTATATTTTTTACCTTGGATATTTGTGAAAAGAAGGGAAAGGAAATAGAAAGTATCAGAAGATAAAAGACAAGAAGTGAGGAAAATATTTTGCCATAGTGTTTTCTTCACTAAAATCCTATAGCCACACATAGTGTTAATTTTTGTTATGTTGTTCTATTTGTATAGCATCAAATTTGGGAGTCATCTATATTTCTCTTCTTACTATGATTTGTGACTTCTAATTTTATTGTATACGAGAGGCGAGAGTATCTTGTTTTCCTGACCTTACTTTGCCTTCATTATCTCTTCATTTTATTTTAATTCAATTTAATTTATTTTATTTTATTCTCTTTACTTTTGAAGAAATCAGAAATGTTTAATTGGCTAAATAAAAGAAGGAATTGCTATTAGTTGATACTTTGAAATAATGTTGTGCGTGATATATCTGATTTCATACAGTTTGATTTGGAGTGCTCTCCTTGGATTTTTATTCTTGTCATATGTGGTCATTGTAATACAGAAATGAAAGAGAAATGACATAAATGTTCAAGCCCTTTAGGCATTGTAATCATGGTTGTAAACCAAATTGTTGAACATTAGTTGTTTTTTCTCTCTTCAGTCCTTCTCTATAATCCAAATCCTAATAATTGCAAATTTGGTTATCAATTCAGTACGTGTGTTTCCACCTTGTACCTCCAAACGGTTAATATTGTTATATTTTTAGGCCAACAAACAGAATATAACTTTATTTATTTTATTTTTGTATGAGACTGTAGCATGTGTCTTTTTTTCAACCTAACGCAAATACTGTTTTTCCAGTGTCCATAGATATATTGACTGGTAACATAATGTTCCCTTTTGCAATTAGGACAGCCTATATTAGAATCTTATGTTTTTTGCTTAGTTTACGAAACAAGAAATGGCAGTATACCACTGGTTATCCTTGAATTGTTGGAATAAAAGGTACGATTCAAAAATACATGTATCATGCGATGGCACATTGGTAAAAGACTGCTGGGCATCAATTGGAGCAAGGGTTATTGCATAACCATCCTATGATCATAATCGAAAAGATTTAGTTTGGCTCACAACATCTTGATGTACCCTTTTACCTATGCAGAATCCGAAAGAGTGAGAGTTGCTGTCAGACTCCGACCTAAAAATGCTGAGGATCTCGCTGATGCTGACTATGCTGAATGTGTGGAACTTCAGCCTGAGGTAGTGTATGCACTTTGCAAAGTTGTTAGTCTATTTGTCGTATATTTTAGGGATAATTACAAAAAACCCCTTGAGGTTCGGGCTAATTACAGAAAAAAAAACAGAGGTTTTTGAAAATTGCAAAAAAACCCTTGATGTTTGATTCCGTCTTTACATTTTCCCTCTTCATAAGTAGAAAACATTTCAAAACCCCCATAATATTCTAGAAATATTACATTTACCCCTTAAATTTAAGACAGAATCAAACCTCGGGGATTTTTTTTTTTGTAATTTTGAAACATCTCTGGACTTTTTTGTAATTACCCCTATTCTCAGGGGGTCTTTTGTAATTATCCCTATATTTTATTTTGTATTACATTTCATTTTCATATACTGCGACAGTCTTCTTGTTCTTAGGCCAGTCTTTGATCTCCCCCTTGCATGTTTGTCTCTGATTATAATGTCATGGCACTTGCCTCATTCATGGACTAATAAAAACATTCACTATTATGCAGCTCAAAAGGTTAAAGTTGAGAAAAAACAATTGGAGTTCTGAGTCTTACAGATTTGATGAAGTATTTACTGAAAGTGCTTCACAAAAGCGTGTTTATGAGGCGGTAGCTAAGCCTGTTGTTGAGGTAAGTTGGAAAACCATACATTTATTCTCAAAATTTAATTTTCCAATTTCTATTTATAATTTCTCTCTTCTCTTTATTTATTCGTTATACATGTCCAAGAATCACACTAATGCTGAAACTTTGAGAATGATATCGGTTATTCGTTTCTGAGATACGGTACTGGCACACATCTACTTGTCAAGAAAAACAATTCCTTTTTATACCCCTTTGTTTTCTGTATTTTTATGCAAAAAAAAAAAGAATTTACTCTCAAGAAACTCAATTTCTGTTTGAATTAGATAAGATCGATAGGTGTTTGAAAAGCAGGTTTTATAGGTATTTGTTATTTCTTCTGCAGAGTGTGCTGGACGGGTATAATGGCACAGTTATGGCTTATGGCCAAACAGGTACCGGCAAGACTTACACCCTTGGAAGGCTGGGTAAAGAGGATGCATCTGAACGTGGAATAATGGTTAGAGCTTTCGAGGACATATTAGCTGGTATATCTGCATCAGATAGTGTTGAAGTCTCTTATTTACAGGTAGTGAGATTGTGATCTGCATCTGTACGTGTTAGAAATTTTCTATTATGTTCTTAAGTTGGTATTGCTCAAACTTGGATTGAGCTTCAAAAGTAAATGGCTATATTTGAAAGGGATAATCACAATAACTACCCTTGAGGTTTGGGATAATTACAAAAAAACCCATAGGTGTTTGGAAATTACAAAAATCCCTTGAGAGTATTACACTTTGTCACTTTCCCCCTTCATAAGCAAAAACATTTCAAACATCCCCTTTACATTTGTAAAACTATTACACTTATCCCCTTACATTTTAGGGAGAATCAACCTCAGGGTTTTCATTTTGTTTGTAATTTTAAAACTTCTCTGGCCAAACCTAGACAACATTTTTAAAAATACTATAAATACATATGCCTGTTCTCTTTCGATCTTGATGTATTATCATTTTTTTCTCATTCAATTGGATGGAAGCATTTTCTACCAGAAATTAAGAACTATAACAAGCAGTGTCTGAATGGGGATGTATCATTATGATGAATGAATTAGTTTGAGGACAGCCTGCCATCAGCTTACAATATTGGGTACTTTAATGGGAAAATCTATCTAGTTGGCTTTTTATTTAAATCCTTGAAAAGTTATCTGTTTGTTTTGTTGGTATTAGCTGAATCGTTATACTTGAAACTTCTTTATAGTTAATTTTTCATATTAAAGAAGTGTGAATGAGTACCACCTTCTTGTGACACACACAAACATACAGACACAACGTAAAAGCTATTTGTTTCTATATGATGAATACGATGTGTATTGCTCAACAGTTATACATGGAATCTATTCAAGATTTGCTTGCTCCGGAAAAGATAAACATTCCGATTGTGGAGGATGCCAAGACTGGAGAAGTATCAGTACCTGGTGTTGAAAGAGTTAAAATACGAAATCTCGATCACTTCTTACAACTAGTGCAACTCGGAGAAGTTAATCGTCATGCAGCCAATACAAAGATGAATACAGAATCGTCACGTAGCCACGCAATTCTCATGGTACATAAAACAACAAAGTATATAGCAAGATCTTAACCCTTACATCACCCAGTATTTCTTCATTTGGATCACCCCGCAAGTTTCAATATCATTACTATTATCCTCCCCTATAGGTTTATATTCGTAGATCTCCACACGAGAAAGAAGAAACAGATATTGGTCAACAAGAAGAAATTCCCACAGGTAGACATGGACATAATGTGCCTACTATTCGGAAAAGCAAGCTACTGATCGTGGATCTTGCAGGATCTGAGCGAATCGACAAATCAGGTTTGTCTTTAATTTTTGGGATAATTACGAAAACTACCCCCGAGGTTTGGGTTAATTACAAAAAAAACCCGGAGATGTTTGAAAATTACAAAAACTCCCTTGAGGTTTTATTCTGTGTTAAAGTAAAGGGGTAATTGCAATAGTTTTACAAATGTAAGGAAGGTGTTCGAAATGTTTTTGCTCATGAAGGGGTAAAGTATAAAACAGAATCAAACCTCACGGGGTTTTTTGTAATTTTCAAAAACCTATGTTTTCTTTGTAATTTACCCAACCCTCAGGGGTAGTTTTTGTAAATTCCTTATCTTTTTCCCCTGAGTTTTCCTTCATTTAGTCCATTCGGATCTATCATTTTGAACTTAAATGATCGTTTATTTTCATCGAGAGTTTCATTTGCGTTGTAAATTTATTTAGTCTTTTGTTGTTGCATGAAGGCCAAAGGCCAAATTCATCAAATCTTGGAAAACATAAATCATTGGCTGAAAACAGTCCTCATATACCAACTCGAGATTCTAAGTTGACCAGATTGCTTCGCGATTCATTTGGAGGTTATTTATTTTCTTTGTTATTATCTATAGTCTCTTCCTGCATGGATATCATGCAAGCTAAAGGTTTTCTTTGTTCTGAATTTAGAGACTAGAATATGTATTGCTTTGGCCATTAACATTAATATATATATATATATATATATATATATGCTATGCTTGTTTATTCTTGTTGGTCAACATAGTAGTTGATGGAAGGACATTACTCTGAATAAAATGTGGCTTGGCTGAAGTTTCCAACTCGTTTTATGTTTAGAAGATATTCTTCTAGCCATCTATACGATAGAAATTACTCTGGTTATTATACTTAACACGAATCTTGATGCAGATACACTGTAATTGCAGTTAGTTGCATTGATAAGTTAAGAATCATTGTTAGTGTTCTATTGCCAAAAAAGGAGCCAAACTAGTTTAATTGATTGTCTAGGAAAAAAAGGACAAAGCTAGTAAATTAAGAGGTTGGCCTTCCCTTGATTTCTTCATAAGAAATCTTGGCACCGAGGGCGTTTGGAGTATTATGTTTACAAAATTACTGAACTACATTATTCCTTCTATTCTGAATTGCTTCAAATTTTTTGTGACTTAACATATCTGTTTATAACCAATATTTCCCAATAAAGACAAATTTATATGTTAGAGTGAACGGTTTTGATGGATGTCATGCAAGCTCCACTTTTTCCCCTTGCAGTCTCTGCAACAATTGTTACAGCGGCTATATTTGTTCCGAGTAATGCTTATGCTATCTGCTATCTTATTGATATCTATGGTAACATTTTTATATGACTCGACAAAGCAGCCAACAGCTATCTAATCCTTATATGTTGAATTTTTCTAACTCATAACTTCTTTGAATATAAGTCAAAATGATAATGGAATGGAATGTCACTATAGTTCTGCTTCTCATGGAAATATTGGCGTGTGATTATATTCTATTACATACATTATACATGACCTCATACAAGTCGAATGCAACAGGTTCTGCCAGAACTTCACTCATAATAACAATTGGGCCATCTTCTCGTCATCATGCAGAAACTGCCAGCACTGTAATGTTTGGACAACGGGTGAGTTTCTATTATTTCTTCCTATTGACCATTTTCATGGGTGTGTGAGGTCTAGCAAGATGTGAAAACCAGAACACTAGACCTGAAAACTAGAACACTAGACCTAGAGCTATCAAAACCAACCCGGCCCAATGGGCCCGCCAGGTGATAGGGACGGCCTGGGGTGCAATTTTGTGAGCCCAAAAGAGCCGGGCCTATTTGGCCCGAAATGTCGCTTGGCCCAGTCATTTCGTGTGTATTCTCATGGTGTGGGACGGGCTTGGGCCTCAAAAATAGCGACCCGATAGAATATTGGTCTGACCTGATTTCCCCTTTGCCCCGGACGGCCAGCACCAACACGGCCCATTTGACTACGCTTAGACCAAAGACCCATCTGTGACACTAGATTCAAATTGTAACAGTTGACATTTCTTTGGTTGGAAATAGTACAATGGATGGTGATAATTTTTCATTAGCAGATCTTTGAAGTGGTTATGCACTTTTTATTTCTTAGGAACCAATAGGTCCACTTTACTCAGCGTCGACATGCCCAATATTAAAATAAGTTTGTTGTTGACTTGTGCAGGCCATGAAAGTTGTAAACATGGTAAAGCTGAAAGAAGAATTTGACTACGAAAGCTTATGCAGGAAGCTGGAGACTCAAATTGATCATCTTTCTGCAGAGGTTGATCGACAACAAAAGTTGAGGGACAATGACAAGAATGAAATGAAAAAGTTGCTAGAAAATTTTGAAAATTCTTCTGTTGAAGCAGAAAAGCGTTTTGTTGTTAGGTCTGAGGTATTTGTTAATGTCATGCTGTTTGTTTCTGAATATTGTCGTATTATGTAGTGTTAATTACAAAATATACCCTTGAGGTTTTGTCTAATTACAATAAAGCCCAACTCTCTTTCAAAATTACAAATACCCCTTGATATTTGTTTCTATATTACAAATTGCATCTTCAATAGGGGGGTGTTTGTTAAGAAAATACAAACTTCAAGGGGGTGTTTGTAATACCTTAAGGGGGTATTTGCAATTTTGTAAGATAATTGAGTTTCTTTTTTTTTTTTGTAATTAGGAAAAACTCATGGGTAGTTTTTGTAATTAACCCTATTGTGTATTTGTTTCTGCCATGTTGTTTGCTTCTAAACATTGCCTTGTATTGCCTGAGCTTGTAATTTACTAGTTCTGTGTAGCATGGAGTTATACTTTTTATGTCACTAAATGAATTGGTATAAAACGACTATGGGTTTTTGGTTTCTTATGTTGTGTATTCGAATGACATATCTGGATTACAGTTACTACAGAAGGAGAATGCTCAATTAACATCGGACATGAAAAAATTACTACAAGAATTGGATAGTCAGAAAGAACAGAACAAATTGTTGCTTGATGAGATTGAACGCTTGGTAACAAGTGCGGAGAACAGTAAGGTGGAGAAATGTTGTTATTGTGTTTATTTCAGTCTGCAACCAGAAGTTACAAGTTTGGTTTATGATATCTTATAGATTTAATTAATTACAGTTCTTGGAGGAGGAAAATACTCGTCTGGAGTTGGAATTGAATGATGTCAAAAAAGATATGAAACGCCTCAAAGATCAAAACAATTTCATGCATGATGAGTTGGCACGCCTGGAGATGAATTTGAAGCACAACAAGGTACATAAAATGTTCCAACAGTTAAAATATCTATGTATGTCGTTCTACTTGAGTTTAAACTTCCGCTCTCGTTTTTCTATATGGATTTGGATCTTCCAACCCCAAATAATGCTTTTTATTGGATTTTTTCCTTCGAGTTTTATGGAAATAAGAATAGCAACAGAAAAGCTAGAGAATTCAACATATGTTAAAAAGTAATAATTTGTTGCTAACTCAAATGCTATTACGAGGAGAAAATATCTGATTTGATGAAGCAAATAGAAGATGAGATTGCAAGAGTGAAAGAAATGCGTTAGATTTAGAATGAATCCAGTAGTGCGAAATGGAAGAAGAAATCCCAAAAAGGATAAAAGAAGACAAATAACTTTTGATATGGAACTGTTGTTTGCAGGTTGGTAATTACTTGCTAATTAGCTTCCATTCAAAATTTTGTTTTTTAAATTGGTTTGCATCTTAGTATGCTATTGGTTTTTTGATTTCTAGCGTTGTTTCAACATATGAATTTACAATACATCAAAGCTTCAAATTTGAATGACGAGAATGTGCGATCCAGTAGTGTTGAAAAGCAAATAACTATCATGAATTGTAGTTGTTTAATCTGTTATATTCATCAATTTTAAAGTTATCCCAAGAAATATTTAGCGTTGTTTTTTGTTATCTTAAATTTAGAAAGTTACTAAGAATCTGATGTTCAATATTATCTTCTTTTGTTATCTTAACTATCAGCAATATCAGGAGGAAAATTCTCGATATCACGAAGCACTTGCAGACACCACTAACATGTATGAAGAGAGGATAGAGGCATTAAATCAACAGCTTAAAGTTGAGATTGCTCATGTTGGAGAGATTGAAGAAGAATTGAATTCTACAAAAAAGCTTTTAAGAGAGTATCGAATTCAGTCCAGGTGAAGTGTATTTTATCTTGCTGTAATGCCATTATTTATTTGTTTGTTTTTTGTTCTGATAATAGAGTATTTTTTCTAGATCATAGAAAATTATAAAGGAAATGAAAAATTCAAAAAAATTTGTGTGACAAAATAATTTTTTGGGATAATTACAAAAAAACCCATGAGGTTTGGGCTTATAAAAAAACCCAGAAATTCTTGAGAATTGCAAAAACCGCTTGAGGTGTGATTCTTCTTACTTTCCCCCTTCAAAAGCAAAAAAATTTCAAAAACCACCCTGATATTTCTAGAAATATTACAGTCACCCCCTTAAATTTAAGACAAAATCAAAACTGGGGGGCTTTTTGTAATGTTAAAACATCTCTGGGTTTTTCCGTAAATAGCCCAAACCTCAGGGATCTTTTGTAATTATCCCTAATTGTTTAGTCCCTGCATAATGACTTGCCAATTATGGTTATAACTAAGTTCTATTTCCTTCAGTAATCACCTTTTTCATTCCTTTTCTAGATTAACACAGACAAAGAGATTGATGAGCTTCAGACGAGACTGGAAGAAATGCATCAGCTGCAAGAGACAACTGCCAATGAGCTTCAAATTTTAAGCATAGATTATAAGAATCTGGAATCAGAAAAGGTATCTTTGGAAACACTGTAATATGACAATTTTCTCGAGCATTTTTTATACTAAATAAATTTTCTCTCTTTGCATTCCATCTTAGCTAAATCAAGGTGGAAAATGTCAAACTTTAATTCTTTTTCAACGCTCGCATCCAGACACAAAAATGAGATTTCACTGTTGTACTGAGTTTGATATATAAGGGATAATTAAAAAAAAAAACCTGAGGTTTGGTCTAATTACACAAAACTCCAAACTCCAGAGGTTTTTGAGAATTACAAAACCCCCTTGAGGTTTGATTCCGTCTTACATATTCCCCTTCATTAGCAAAAACATTTCAAAACCCCGAAATTCATAGAAATATTACAGTTACCCCTTAAATTTAAGACATACTCAAACCTGATGGTTTTTTTTTTGTAATTTTGAAACATCTCTGGATTTTTTTTTTTTAATTAGCCCAAACCTCGGGGGATTTTTGTTATTATCCTAGTTATAATGTGTATATGTTACTAATGCATGCTCCAAATAATTATCAGGAAACACTTAAAAACGAACTTTACGCTGTGAGACAAACACTTCAAGTAGAGGAAAGGCGAAGAAAGGAAGCTGAAACAGAGCTGAAGAACATAATGAAGGCCGTTCCAGAAAGTGAAGATGGCTTTGAGGTGAATGAGATTTCCTCTTAATAATTACGGTGAATTACAAAAAATACCATTGGGATTTAGTCTAATTACAAAAATCCTAACTTTTTCTTTCAAAATTACAATTACTTCTTGATATATGTTTCTATTTTACAAATTGCACCCTCAATAGGGGGTATTTTTTTAAGAAAACCACTTATAATTTTGAAAGATATAAGATTTTCAGAAATACATTCTTGGTATAATATTTTAACCTTAACCTTTTACAGGAAAAGACATCTTATATGCATGAAAATACAACCAACGTGTCTTTAGCTTTACGGGACCCACAAGCTTCACATAAGTATAGCCGATCGCGAGAAACTATCCTCAGCCAGAGGAATACAATCACCAAGATATGCGAGGAAGGCAAGATTCTTGCTTTCTTGTTCTTTATGTTCAATATTTTTTTGTGAAGTCCAGGGTAGTGTTTAAACGATGCGTTCACATTTATTTCACAGAGCATCATTTGGACTTGGTCACTCAAGCTATTTGTTTGTTATGTATATGATATTATCAATTCCCTATTCATTGAGTTTGTTGTTTTATCACACAGTTGGTCTCCAAAAGATATTATCACTGTTAGAGTCTGGAGATATAGACGTCCAAATTCACGCTGTGAAAGTTGTGGCAAACCTGGCAGCAGAAGGTATGTAAAAAGATTGGAGGTTTGAGTGCTTTTTTTTTTTTTTTTTTTTTTTTTTTTTTTGTTTTTTTTTTTGTTTTTTTTTTTCGGCCTGAGCTTCTTGTTGCATGCAACATGTCACTACATGATTCCAAATTCAGCCTTCACAGAGAAACACAAAGACTTGGTCTCTTCACAATTTATTTATTGATAATAGGTGTTTCAATAGTAGTTTTCAAAACAAACATCAATTAGCATAATTTTTTCTTCGTTGTGTCAGCTTATCTTCTCAAAATGCTTTTATTATCTGCCTTCCAAGAGAACAAGGGACTTTATTTGTTTTTCAGCTATATTTTTATTCTTTATAATTTTGGTAGATTATCTCATGAAAGAGCGAAGATGACAACGGTGATGTTTTGTCTTTGAATTCTTCGCTGTCCTAATTGTCTTAGAATAAAACTTATTTTCTGATTAATATTCATAATTTCAGATACCAATCAGGAAAGAATCGTTCAGGAAGGTGGTCTGGATGCACTGCTCATGTTGGTCGAATCATCTGAGAACACTACAATACTCAGAGTTGCTTCTGGTGCTATAGCTAATTTGGCAATGAACGGTATCTTTTCAACTTTCTTCTATCAGAGGGTTGAATATGTAGATTTGCCTCCAAGATTAGGCAATGAAAGTTTCTCTTTTTACTGTACCTGAAAATATACAATTTTTTTGTCTTCAGAAATTAATCAATGTTTAATTACGGATAAAGGAGGTGCCAAACTTTTAGCAAATGTGTCTTCCAAAACAGACGATCCTCAAACTCTTCGGATGGTTGCTGGGGCAATTGCAAATTTATGCGGAAATGGTAAGCTGTAATGGTTTTTCTGGTCCTTAACATTGGAAAGTTGGTTGACGAAGCTGATTCTTTATTTATCCGAGGTCGATTTCTGTATGTTGTTTCCCCTATGTATTTGGACACCAAACTTTGACTTATTTCTACATTTGCATTTGCTGTAAGGTTTCCAAGTAGATATAGAAAAATACTACACACAATTAAAAGTTGTGTCATCTCTCAAGTGAATTACAATACCCCTGAAGTTTAGCCTAATTACAGAATAATCCAGTTATCTTTCAAAATACAAATAATCCCTTATGGTATTACAAAATCCCCCTTGAGGTTTGTATCTGCTTCACAATTACGCCCATATTGAGGGTGCATTTTGTAAAATATAAACAAATATCAAAGGGTCTTTGTAATTTTAAACGATCAGTTTTTTTTCCCGTGATTTGACCGAATTTGGCATGTTGGTGATGCTGAGTAATTACTAGCTATTTACTCTGATGGAGACGCCTTTTCTTTCACAGAGAAGTTACATGTGTTTCTGAAAGAAGATGGGGCCATTAAAGCTCTCTTGGGAATGACTCGATCGGGAAATACTGATGTTATTGCTCAGGTTGCCAGGGGATTGGCTAACTTTGCCAAGTGTGAGTCTAGGAGAATCGTGCAAGGTATCATAAATCACTACATATTGACTTGGTTTATTAATCTCAAAAAAAAAAAAAAAATTGAACATGCATATAAAAATAATATGTATATCAGGCCGTTGGAGAGGTCGTTCGCTTCTAATGGAAGATGGAGCTCTGTCGTGGTTGGTTGAAAACTTGAACACTTCTTCTACTTCAACCCGACGCCACATGGAACTTGCTATTTGCCATTTAGCCCAAAATGGTAAAGATTTGATGTTTCTCGTTATGTGATTAAGCTTTTTATGAACGAGTACTTGTTTGGAACTAACATTAAGGTGATCTAGTTTCGGGACTTCCCTCCAACTTCAAATAAGCCCGGTTTTATCAATTAAATTAAGGAGAGTAACAAAAATTACCCTTGAACTTTAATTTAGTTAAAAAGAATCCAATTATTTTTCAATACTATGAATACCCCGTTGACACAAGCACAAATGTCGAGAGAATATTTTCGATAGTTCAAGGGGGTATTTGTAATTTTGAAAGATAATTGTTTTTTTGTTTTTTTTTTTTTTGTAGTTAGGCTTTAACTTCAGGGATAGCTTTACTCATTGCAATATGAACCTAATGTCTCAGCAACATGTAAGAACCCACCGAGGGATGGAAAAATAAGTACACTTGCATGTTAATTGTTTTGAGTAAATTACAAAAATTATCCTTGAGGTTTAGCCTAATTATAAAATGAGGTTTGTATTGGAGGGTGCAATTTCTGAAGTAGAAACATATATTAACCATAATGCAACCTAAGGGTATTTTTTGTAATTAACCATAATTGTTTTACTCTTATTGAGAGCTGGACACTCATATCTTAGATCATTAGTTAAATTCTTGGTGTTATATAACTTTGAACAACATTGTTGGTTTACAGAGGACAATGCTAGAGATTTCATAACCAGTGGAGGTCTGAAAGAACTGATCGGAATCTCAGACGAGTCAGCTAGAGACGATATACGCAACTTGGCCAAGAAGACAATCCGGTTGAGTCCATTATTTCGCGGGGAACTTCATGCAGAACGATGAAGTATAGATCACAGAATTCAGTCTCTTTGAGCTATTTTTCTTCTGCTGTGCTAGTTTATACGAGTCTACGGTTATAAAATCGTACTTTTTTTTACACGTTTTTCTAAATGTACATAAAATTTTGATTTTTTCTTGTTTCTTTAATCATTGCAAATAAATTGTCTGAGTTTTAGTAGTTATGTTTGTTTCATGTAAAAGAATGTTATTTATAATATAGAAGCTTAATGATAAACATAAAATAAGATATTACTTCTATTTTTGACTTGATGCTTGTTATTAGCCTTCTTTGATGTTTTATTTCGAGCATTTTTCAGAAAGGTGTGACATATTCTTCTTTTATCGATGATTTATTTGCAAAAGTTACTATTAATAAAACATACTACATTGTGACTCCAAAAAAAAAAAAAAAAAATACTACATTGTTAAAGTAGTGCATGACTTGTAATTTAATAAAATTTTATAATATTATAATGTAATAAACGAAAAAAGAAAATCAATCAACTTGAGCAAAGTTTATAAATAAACAAAAAATCATTGAATATTCAACACTTAGTAATGACTTAAATAAATAAATTCTTATAGTATAAATTATAAATCTGAAAAGGCTTTTTGTTTTTTGAAATTTTTTACAAATTTATAAATTATAATTAGTCTTATTTTAAATGAATAAGAGCTTTTTGTTTAAATTTTAACAAAAGGACTTAATTCAATTGTGATGTTTAGCACATTTGGATTAAAGTTGATTTGATAGAAGGCTAAAGCGGAAAAATAATAAATTTTATGAGCTTGCCTATATTGTTGAAAGATCCTGAAATAATGAAGTTCTTGCCTTACCAAAATTACAAATTTTGTTAAGGGTCTTAACGAAGGATTCAAGATATTTATTTCAAGCCAAATCTGTGACAGTTACTTTGTCTTTTAGTTTTTGATGGGGAAAAAGATTATTTCTCTTTATGTTTCTTTTTAGATAATTTAATAACTGCAATTGCATCCAAATTTGGGGTAAAAAGAAGGATTCTAAAGCTAGATGGAGTGCTGGGTACAAAATATCGACTCAAGAATGTATCGTTAAAAACTCTCATTTGAGTTCGGTTCATTAACATAATGAACTAAACTTGAACATTTTTTTGTTCAATAATAATTTAACATGATTAGTGGTTTTTTTTAGCCAAATACATATAAATTTTTGGGTAAAATGTATAATGATTTTGTGATTTGATGGTTGTTTTTTTTAGAAATAAAAATATTTTGGAGAAAAAAATATAAGTGAATAATGGATATCTTTTTTTTTAAATTTAATAAAAACTTGCATTTTTTCCCAATCGGAACGAAAATGAGATGAGATTCATTAATGAGAACTAACGTTGGATAAGCCCAACTATGGATTTTCAAAACATGTAAATTTTTCTAAAGCATTTATGTGTCCTTCCATTTTTCATAAAAATATTTGAAAATGAATTTTAATTGCTTAGTTCAAACTTTTTTTTCATGTAAATCTAGAATAATGTTTCAGCCGGTTGGATTTTCAAACTTTCAGCCCTTCCATTGAAAATACAATTGCCAAGTTTTCATGTACCCATTTAGAAATGACAATTAATTTTTTTTATAGTTTTTTTCTACACAAAAAGATGTAACATAGAAATAGGTCAGGAAGAAAATTAATAGGCACGTGAATTTAATAATTTTTTAAAAAAGGAATTGAGAATAAAAATAAATGATATATTCTTACAAAGAGAGTAAAACAAATGTACTTTCATTTTCAAATATAAAAATAGAAAGAAAAAAAAAGGCTACTAGAAATGACCTGAGAAGTGAGAATTGAGATCAAGTTCTGTAATTAAACAACTACTAATCCACTCAAAATTAATATTTATAAGCTGGTTTAGCTCAAAACATTAAGCATAATACTTTTAAATTCGAACACTTGTTTCACAAAATTTAAAGTTAGCTTAAAATTAACTGTCAAGTAAAAACTGATTACTATATACAAAAATATCTAACAACTCATTCACACTGTTGAAAATCAGAAAATAAATAAATCAAACTTGAACAAATACTTTTCTCCGGCTCGACTCTACACTCCTATTCCACAAATCAAAGAGCAAGCACTCACTTGACTGATTGTTGCAGTACAGATTTTATGCCCACAAGGGAGAGACAATTTAAATAGGGATATTTACAAAAACTACCCCCGTGGTTCAGAATATTACAAAAAACTCAAGTCATCTTTCAGGATTACAATTACTTCTTTAACGTGTTACAAACATTCTCTTGAGGTTTATATTTACCTAACAAAATACAAATACCCCTCAAGGGTGCAATTGTAAAAGAAAACAAATGTCAATAGCGTATTTATAATTGTAAAAGATTTTCTGTAATTAGGCTGAACTTCAGGGATAGTTTTGGAATTAACTCTATAAAATATAAATCACACATTTTTGCGCCTCGGCTAGTTCTCTTCTATATAAAAGCACAGTAGCAGAGATAAAGTTATTTTCGTGCTCCCTTTGTGATGAACACATGGAATATACCTCAACATAATCAAGAGCAGCCCTTTGTTCCAAGTGTCATTAACAATACACTATCTAATGTTTCGAACAGTTGGCTACAAATAAACAATCATATCTACTGAACAAGATGCGCAACACTACCAAACAGAAACCCAATGATACAAAATTGAATGTACACAAGACGAAGGAAGAAAGAAGAAGGAACGAGCTTAGAGGGTCCAACATTCATAGTCGAAAGAATTACTCACAAAATTTACCTGGACTAGGCAATATATACTGAAACTTCAGGAGATGTCGATTCGCAAATTTGCTTCACTTCATTTTTCATGCAGAAAAAAGGTCAAAAGCCTCCATGTTTCTTCCTACTAACGACACTCTTCTCAAGGTGACATTAAATATATGAAATTGCTTCTAATCTTTAATTGGGCATAATCTCTGTCACGCGATCCTGAGCATCCTCGGGAATTTCCCTCCCTGGGACCTGGACCTTCAATAGATTTGCGTACCTGCCAATCAAAATGTTGGATTAATGAATTTCATACAAATGTGATTGCTGAAAACTTCAAGTTGTTAAGATAACTTACTCTGCAGCTGAGAAAAGGTACTCGTGTTCTGATATAAATGCAAGCAATGCCTGGAAAGACGCAATGAATTTCTTCATTAACTGGAAATTAAATTGAATACAAAACATGAATGCTACCAGCTTAATTGAGATGATTTACCTCAAAGGGCATGTTTAACAATTCATAATATGTCCGTACACGATCTAATCTCATCTGAACAACTTCACTATCAATTGAAGAGATAGCAGCCAATGCCTAAAAAAGCTCAGGAATAAGTATCAGTTACACCTGTTCATGCTAATCATAAGTGATGCATTCGAGAAATGAAAATTGGTGTGGCTTCATTTTTTATCACGCAAATTAGACCATAGGAAAAAAAACATAAATAACAAAAGCCAGTGTACGAGGCGTTACAAGGCATACCATATAGGAATATTAGTGTTACTATTCATGTAATTATCAGGTTCTCAATTTTTGTTATTTCATATTATCCAATTTCCACACACACACACACACACACACACACACAAGGGCTATGCCTAAGTTACATCAAGTTCTAGACTTTTGGTTGGGCTCATTAAGAAAGCACCCCACCCCCCAACCCCAACTAATGATGGTCATTTTCACTTTTCGTCATTTCGCAAACTAAAAATTGATCATGAAGAGAGAGACGGTCCTTGGTGTAAAGTTGTTGCCTTTTTAATCAGCTATGAAAAATTATCTCTAGCTATTGAGACATAAATCCCAGTACCTGCGCAGGAACTGCAGTAATAAAATGCTTGAAAGGAAAAGGCGCCTTTGTGGCATTTACTTATTTTATGAAAAAGTCATACAGGAGTAAAAGGACAACATCAAGGCCCTATTAGATTGTTCGAATATGCTTATGCATTTTTGGCAAGTTAAAGTACCTATCCGAGTAACTTAATTAATATTCAGATATGGAATACTAAGAATCCGATCCATAAGTCTTATCTATGTTTCAGCATTTGTTTCAAATTTTGCACTTAGATGTGCAGAATCATCTACAAAAAAATTAACTCCCCAGAATCAGCGGGAGCACAGGAGATGGAGTGTACGTAGATCACAAACCTGTTCCAGTGCTATTGAATTACGACAAATCTGCTGAACGCCAAAGAGGTTGATAGACTTCATTTCAGCCAAAGCCTAAGAAAGAATAATGAATTATCACATACGTTGATAATTAATTTAATTGTTTCCGCACGATTTATTAGTAGTCCAGCAGAAACTTGATACAAGCACAAGTGACAACAAACCTTTATTGACAAATTAGCTGCAATACTGCATATTCCCCCAAATATGTAGTTCCGTTTCACATCCGCAACAAATGGCGTCATTTCCTCATCTCGACGTGTTATCTATGTTACAAAAAAGAAATCTTCAACATGTGCTTCGGTTATTTTAACAGGAATAGGCGACATCATAAATAGCCACATAAATCGCATCCCAAAGTTTGTAATAGCTTTCATGAAATTGAGGTAAAAATGGGAAGAAACAGCTTCTTTTCCATAAAGATCTGTGGTTAAAGATAAATTTAGCAAATAAAAAACCATTAATTATATATTCGAGTCACCAAGAAGTTCTATTTCTGGTAAGCATGAACTTAAACTTTCCCAGAAAGAATCAATTTCAAATATAACAAGAATCTTTTCTGATACCATATGAATGGTATAACAATATTTTCCTATCATTAATTACTTCTTCCCATCAAAGTGTTTTCTTCTTCAGGTTAGGATGCCTCACACAAATGGTTACTGACCCAGCATAGAGTACTTTTAGAACCTTCTTCCGCAAGGTACACAACATTATCTCAATATTCAAATCCTTAATATAATTTGTAAGCCCAAACCAATAAAATTTATTCCATAACTTAGAAACAAAATAAACAAACAAACAAAAAAAGTGTGTGAAAATGTCAAGTCATTTTCAATACCATTGCTCCTCTCAGATCATAATTTGAGGCATGGTAATAGAGAACATAGCCACAAACATATTACTTAAGTTTGGTTCTTTTACAGTTTTCCCTTTTGACACGAAGCAAAGAATATTGTAGGCTATGGAATTGAGAAGTTTTTTATGATTGGCAAGCATATATGTTGGGTTGGCCGAGCTCCATGTCAAATAAATTCTGTGGAAACATAAATAAGAATGTTGCCAAATACTGTATGATGAATGATGGTTAAATTAGCCAGAAACTCTTCTGCATACATATTCAAAAAATGTCAAATTTTAGCCAGTTAATTCAATATTTGAATTTTGCTGGATGTTTAATTTACTGCTTTGAACATGGACTTTTGTACTGAAAGAATGACATTACAAAAGTTTCATCTATGGATAGGAAATGAAACGAACATAAAGAATGAAACACAACATTAACTGAGGCCAACATATTTGCATTGGTACAAAAGAGGACAATGAAATAAGTATAACTGCAACAAACGATAAGTATGCAGATGTTTCTGTATGATAGTAACTAGCATCCATCTACGTAGCACAAAGCACTAGGTATGAGAACTCACCTGAGAAGTTAATGATATAACAAAATCATCAGGCTCCTCTGCATCTTGGTCATCCAAATACTCCCTCTTTGTCATTTCCTACATATTCACATTTTAAGTATCAGGAATTAGTTCTTTTATGAAAACAATTTCTTGTGAAGGTAGGTAGACAAAGATACACGTCGTTTTTAACTTTTTGTTGGGAAAGATACAGATGTCACACCTGCATATGAAAAATAGTCTCCAACTGCATCTCTATGCGTAAAACCTTAAGGCAATCAATTGCCAATTTTCTATATTCTTCAGCAAATGATGCAAGATCTTTAGGAGGTGTACTGCTTGTTCTAGTATGATGCGTTCCATTTTCATCCATATGATCATAAGCTTTGGGAGATGATTTCCCTAGCCTAATGTACATAAGAAGGGGAATGTGAGCCACCAAAGGAAATAAGAAAATTGAAATATTCTGAAATTAATCACAGGAAGCCAACCAACTCCTTCCAATTTCTTTTAATATATTTCACTTTTGCACATATCTAAATTGCATACCCAGTTATAAACTTGAGTCAATTCCTATCATTTACTAAGGTAGTGCAATCATTGGATAGTTGAAACCATTACGCTTATCTAGAAGTCCCTGCATATTATAAGTTGGAAACAGCTGTCTCAAGACAATTAAAATGGAAAAACTACCAGGCCAGATCATGCTATCACAGCACGTTGTATTTTCTAACTACTTTAATTTTCTTTCTTTTATGTTAGAAAAGATGGCCACTAGAAGCCCTAATTTGATAATTCACAACACCAGAAAATTCTAAAAACCTTTTCTTTTGGGAGCTGATTAGGAAATGACTACCTTGAAAGGTCCCCATTTGGTTAAAATCAACATCTCCACAAAAACATGAATGCAGATACAGGAATACAGATGGGAGTCCAGGTTGTGTATATCCATCATTCAACAGGTTAACAGAATATTCCTAAAACAATCGCCCAAATTAAATATCAAAGTTCATGATATTATGAACCTACAATGAGTAATACAAGCATGAGCTAACTCAGAAAACTAACAAATGGATTCTCATTCAGCAGCTACATAGTTTCCATTCAACCTCCCAAGCTATTTACAAATAATGGACAAAAATAGTGAAAAATCTATTCATATATGCCAAAAGTCGACAATGAACACAAAGTAACGAGTGCCAACAAGATATAACTACTTGCCTTTCTATTGAGTCTGCGACATATTCCAGTGAATCGCTCAATGAAGCTAATAAAATAAGTTTGTTATCATCACGAATCAGGTTCTCCTGCAGAAATTAAGCCAAAAGAGAAATAAGCTATACAAACTAATATATACTAAGATCATCTAAAAAATATCCCGTGTCATTCTGTGTTCAATGATATACTGACTATATCCGACAAGGCGACAAGTGCAAAAATACCTGCTTGATAGGCCTCAAGTTCAGTAGTATTTCACTTAATTGCATTTCTACTTCAGTGGATTCAGCATCAGACGCATTGGTTTCTCTGATTGTTTGATCTAGTGAATTTGGTAAGCATGCACTGGCTGGATCAAGTCGCAACAGGTTATCAATATCGTGTCTCCCAATGAGCATATAGCTTTGCTTCTCTAGAACTGCCTGATATTTCAGCCATGATTTAAATAAAAACAAAATAATTAATTCTCGAAAAGATCACATTTGAAGCTTCATAATAGATTGAAGGCTACACTGACCCTTCTAGAACAGGTTTTCTATGAACCTTCACCTTTTCCTTTCATTTTCTATCATGACTAAGGTCATAAAATTTAAAATGTATGTCCTTTTGAAGGTTAATACAATATCTTGGTTCAGCTTATCTACCAAAGAATTATGGTGGCCTGGTTTGCACCTGAGAAAGGTGGCCCACCAAGCAAAGATCCAGGAGGAAGTTTGCTAATCTTCTCAATGAAACTTACGTCTTCTCATATCTTTCACCCCATTTCCAAGAAGAAAACAATCATCTAATCGTTCTTTGAGTGCTAGCCCACAGCCTAACTAGGGATACATCATACATTTAAGTGTCATATTACAGAAAGCCACAGATATTGGTTAGATGGAGACCGAATTACCGAAAAGATGCAAGGTAAAAGTATGAACATGCTTTTTTCCGTTAACAAGACAAAATTTCTAAAGAATGCTTGCTATATAAGTTAAATAAACTTCTGAAGTAGGAAAGAAGGAACAAAGGGATCGTTCGTGCCTCCATATATGATGTTCTACATCTTTCATATGTTCTTTCGAGGAAAGTTTGCACATAGTTGATGAGATCACTGGAAAATTTTGGCATTGCTTGAGCCCACCCAAGTACCTAGACAAATGGTATAGAAGAGAATGAACATAAATAAGGTTGTGATTAGATATCCTTCAATTTTGAATTTTTTCTTTTTCTTTTTTTTTCCTGCTAGAGCCTAGAGAACAGTGATGAATTTTTTTTTGATAGAAGAACGATGAATTAGAGAGTGGGATTGGATATGAGACGAAAATGTAATAATGAAAGTTAATTTGATATAGAAATAGTAAAATAATGATAGAATATGATTGGTGATTGGAAAGGGGAGTGGGTGAATAATGAAATTTATGAGAAAATTTGCAATAAAGATTGGTAATTTGATTTATTTATTTTTTTTTGGAAAATAAGTAGATGTGTTCGTGGGAGAAGAAGTGAAAACGAGTTAATAGTATATTTTCTGAAAATTCTCATAAGCAATCGCAATTTTGGGGTAAAAAAAAAAATCGCTCGCGGACAAAAATGAAAATTTTTGGTAACCAATCACTGAGTAAGCCTCTTGTTTCTTTTCTTATAATGATATACGTCTGTGACATCAAGAATACCTCTTTTGCCAAGAAATCTATTGCCAATAATCCTTGTAAAACTGGACGACCCTTCTCAATTGATGGAGTGTAAGAAACAGCTGCATTAGCTCGCGGGCGAAATGCTGCTGGGCCTGTTTAGAGGAGAAAACCTAGAATCAGAATTTAAGGAGTATTGATCACTGTGGTAGCAATCTTTACAAAAGGCGCAGAAACAAAACATTCAACCAAGCACAAGATCTATCATTCATGCTTAAATATCCAGTCTCATGATTATAGTGAGGAAGAACTTATTTATTTTCTCATACATGTTGGCACTTGACATGGTTTCTGAGGGCAAAAGATTATCCTCAAGTTGTTTAAGAAGAACTACAATTATTGTCATTAACCATGCACTTTACATTCTGAGGCGAAAAAATATCCCAAGTTCTTTATGCCAAATTAAGTGTTAATGAGCCAAAAGTTTCATGCAAAGAGCCAAACATAAAAAAACATCTCTTACTTAAACTTGAAATGAAAAGCCCTTAATAAGAAGCGGGCGTATCCAGGCTTTCCAAGATATATATTGATATACATTCATCACGGGGAGACTAGAGAGACACATTTATGACACGCAAAGAACATGACAGGAGGAATGGAAAATAGAATTCAATAGATACCAGATTCGAATGCCAACAATAGCTTACAGATCACTAGGCAACAGGTAATATCAGCCAAACTCTCTCCAATCCCAAAAGCGATTAGACCATACATGAGGGATCAATACTCGAAATGCTTACCAGCCAAAATAGCAGTTTGGTCTATCATGAAATTTAGTTGGTTAAATTCACATCAGTGATTCAATGAAAGTATGGCATAACCAAGAAAAAACAACCAGGGCCTTGTAACAAAAGATGCTATCATGAAGAACAGGAAAAGCATTTGCTTCCCTGTGATTTTATTGTACTTTAGTGGGTCGACCCTATAACATAAGTGGATTTCTAATTTGTTACCTCACATCATGAGATAAGTGTATGTACCATCATGACATCCGTGTCAAATATCATGTGACTTTTCATCATAAATGTAAATGAGGCTATCGTGATGCATATTATGTATGTATGTATGTATGTATGTATGAAACTCTCCATTCGTACATCTACCCACATTTAAAGTGTCCAAGGTCTAGCCTATTTGCCAAAAGAGAGGGGGGCTGAAGAGGAAAGATGTGTCAATATGTCCGTATGTGTGGCGCCCAAGCTGCTCGGCACTAATATTCAAAGTAGATTAAGTTTGACCCCCAGATTTTTTAGATAATTGGAGATTTAGGTTTTTTCAGGGCTACATCAACACAATATTTCAGGTGCAGTTAAATTTGTATTAAATAAGTACAGCAATCATAACAGCAACCAGAAAGAGAAGGCAATTGAATCTATTATATCGCAATCGATGACAACAGTATGAAACTCAAGACATGGAACATCTAATGCATAATATATATTAATGGAAATAACAAATAATGGAAGTCAAACAAATTCATCAATAACTAACAAAAAAGAAATAGCTCGTAAGACTTGCTTGATATGGCTTGTTGTACACTTTTCGATAATCTACAAACATTGTTGGTAAAAAGTGATCCTTCACAAAGTTCTCCGTAAATGCAAGCAACCCGTCATTGCTGCAAAATTTTAGTATCAGGCAATTAGTTAGCATAAAGATGCATTACAGAATGATAAAGTCATGGGAGTAGAGAATCAGAATTACAATTTACTTGCCCCATGCTCTAGCTATGCTAAATCAGATAAGACACAAATCACACGGTTTAGGCAAATGGTAAAGTAAACATTTGAGAGAAGAGTGACTTTAATTCGATACAGAAAAACAAATCAGAAGACATATATTTTAGAAACCCAGATTTATAAAAAATAAATAAATAAATAAATAAATAAATAATAATAATAATAATAATAATAGTAATAGTAATAGTAATAGTAATACTAGTAGCACGAAAAGAGTGTGTAATCTGAAACTATATAAAAACAAAAACTCCTCATAAAGTGTATGGCAACTCGCTGACACTAAACAGAACTTGTTCTATTCCAATCACTTATGCCACTCAAGACTTTGTTACACACTCAAATAATTCCGGTCACCCACAACGAAAAGTGTCACCAGCTGCATTGATTTTAATTTTTCTCAATTGTCTATTTCCTGTATATACATGCCTCCTTGAAGATGTTAAACAATATTCAGGGGTCTATAAGCAGGTTCCTGTCATGCTTTCATTTCGTGCCATTATTTTTATACAATTACATACACCAATCCTATATTTGAAAGCAAACAGAACCCGACCCAACCTTAACAAGTCCATCACTGCATGACATAAATGATTGGAAGGGAACAGTTCGCTTAATCACTTAGCACGCTATTTCATGAAGATCTCAATTGTGCATGCGTATAGCATAGACCAATGAGCTGCTAGAATTATTTAAAATTGTATAACAGAATATGATAAATAATGAAACCCTTGCCAATACAGAGCATGTGATGTGATGTGTCATCGCAACCATTAGCAGACAAATAAGTTCCATCTATAGAACATCTCAGTCATCAAGCAGTAATATTTTCACACAAGGAGACATGATTCCAATTAATAAGCACTAAATATTGAAGGACCACCTCGTCTAAAAATTTAATCTATTAAAGAAGAGAGTCTAACGAGTTCCCTCCCGTGCACGTGGTATCTTCTCCTGGAGTCTAGCACGTGAATTTTTTTCCATAAATAGGTGACTCAGATTTTAACCCGAGACCTCTTATCTGGACACGAGTCTAACACCATATTGAATAACCACCTCATCTAAACGAAGGAAGAATGCAGGTGGTTTATCAAATTACAATTACGCTATGTGTGGTTAGGGTGAAAAGAAGGTTTAAGAGGAATGGAATAATAGTAGGCATATAGGATAAATATTGCTTTGTTTCACGATGTTGAAGGGAAGTAGGGAACGCAAAATAGGAAGGGGTAAGAAACACACCCAAGCTTTATATTATTTCCAACCAAAGTTGGCAGAGAAGTGGACATAAAAAAATTCTCAATTTCCTTTAGGTTGCATTTGGATGGGAGGATTTGGATTTGGAGAGGATTTAGGGAAGGATTTCAAATGACTCCAAATAAGATGAATTTGAAATCCTCCAAAATGACTCCAAAAATAGCTTCCAAGGATTTGAAATCCATTATAGAATGACTCCATCCAAACAACTTCAATGGATTTCTTATTATGGATTTAAAATCCATAGCTCAAATCCTTCTATCCAAATGAAGCCTTATATCTCAGTCCTTATCCACGAAAAACAAAATTTCCATCAAGGGTGAATCGATAAAACAAAAATAAAAGATAAATATAAATATAAATAATAATAATCTTTCCTTTCAACTTTTATTTTCATTACACCAAACAAACGAAGTATTTGATACTTACTTTTCTCCAAGTCATACTTTCGTTTGACTCATACCAACAATCTGAAGGAAATTTACAATACCAGCCATATATAAAGTAAGTTACACTCTACTTTCACTTTTTCTTTCCCTCACTAAACCAAGCAAAAACTTCTCTTCCCGAGTCATTAGTCTTATTATTTAAAAAGAAAAAAGAAAAAAAAAAAAAACAAGTCGTTTAACGGAAAACCAATTTTACTTTTGCATCAGGTGTTTTGCAGGATTATCAAATCTAACTTCCCCCCAGGTCTGTTGAAATATACACAAACCTAGCTTGAAACTTGTCTAATATACAAATCTCCCTACATAAATGTTGTCTGTGATGACATGTGCATAGAAATGTTTGAGAGATTCCAGAAAATATAAATGAGGTTAACATCTGAAAATGGTCATTGCTACGTTGATACAAATCCATGCAATCATACACTAGCGTAAGTTTAAGAATGGCATTGGATGTACTCACCCAAGTTGGGAAAACTTTTGAGGAAGCAATGATGCAACTTTATCTGTAAACTGCACATGTAAGGGAGGAAATAAGGAAACTGAAAGAAGTGTTATAGTTATAATGGCCAAGAGAATATATCAGAATGCATTTCACTTCTTTTGGCATCCACTCTAACCATACCTGAAGTACCGGCCTGTACACTGATGCTGCTAAATATATCCCTTGCTCAGGTAACACAGTTCCAGACCCATAACCTTCTTGGACAACATTCGCACCCCTTCTCCATCCTTGGCGGATAAGGTCAGTCCCTACGTAAAAATTAATCAAAACTTAATGAGTAAATTGGTCATCTGAAAATTGCAATAGAGGAAGGACAGATTACTGAGGTTGAACAAGTAGAGAATACCCTTAATCAATTAGCATACTTTTCCAATAATACACTGGAACTGGAATTCAATAACTCTATTTATATCTAATCTTATTTTTCCTTATCATATCTGCAGAAGTAAAATGCTTCACCAATGCAACCAAACACCACCAAGAACTGGATTAGAGTCTCCGAGCTCTTTCAATGTCTTTGGACACCAACTGGCCGAAAATGCTCGAGCTTACATTGAAAGGCCTTATAAACCATTCGCTCAAACTTGGCATAGCCATGATTAAACCTTCCAACAGCCCATTCCACAATGTCAGGACCATCAAAGGCTATAGCACAACTGGGGCCGTTCCAATAAGAACTACAAGGATCACTTCATTTCTGGAACTTCGGCATAGTTGGGACTAGCCAACTAAACCAAAATGCTTAAACCTATGTTGACGAGTAGGAGTACACTAAGGCATAGTAAACCGTTTATACTTTCCTCGCATCCATGTGGGACAGAGCATCAATACTGATTCTACTAAAACAATATATTTAAAATGCACCTTGGTACACCAAATGCTCACTAGATCTTATTGCAAAATAGAGGAATGACACGTTATACAGTTCTTTCATGTTAGTACCATGATAAATGTGATTTCCGTAATAGTAAGTCAGTAAAATGTAAATCTAATAAAACAAAATTAGGTGTCAAGTAGCTATTTACTGGTCCTAGATGTTCTTTGTTTCACATCACTAAAATAGATCACAGAGACCCAGAGCTATTTTCAAACTTCTAGGAATTAAACTTCCTATCCACCTCCTTCCTCTTTCCTAAGCATGTCGGTAAAAGCAAACAATAACACCATCATAATGAACCAACTCAAAAAAAAGTAGCATCACTAGCAGGCTTTGCCATGACATTGAGTTTGACAGATAATGCAGAAAAACTTCAACCTGTTTTAGCATCTCGTTTTTCAATGTTTGATTTACATGATAACTTTCTAATGTTACTGTTATGATTAAACCCTAAGTATAAATCACAATTAACTGAAGAAGAAAGACACTGAGTGGCTTTAACTTTGACCCTTCTAAGTAACATGTTAAATCAAGCCAAAAAAAAAAAAAAAAAACATATTAAGCAAGGTTCTTTAGGAGCATATACTCCAAATCCAGCATAATTGTTATATTTTTTCCAGAAGGATAGAAACTGTATTCATTACATCATTCATGCAGAAGATAATAACTGTTGACACACATATCATGTCAAACAGAAAAAGAGTGATGCCAATGCAAATGTCCTCCGCGGAAATTAAGGAAACAATAATGCCACTTGGCTAACCACAAAGAGGAGAGAGATAGGAATTAAAAAACAGAGACAACGAATTGCATCAGTACATTTTGCTCTTACCCTGATTAGGAATGGAAACGCTAGTAGCATCTGTGAAGCGAAATGTGAAGGTAAAACCATCTTCTGATCCATCCCTGTAAGCCACATTGATCAATAAAGAGTCATCAAATTGTAGCTATACCTGACTTTGCAACAGCGAGTCAAACTACAATCAGTTCAAACAGAAAATATAGCCACAAATACATCCGCAGTGGGCAGGGAAGGCAATAATTCCAAAAAGAATAGTGCCTATCCCAACCAAAGCAGCTTTACATGTCATTTAGAAAATTCTGCACAACAGCCATACTCCTGCAAACTATTACTAATTCCATTATCCAATGTCAATAATTCCCATCATCGCCTTTTTAACACCACTCAATATCATCAAACTTTGTATCAGTATCATGTATTTCCATAGTAACAGCAGATTTACAACATTTTCAGCCAAACTGTCATATGGCGGGGGGGTGCATTTCATTCAAGCAAAACTATTATACTGTAAAAAGGGGATGAGAAAAGATTGAATAAATTGTTGGAACTTGAAACATAGCACATTGCACCCATGCAAACATGTAAAGGAGGCTGGAGGCACAAAACCACAGAACTAAACGGTAAAAGAAAATTAAGTACCAAGAGAAGGAACAGGAAAATATCAATGGTAGAATATGACTATGTTTGCTTGCCTCTTATCTTTAGAGGGAACCTTGCTGGCGAGTCTAGCAGTTTGTACAGCGGCATCTGCAGACGCGGCTTCAGGAGTCGCTCGTAGGATCTCACATATAAGTTGTTGGCACTCACTCTACCATCAAGCATAGGGGAATTGTATCATTAGTTAACATTCTACCCGAAATTTTGTTCCATAGCATGATTTGAAAGACAAAGTTAACTAAAGTGTAAACGGATCAACCTGTAGAACAGTTAAGGAAAAGCCAATTGTATAGCCACCAGTATCATGAGAAGCATCAGAATCATGACCCCAACTGATATCAGCAGCCATTGTTTTTGGCGTGTTCAAGTTAACTTGTTGCGAAGATTTTGATTCAAGTAGCTCTCCAACAATAACATGGTTTTCTGAATAATCATTCCAGTGTAGAAAATCAAGGCAACAGCAAGAGTACCAAAATATATAACTTCCAGAAACTTGATAGTGAAATCCTACCAAAAATTCGAACAACAGTGTCTAATATAGAGTCTAGTAGTTCCTGCGCTGAAATTTGGGCTGTTCCAGCTGGAGACATTACATGAGAGACAGGGCTCACTGCTACCAAAGCTCCAGTTAGTGAAATCCCATTCTGACGTTTCTGTTTCGGTAATCGGTGACTCTCCAGCCGCCCTTTTAGATAGTGTAGACCTGCAACCGTAGGCAATGCAGCATGGTCAAGACCAGGCCTTGGCCCATTGACACGTCCTGCCTGTGCTTTGATCTTGGTAGTTATAATCTCATGGATTGTAGGACGCAATCTTTGGCTATGAATACCAACAAAACAAAACAAAAGAAAAAAAAAAAAGACATCAAAAGTATGGGGTCGAATCAACAAAGTATACTACTAAAATGAATAATTAAGATGCCAAAATTACTTCGTAGTTTAAGTTATTTGAGTCACAATGGAGACATTGGCAGTGGTTAAGTATACCCATAAGAAAATCATTCATACAATAGGACAGTCTGATTCATATCAATATTGAGAACCTTCCTTTACCAAGCAATAATACGATACTGGACTTCAATTAATGGATGATACATTAGCAAATTACTCCCGTAAATAATATGATGTAAGCAGTTATTGTTCCTAATACGTATAGCAAGAACTCGGAAAATAATGATTATCAAGTGAATCCATCATTTCTCAGCATATGTTACAACACACCAATGACAGCAGAATCCCAATCGAAGACCACTATAATATTGCTTATTTCAACAAACCTAAGGCATAAACTGGATATCAACTGTTATGAATTAGATATAATCAGGAACAGAGCTCTGAAAACCAGGGGGGGGGAAAAGGAAAAAAAAACTCTTAAGTTATTGAGTCTTAGTCTTGATGACATCTTACCAAAATTACAACAGGAAACTCATGATTAATTCTCATTTTCAATCAAAGGATTAACATTCCTCAAATTTCTAATCATGGGAAAAACAAAACTCATTTGTATACTACAATTATTTGTAATTTATTGTCTTATTTATCATTAGGATCATGGAAATATCATCACAGCAGAGGGCATCTCCCTCTCCGACATGCAAACACAAGGTGGCAGATGCAGGAATTTGATTTCTCTAATACTTTTATATATTAACTGTCACTATTTTATCGATACCCAGGACAACATTTGAACATATGACTCAGTGGTACTTAAACAGTAGCTAGGCTAAAGTTGCAATTCCATTAAGAGAAGCATATCCATTCTTCAATTATCAAACTTGAAAACATACCATATTATAGCACCTGCAGCAGCAACTTTTCCGAGCATGCAGAGGCATTCAACCATAGTCTGCAAATACTTTACCTGTAGTGGAGCATCACTCTTTCTCATTGCTTCCTGCATTAAATAGCGCATATATCAGCTCATTGGACAAGATAAACCAATTTAAGTTCAACAACTGTGATTGCAATATATTTATAGCCACATACAACAAATTCGTCAGGAGTGGAATCTGATAGCCACATGGGAATTTGACGAGATACAATTTTCACATCCTTTGCACCAGTATCACCACCATTTGCCCTCATTGAAGGAGTATATCCATTAGATGTAGCATCATCATGCGAATCGATCGTGCCATCCTCACTGTGGCCATTGAATAATGATGTGAGAAGCAGACTCAGTAAGAGGAAAAATGCTCAGAAGACACAATTTGATAGTCAGAAATTCTGGTATCATTTAACTGGTGCAAATTCGGTTTAGAGTTCCCAATCTTAGACAATTCTTTATGCGTGATATTTAATTATGAATCTAAACCAAAAATCGAGAGCACAACAAGAAGGGGAAGAGGAAGAGTTTTAAACTTGTAATGATATGCCCAAGCAAAGTCATGTATTGCGTTAACCGAAGACAAAAGCCTAGGTTGCGTGACACATCCTATAACATTATTTGTCAAGATCTTATTTGGGATATAGAGCTGAGCAAGAGTCCTAGAGCAGTCGGAACAAATTGAGAATCAGGAAAAGACATCCCTACTTTCTGAATAACTCATTTAGTAAAATTATTGGAAAAAACTCAAATTTGTTTCCCAAGATTATAGTGGTAACACATATGCATTTAAAAAGCTGATGATCTCTTTAACAAACCATCAGTCACCCATTTCATCCATTTTGCAAAAAAAGAAAACAAAAGTCCAGGATACAAACTAAAGGATGTCATTCATATTTCAAGAAAAAGAATCTACAACCTATGAAGCTTCTCAACCTCAAAAAGAATAGGAAAGCTCATGCCAATAGCTTTAGTGAGACATGAGGCAATGTCAACAAAAAAAATCGTATCAATTTGTGATATCTGACAAATGTAAGATAGCATTGAAATATATCAAACAGAAAAGAACTCCAGCAGCCAAAAATCCCAAATAGAAAGATTAAAGGAAAAATTATTAGTTGCAGAATACATGGAAAAATAAGACTGTCTCACCCTCCATCAACTGAATCGGGTCTATAGAATCCATCTCCAGTACCATGTGTTCCAGGACTATTGTCTCCCTTCATCAGCCTGGTTCTTCGAGAGAGAGAGTGCGAATAATTCATGGAAAATGCAGTGGCTGTGGAAGTTGGAATTGCATCATCATTTTCATTTATGCTTGAGACAACTGAGCTGCCACAAGGAAAGGAGTAATGCAAGAAGAAGCGATCAGCTTAGCCACAGGCAGAAAAGGACAAAAATAATTAAAAATCTAAGCAACCTTCAGGAAACTAAAAGCAAAAGGATCTTGAAGAGATCACCAACAAAATGACATGTTATAAGCTCTCTGAAGTCACATATACATCAAATGTATTTTTTGTGGTTGAGTAATAGAAAAAGAGATCGAATACATGTATACAATTTTTTATTGTTTTTTTCTAGACTTAGGCGGCAAAGTGAAAAATTGTGCACAGTGCACAGATTGGATGGCAAAGTTAATAACTGTAGCATGTGCCGTGCACATGGAATCTCAACGGAATATTCTGTTGTGGGAGGTCTTGGATGGTAAAGTGTAAAACATGTATACTTACGGTGATAGAGTGTAACAAAAACAGTTTGGTGGTAATGTGCAAAACCGGGCATAGTTGGGTTGGCAAAGTGTAATTTCGTCTGGTATTATTAATAATAATAAATGAATGCTTGCGGGTTTAGAAGTTTATCTACTGGTCAATAGACTGACCATATACCTGTATTCACCCTTATTGTAGAGATGGGCATGTAACTCTTCCAAAACCTTATAGAAGATTGCTCCTCTCAGCTTTGTCAATTCAGAACGGACATCTTGAAGAGCACCAACCTGTGTCAAATAGATCATCAAGCCATTGGGCAGTTCACGATTAGCAAACCATCCTACCCTTTCAACTTGAACCAGAACTCATCAATGTGGAATTAAAAATTACAAATAGTAGTATCCTCAAGGGGAAAAGAAAGAAAAAGGATATTAGTTTTCTATGTTTTTCATGCTCGTGAAGCTATTATTAAGTTTAAGACAATAATTTTTTTGGGCCCGAATGGAAAATTTGGCAACTCTTAAGGATTTGAAGTAATGTACCAAATAGCACACAGGATTCTCTCATCAAGAAAATTCAGGAGAAGTTAAGTGGTGAAGGCCCACTTTGAATCCGTTATTCCCATTCTGTGTAAGCAATTAAAAGCTTTTCATCGGTTCAGATAAAGTTCAAGATTTTATTTTTTTTTATAAGAAACAAATGGATTTTATTATTAAAAGATAGAAACAAAGTACAAAGGGGCGAGAAGACCCAAATGAAACGAAAGCTACAGAACAAACTCCAATCTCTAACAATATCAGAAACAAAAAAGTCCTTAAACTCCTTGTGATTCGAAATCCACCAAACGAGCCTAAATTTTATCCTATACCACACTTCCTCTAGAGGCTCCTCTATATCTTCTAAAATTCTTCTATTTCTTTGAATCCAAAAAGACCAACACATAGCCTGAGAATCACACTCCAAAGCACATGAACCTTGGTGTTAATAATGCCTCAAGATTATGATATCGTTGCAATAGATATTAAGGGGTTAATTATTGAATTTTTGGCCAATTCCAAAGCTAGATAAAATATTTGACAAGCTCAACCCCCTCGTCCAAACAAGCATTTGTGATCATCAATTTAAGTAATCGTAGGCTAGAATCTGAACTTCTGAATCCAATACCTTTTTTTTTTTTTGATAAGAAACGAAGGATTTTATTAAAGAGGGGAAAAAGTACAAAGTACAGAGGACGAGAGGTCCCAAAAGCACAAAACTTCAAATCTACAAGACACTTCTTCAGTCTCTAGCAATATCATACACAAAAAAATCTTTAAAATCCTTGTGAGTGGATACCCACCAAGCGACCCTAAACTTATCCCTATACCACATCTTCTCTAAATCCTCCTCCATGTCTTTAAAGATTCTTCTATTTCTTTCTAGCCACAAAGACCAAAACATGACATGAACAATCACATTCCAAAAATATAAATATATAACCAACGCAATACTACATGCAAAAGAAACAAATATATAACCAAACACCTACATTAGCCAACAAGAAAGACATTGGAATCTTCAGTAGCTCTATTGTGAAGACGTAGGATTTTTCAATTTGATGAATTCTTATTGAAGATGATAAAAATCTTGCATAATGAAGAGAAAAAGAAACAACTAACCGTTTGGAGGCCCTCTCTCTCAAGCATTAAAGATGATTGAACATGTAATTGTACTGCAGCATAAAACTGCCCTTCAGCAATGAGCTTTTCAATACGAGCTGGTACCTACGCATGTTAGAAAGACACGAAGAAAATAACTACAAAAGCATAAAACTGCAAGAGATTGAATGATATGTCACATTATAGTTTAGTGTGCAAAAGCAAGTAGAACAGTAAACCATTAGAAACAACACAATTAGTACTGGCAGCTAAGCGTCGCTCTGTTTGTAGCTCTGCTTCTGTAGACCTTTTGATGGTTCACAGTTATACAAATGGCAAAAAGGACCATAAATATTGCCATTTTGGTCAATCGGCAAGCAAATCATTATTGCAATTTCTAAAAAGTTACTCTCACAACCAATCTTCCACAAGTATCCTTCACCATTTGACATTGTATCATAGGCAGGACAGGCAACCAATCTTCAGAAGCATCAAGTTAGCATACTGCCTGCTGGAGAGTATTCCAGGTAGTGGACGGGATGTAGTTTAAAAAATCTAGATATTCGAAAAGTCTAAAGAGTATAAAAGCTAGCCTATTTAGGCTATAAATTCTTCTATATGAACCGGAGAATATTCATGAAACCTGGTATCCTCTTTGTTTCTCTATTTTTTAAAGCACAGCAGACAGCTTAAACAACAAAGTGAAACACTTTAAGGTATACTAGAGACACTTGAGCGGTCATCAATTTTTAGCTTTTATTTTATTTTTAAATTTTCTTGGAGGGTAAGATGAGTCAGCAGAAAAACATTGGAACAAAATCTGTATAAAAAAACAGGACTGACCTTAGCTATGCCTTCAATTTGGTCTAACAAAGAGATGATGTGCCGCAAGGTAACAGACCGATACCATAACTGATGCAATTGCTTATTATGAGCACCAAGAAGCTTCTTTGCCTCAGCTAAATCAACCTTTAACTCTCCAATGCTTTGAGCAGATTCACTGAATAACCGCAGAATCTGGAGGATAAAACGATACTAGTTAATATCTTGACACGTGCATGAGTCAAACTAGGTTTCATAACAAATGTAATTTAAAAGGAAAATGTCTTTTAACAAAGAAAGAGATAATGCTTAAAACACACAGTATGTAAACTTCATCTCGCTTGTACAAAGAGTTCTAAAAATGGTGGAAAGAAATAAACACTAAGAACAATAGGGTTCTCCGCGACATTAGCTTACCGGTGAATGATATCAATATGAGAAAATAGTAAAATACATCTCCTAAGCCGATTTGGAATCAAATAACTGATTGCCAAAACTTAAAATAAACTCTTTCATTATTTATGAAGACTCGAGCATTCAGATTCTTCTGTATATTATATAATGATCCCCGAAAATACATCTAAAATAAACTTCTTCCGTCCAGAATTCAATGTCCAATTAGTCAACTTAACTATTTTCCTAAATGCAAGAATGAGTATTCTATTTAACTTATTTTAGATATTCTAATGATATCAAACAGCTACCAAAATCTGTGACCTGAAAGTTTTATAATATTTAAGTTGTTAAACCAATCAAATAATAAATTAATCAAAATATTCTGCAATTTGACTTTTTGTATTCCAACAAAACCACAAATTTGAATGTGACAGAGTGAGACTCAAACAAGGTTAATTGTAATTGTAACTCACCTCAACAGTCAACAACAATTTGTTATCCTACTACAATCGCGTAGCACATTGGCACATAGCTCATAATTATGTTCAATTAAAAACACTTGTATTCAACAAGTAAAGTTACTGTGTGAAGTCAAATGGGAGGGGGAGTCCTTCTACAAGATTAAGCAGGTCAAACCTAAAGGATTTATAATTCGAGTACAGGCACATAGTTCAAAAATTAATTACGTGTCCACTGCCACAGTGAGAAGGGGAAACTTCTAGAAGTTCAAGTTATGTCTAACTTTTTTTCTTTTCCGATACTGCTGAAGGCGTGTAGTTTTCTATCTTATTCGATATTGCTTGCTCGGTATTGCTTGATATTTCTTTTCTATTTGTGGACCAAACTCTAATCTTTTGCTTATTTTACATTGCAAATATGACGGATAGATATTAATGGCTATTATCTTCATCTTAGCATTTAATGAACAGGACTAGTCCAAACATACAAGTGAAAAATAAGGAAGAGTAGCCCTTGACAAGCAATTAAAAAATCTTAAGACAACATGAGGTGAATAAAGGAAGTGAAAGCATCCAAAGACTCAAACGAGCTACACACTCTAGCAGTTAGTGGATATGATTGAAAGCATCTTCGCGAGAGATGTCAGGCGTCACAGAAAGTTAACGGAGAAGAATTTACTAATGAGAAACCTGAGAATAATTTTGAATTGCTTTGTTAAAGCCACCATGATACGCATGAACAACTTCGTCAACAACTTCTTCAATGATATCACTCTGCTCCTTTAAGACCTGAAATTCCCCTTCACGATCTTTTGATGTCAAAATATGCACAACATGAGGTAATGAATCAAAGCGCGCTGCAGCCCAACTTTCATCTATTTTACAAAGTTCTTCCCTCAGATACTGCAAATATCATGAAGCACAATAAGAAATATGAATTTCCAATAAACGAAATATTATCATCGGTACATGAAACATGCATATACATCATGAGAGGTTATACCAGCACCAAATGTACAAATGACAAAAACATAGACACAAATCTCTGTGAATGAGGAAAACGGAAAGACACATGGCAGACATTGGGGTTGGGATATGCCAACGCACAGATGTACATCTGGGGTTCTTCACTTAATCCAAAACAAATGAAAATAAATTACATCCATCATTATATTTAAATTATGCATAAATATTCAAGATCAATATACTTCAGCCACCTATGAACCTTAAACTTCCCCTGATAATTAAGCAGTGCACATAAATCCATAAAACAGCAACTCTGAAGCCATTCAACACTGTAAAATCAGGTCGGATCTCTTCCCAGAAATCTATAACAAGTTCAATCACATAAATAGATGCCTTTGGCAGCATGCACATTAAGTAGTTTATATTGCGTCCACAAGAAATGACATGAAGGTCAAACGTGTCATGCCATGGAGATCAAAGTTAAACTTTCTGGCAATTTATTGCATCAACATATGCATGAGCATCCATCAAAACGGTATGGCATTATACAAGAATTACAAAGATATAAATGAAGTTCCAATTATTAATCCAAAATTTCCAATATAGTCTTGATGAGAAAATTATGCTGATGAAATCGCTTTAAATTCTCCATTATAACGATGTAGAGTCCCCGAAACGAATATAAACTTTACAGTTGCCCACCGAAATGTTAATTTTCCTGTTTCTAGACACATTACAGATATTCTTCACAAAATCCCTTCAGCATTTTAACAATATCTTACAGAAACAGAACCCTCCTGTAACTTAATAAATTCACGCCACAAAAAGTAACCAATAATGCACGGAAACCAACTTTCCACTTACTAAACTTTCAGGAACAAAATTTTTAGCATTGGGTTCCTTAGGTATTTAGGATGGCATCTGCTATACTCACAGCTGTTACAGATAGGAACACGTAAAATCTTACGTATGCAATTAAAACTAACCGAATCTAAGATTGAGCCTCTCTGAGTTAAATCTAGAAACTTCAACGGAAGAGTTCCAGGAATAAACGGATATTGACTAGTGAGTCTCACAAAGTAGACCATGTCTATTCCAAACTTTGAGCTGAAGCATCGGAGCCTCGTAATTGACAACATTACCGGCTCCTTGAGATCATATTACGATAAAATCTTAAATAAAAAAAGTGAGCTGAATAATTACATCCAATCAAAATCCCAATCAATTAACCAGTACCAACCAACAAATCCCCACCATTTTCCAAAAAATTATTCACTTCTCTAAATTTCCAGTCTGGATAAAACTGATCACAAAATCCAATTTCTCGTCCAATTTAATCCCAATTACTTTATTGAAATATAGACGAAATAAACCAAACAAAACCTAAATACACATAAACAAAATTAAGTTAATTCAAGAAAAAAAAAATAACAAAATAAAACTCACCGATTTATCTCGCGAAATGGGAAGTCCGTCGAAGATTGACATCTCAACCCAATCAGCTCAATCCCAACTCCTATACAACAAAAGTGTACACAAATTCAGGAAAATCAGAATCGAATTATTGAAAGAAAACAAAAATCAGAATGATATCTAGTTACAGGCGACCGGGTGTATGAACATATACATACACACACAAGAAAATAAGAGAAAACATGCTTACTGGATCTGTCAAATTATGGGTTGAAGAAAATGGATCGGATGATTAATTCTGCGAATAATTGTTTTTAGGATATTTAATTTCTTTTTTTTCAAAAAAAAAATGGATTTTAGTTGATGATGACAGCAAAAAAAAGGCTCAATGAGCTGGAAATGAGGAGTTGATTTGTGTTTTTGAGATAGAGCTTCGAAGGTCAAGTCGTATAGCTTCTTCATGGTGTTGTACCTTCTGCATTGTCAGTTTTCTGAAGGCAAGTTTGGGATTGTTGAAAAATAAATTTCATTTATATTTATATAAACATCTACATATTTATATTTGTATATTTCAATTTGTATATTTCAAAATAAACATATTTTGTTCCAATGTTAGTCTTCGTTTTATTTCCTATCTGAAATATTGTATAGTGATTGTTTGTGATTTTGTGTTTTGTAAAATTCACATCTAAAAGAGAAAAAAAGAGGTTAAGTAAATTTAATAATAAAAGAAAAAATGATTTTTTATAATTTGAAAATGAGTGTCAACAATCGGTTGAAAATAAATGTTTTTTTAGTACATATCCTCGAAGGGGAGTGGTGGGAATCAACCCCGGACTTCGAGTCCGGACATGATGATCTTAATCTTGACGAAATTTAGGACTATTATTCGATTCTCAAAAAAAAAAAATCAGATTAGATAAGGATAAAATTGTTATATAAAAATTTGTATGAGATTATTAATAATTGATTATAATCCATGTTATTAATAATTTAGGCAAATCTTATATTTAAAAATATAATGAATTTCTACCCAAATTCATACTCATTAAATTAATCAATATTTTTTAATATTTTAGATCCGTCTCATGAAAGGTTCATTGTGGTGTTCGTATTTAGGGCTTATCCATACTCATTTTTTATGTTGATCTCACATATCTCATAAGACTCTCAAGTGTGTTACACAAAAAATTTGACGATTTGACGATCTCATTTATATAATCAATGAGACATATCCTATATTTAAACACACTTCCGACCTAAATCTATACCCATAAAATAATACATATTTTTTATTATTTGATGATCCGTCTTATATAATCAATGTAACTTAGAACTATGAGAAAATAATGGTCTTTGATAAGACCTCCTCAAAGTGTTATGTTTATTTTTGAGAAATTGCCGCAAATACCACTACTTTTGGAAAAAATGCAATTATTTACGCTCACATCACTTTTGTGTTTTTTTTTATTTACTTTTTACGATCTTGCATATTTTTTGTTATTTTAATATTTTTTGTTAATGTATTATTTTATATGTTATATATATGTTGTTTCCATATTTATATTTGTTTATTGGTTGTTTTGTTGTTGTTTTGATGTATCAATACAACCTTTACTTATTTTTACGTTCTTTCCAGTTCATGTGTTGTTTTTTTATATTGTTTTTGTTATTTTCGATGTTTTTACGATGTTTTTATGATGCTTATTTGTTGTTTCTATGTAATTTTCAATATCCCAATGCAATTTTTACATATTTTTAAGTTTTTTTATTGATGTGGTGTGGTGTGTTTTCTATATTGTTTATATTGATTCTAGGTTGTTTCCATAATGTTTTTAATATTGTTATGATGTTTTTGTTGTTGTTTCAATGTAATTTTCGATGTTTCAATGCGATTTTAAACCTGTTTTTAAGCTTTTTTTGTTGATGTGGTGTTTTCTTATATTTTTATAGGTTATTTCTATATAGTTTTCAATATTGTTATGTTGTTTCTTAGTTGTTTCCATATTTTCGATATTTTCAATGCATTGGAACATAAATATAATTGTGTTTTATTATTCATGTGTTGTTTCTATATTATTTTTAATGTATTCTTTTTTTTTTCAATGTCTTCTTTTATGTGTATATTTTTTGATTGTTATGATTTGCTTAAGATTTCGAGTACTTGATTATTTAATGAGAGAGAAATTATTTCTTTCAGTGGAATTATTAGATGAAACATGTTTAAAATAATTACGAAACAACAACGTAAAAAATCCAGAAAAATTGGTGGGAGCGTAAAAATGTCCAAAAAAAGGTGGAAGTGTAAAAAAAGTCAGGAAGAAGCCATTTATTTTGAATATGGTTGTCTTTTTTTCCAAACTTGAGCAGTTCTGTCCAAAGCCTTTTATTTTGGATATGATATGTTTTCTTTTAAAAATAATATATGACTGAAAAATATTAATTATATATATATAGAGAGAGAGAGGGAGAGAGAGAGGGAGAGAGAGAGTTTTGAAAAGTGAAAAAAATGAAAGGTGTATCATATAGTGAATTGTACCACGTATTTTTAGTCCTTTGAAATGTATTCCCTTCCCTTCAAGTGATATCGCTACTCACTTTTTTTAGTACAATAAGAATTGGTAGGGGTTTAGGGTTTTCAACCCTGTATTTTTCAAGTCCTTTGAAATTTATTCTCATCCCCTTCAACCACTACTCCCAATTCATTACAAAAAAAAAAAAAAAGTGAATTGTAAGAAACCTTGGAACGACAATTATTTGTAAAAAAAATATGTTTTGATTTTTTTACATGAATTTCTTTATAATTATTTTATAAGCAAAGCTTGTTGTAGTTTTGTTCCCAATTCAAGAAGGCCCACTTATTTTGCTCAATTATCCAACTCAAAAGTCAAAACTACCATAATATTTCCAATAATTCCCTATTTATAAAAATATCCTAATCTTTCATCCTTAGTCCAATAAAAAGAAAATTATGGCCTTGGGTTTTGAAGGGAATGTCAATTTTGTTTTTAATTTAAGTCTAGAGTTGTTTATTTAAAAAATAAATAAATCCCCCATTTAAATGATGAAATAAGTGAAAACAAAGCTTAAAATCTTCCATTTATTTGATTAGTTGTCTTTATTTTTATATAACCTTGAAACTATGTAATAACCATGAGCTTATACGCAAAAGTTTACTTATATATATTTGAGTTGTGGAAATGTAGGTTTGTGTGTTTCTAGGGAATCACTTTTGACGGCATGAAACTTTGCTTCATCGATCTCATCACACGTAAGGAGTTTACTAAGTATATACATTATTTTTCTCAAACACTTTAAATACCAAGTTATTTTTGCTGATGCACATAGATGAGAGAGAGACACAAAAGAGAGACACAAAGTAGAGAGTGAGGGAGAGAGAATGAGAGAGCAACGTGACCGATAGGGGTGATCACGGTGCGGATTTTGCGATTTTAATCGATATTCAATAAAAAATAATTTGTATTACAAATAAACAATTATTGCAACAATTGTATCAAAATCAACAAAATGTAGCAATAACTTGATTGGTTTTAAATTAATTGGCAGCTATTAAACATCTAATTTTTTTTCACAATATAATTTATAACATAAATTTTCCTTAGGCTTGCAAATTACGATTCCAAAAAGTAAAAGCACATTGTTGAGGTAAACTAGTTCATACATTAGTATTCATATCAAAATCCAAAAATTATTGTGCCATTACTACTCCATTCACTGTCTGAACAAATAATCCTTAATCTGTAATGAATTTTGTTATCCTAATCATCATTATTAAATAGGAAAGAAATATGTTTAAAGCCTCAAGCCTCAATCCTTGACTTAAGCACTGAAATGGTTAGGAAGATTATAGTTTTGTAGAGATAATATGTTTTTCAAGACCTAAAATATAAAAGATTATAGGAAGAATATATTGTTATCTAGAAATGATTAGAAAGATTATATTGTATGGGCGGTCGGTACGGTCGGTTTGTCTTCAAAAATCAAATTCACGCGCACCGCCTTAGCTAACCTATTAAATATAATGCGGTTTTTCATTAAGATTTTTAATCGCGGTTTTTAGAACCATATTTTTATTTTAAAAATATATTTTATCTATTATAATAATTAAATAGTTAGATAAAAAGAATAATATTAATAAACTATATAAAATATATCATATTTTTTTTTTTACTTAATAAAATAAAGGGGGTGAAAGCTATTTTAAAAGTTTGTTCCTAATTTACATGGGAGAAGAAAGCGATTATTTAAAAATAGCTTGGCTATTTTAGCGGTCGGTTTGATTACCCCGGTGCGGTTTTTCATTAAGATTTTTAATCGAGGATAAATCGATTTTCACCACGGAGAGGGCGGTTATTTAAAAATTTATGATTACCCCTAGTGAGCGATAGTCACCGCATTCACAACGCCACAAAAAATTACTTTGAAAACATATATTTTTCAAAGTAAAAGTGATACTTTTTCGAGAAAAAAATTGTACTTTTAAATATCGTCACACCAATATATTAGTCTGATATTTACAAAAATACCACTAGGCATTTGGGTAGGACACAGGTCATGGGGGATCCATCTCATAAAATGCGACCCGTGAGATGTTCTTATATGGCTTTTTGCTAAAATAAAATACCTATAAGACTAAAATCTCTTAAAAATAGAAGCATACCGTTCTTTTTTTTTTTTAAAGAAAACATATTGTTCTTTTAACGTTTATAAGTACATTATAAAACATTACAAAAACTAAATAAAAATTATAAAAACTTTAAAATGAGATTAAATTTTGAAAATTAGTTGTGGTCAATACTATGATCCTACCACAACAATTTTATTATAATATTTATGAAACTAATTATTGTTTTAATTAGTTATATTATTTCTATTTGTATAAGCAATTTACATTTGTATGATGTTTAAAATATATAATAACTAGAATTATAACTGAGTTTGAATCAATACACAAATTTAAATTAAAATACGAACGAATGGATATTCGAATCGAATTTACTCCAATTTCACCTCCAATTAGTTATTCGATTCAAATATTCATATTCAAAATTCGAATTAATTTAAAATTTATTTCGACAATAAAAAATCCAAATTTGAAATTGAGATTCAAATTTTAGTTGAATCGAATTTCGAGTTGATTCGAAAAATAAACACTATTGGGCTAGGTTTAGCAATCCACGTAAATTGGGGGTTTAGACTAGTGCCTATTTCTCACGAACAGGGTAAGATATGAAATATCACAAAATTGTAGGGTGAGTTGTGAAAATTGTAAATGACCCAACCGGTGTCGGCTGCGGCTGGCTAACATTGGGATTCGAATTAGGGTTTTGAACGGGGATTGGTATTATAAAGGCTTGAAGAATTGGGAAGATGAATGGTGAGTCGGGAAGGATCGTTCAGGCGATTAGAAATGTTAGGATGAGGCATGGTGGGGGGAAAGTGTACACAAAGAAATTGGTATCTACAGTATTCCAGGTTAATCTTTCAGCAGCTTCAGTCTCATTTTAATTAGCCGCAGGAGCCAATAAATGAGAGGCTCCTGTTGCCGACTAAAATGAGACCGAAGCTGCCCAAAGAGAAACGAGTAACTTGTTGGAATATTGTTGATCCAGTTTTTTTGGGTTTCCTCCAAATAATATCTAAGCAGCAAGCCCTTGAGCTGAGAGAGGTGAGAGGGGGCGATTAAGCCACTGGGAAGAAAGGCTGAAAGGAGCAACCGCAGCCACAGCCGCATGTCTTCATCATCTGGTGGGTGCTCTCAACCTAAAAATATGTATAATCGTATCCTAAACTTAAAGCCATGGATCAACCTAAACATAAGCGCGTGCATCTCATGGGTTAGGCTAATTTTTTCCTGAACCCTTGGTTTAGCTCATGTGAAACAGATGTTTGTAAAGATACTATGCGATTTTCCCTTTTTGCTTGATTACAAATAATTTCGTGTATTGAATGTGTGTAAGATGTGAATTAGACAGACATTTAGTTCTTGAGTAACAAGAATGGAAGGTGGTAGTCTTATGACTCTTTCCCTTTATCATTCATCACGTCCTTAGGGATGCATAGAGCATTTTTTTTTTGAAATTGAAAAAGAAAAAGTAAATACATTACATAATAGCAAAATAAGTTTAATTGTCATCAAAAGGTTGGAAAAACCAAAAACCTAGCTCAGTAGAGTTTTCGACAGAATGAAGAAAACAATATTTCATATCGCCAAGAATTCCAGAAAGTTACAGGTAAATAAGCTTTTAAACCTCAAAATACAACTCCAAAGATAATTGGCTGATTGTCAAAACTATCTCAATACCTGGGCTTCACTTCAGCTCTTAGAAGCAAGCTTTTCCTTTGCCTTCTGAATCTTCAAAACTTTCTTGACAATTTTTTGTTCTTCCACCAAGAAAGCTCTAATGATCCTTTCCCTCACAGCGCCACCAGATAACACTCCACCATATGGACGGTTGACAGTCCTTCGGTTCCTGAATAATCTAGACCTCTTGTACTCAGTAGGTCTCAAGTGAGGAATCCCTTGAATTCTCTTTCCAGTAACAGGGCACTTGGGACCACTTGCCCTCTTCTTGGTGGTCTGATACACTAGCTTCCCTCCAGGAGTTTTGACGACTCGGTGCTGATTGGATTTCGTGGTATAGTTATGCCTTTTCCTATATGTAAGCCGCTGCACCATTTTTCCACCTTAATCGTGTGTTAAGATTCTCGGTGATTGGTGAACTGAGGCGGAGACGGGGGATGCATAGACCATAACATAGAAAGAATTAAGTGATCTGTTTTTGAAGAATTTTACCATATGTCAGTCCAGTGAACCTAGTTACATATATGTAAAAACTTAAATAAATGATTTGATGAAGTTGATGACTCTAGATTCTCACCAAGTTGGCAAGGTCAAGTTAATTAATCTGCTGGAATTACCTGTATAATGAAAAACCAGATAATATGGTTGCGATCCTAGTTGGAGCTCCAGTCAATAATGACGGGTGACTCCTAAAATTAGTAGCTCTAAATTGAGGGGTATCTGACAAACTCGCAAGGTTACCGTTCTATACTTGAAAGACTACTTAACTTCTGATGTAAAGTAGTGGATCAATGTCCCTAAATTTAGTCTATGAGGAGTATAAGGAAATACTGCATATTCGATATGGAAATGTTATCTTGCATGAGCCAAGTTGCTAAAACTTTTCGATTTGGTATTTCAGATGCCTTGCATTCATATCCAATTCTTTGATTCTTTTCTTTGTGTGTAGATGTCTATTATTCTTTAAGAAAGTTATTAACTAAAGACAATATGATGTAAAAACATCAGTCATCTGAATATCTAACACTATAAATGTGGAAATAAAAATTTAAATGCATGAATCAAACTTTTAGAAATGATGGTTCATCATTCTCACTGATAAACTGAGAAATGTTGAATCATTTAACTTAAAATGTTTTTCTCTTGCTCACAGTATGAAAAGCCAAGTGTTCTTAATTTTAACTTTCGAATTGTTTGTTTCTACCCAGTAGTTATTTCCCCTTCGTGCATCCCAATGTCTTCTCATAGTAATGTTTTGAGTCTTTAGATACCCCAAAACTCTGGCTTCTGTTTTACTTAAGTTTGTAATTTGTTTAGACATTAATAGGAAATGAAGAAATGTCCAATAGACCTTTCTAGTTTCAGTTTTTGGGAATGCATTTTCAGATCACTGATATATATGTTGACATAAACCAATATTTGTTTCTGACTACTGTTTTACTTAGTAAGTTTTTAAATTGTTTAGATACTAGATAAGAAATGATATATCTATTAAAGACACAACATCTGGACACAAAACCAACATTAGTATACAAAAGAATAAAACATACATTATAAAACCAGGAGAAAAGGAGCAAAACAAGAAATGAAAATAATATATGTCTATAGTTGCTCGATGATATATTATCAAAATCTTTAAAACCTACAGATGATGATTTTACCCCCACTTCTTTTTCTAAGAATGAACAAGCTTCATATGTATTATGGAGGAACATGATATTATAAATATATGCTATCAAGAGTTAAAATGAAATAATTATATCCCGTAGGGTCGCTAAAAACCAAAAGCTTTAAAAAGGAAGCTACACCTGCCTGAGAAGGTGTCTTTTGCTGGTGATGGGTATAATGGGTTATTATTTTAATTTGGTATATAATAGGTTCGGAGGATGTGATCCATGAATGGCAGAAAGATGTAAAGAATTAAATGAGCATTAACCATTCATGATTTTAAGTCATCCATAAGAGTATTTTTAGTCTTTCGGTTGGTATACGAGAGAAGAATTTTAATCATGAGAAGTTTTGGAAGACAATGGAATCATTATTTTGAATTAAGGGGTAACTTAATTGATAAACAAGAGGAAGTTAAGAAGTGTTTCAATCTTGAAGTAAGTGAGGAACTAATATGTGAGAAAAAGGAAAACCAAAGTTAAGGAAGGCTTTTATTGTCTCTGATATTGCTAGAAATTGGAGGTGTGCCCTTTTAGTCTTTAGTGTTTTTGCTAATTGGGACTTCTCATCCTACTGTGACCAAAGTTAAAGGTATTATAATACTTGATTTAAAAATAGGATTTTTTTTTAATGTAAAATAATCTGTTGTTTTGTGATGAGGGATTATGTAGGGTAGTACGTGAAAAGTCTTAATATGTCCCTTATTTTATAAACGCACAGTTTGTTATTCAATCTCAAATATGTATCTGTAAGGTCATATTATATAAGATCGTAGCCCAAAAATTGAATGAATAATAACACTTATTGGGCAGGATATGTAATCATCAAATTACATAATTATTGAATGGGCCTTTTTCAATGGTTGGCCTAAATCAACATTCCCAAACTTTTGACCCTACATGATTATATAATGAATTAAGCTTAATCCATTTTCTCAAACTGTGCCGTTGTGGTTACTTTACGTGGGATCATGTATATGCTCTCTTCTCTGTATGTGGTATGCTACTCACATAAAATTGAAACTAATTATATGTCCTCTGTCGGTCTGTTTTAAAGGTATGTCTACATCCAAAGCAGCTTCTATGAAACAAAAGCAAGTTAGGTATGAGCATAAATATTCATTTATTTTAAAACTTTTGTAACTTTGGTTTTCCTTTTTCTCACATATTAGTTCTTACCTTTTTCAAAAAAGGCTAAAATTGTACTCAACATTAACTGATTTTCCATCGCAAGCACAAATATTGAAAATTGAAGTTAGTATCAGTTGAAATAATGTTGAGTCCATAGCACTGTCAATAGTAACGGCTCGACTTATCCGGGTTCAGATATTGGGGTAACAACATTTAACAGTTATAAGAACCAGCCTCATGCAACTTCACTTATTGGTGCTGACTTTATGAGGGATATCAGATGTTCTATCCCGCAGAATTTGGGCTGTCATAATAGCTTATCTACTCCATGTGGTTTTACTATTGCATCAATAGCCTCAAGCAGCAATACCAGCCTTGCTCCTCCAGATTCTGATGTTGGTATGATGTTGCTCGGTGATACACAAGATTCTAACCCTCAGGATTTTCTTGCCAGCAGCTTGACTCCTGCCGGTTCAAATAGTTTGGAGAGAGTAGTTAACATTACAGACGACCTATCTCTACCACAAATGGATGTTCATATGGATTTACTGGGTGGTACCAGTGGTTCTGACAATCAGATCTTTGTCACGTTAATGCCTCGGTTGCTCCACCAAGTTCTGAAATTGGGATGAGGGTAGTTAGCAGTAATAATAACCTGGCACACTCAAATTCATTTAGTCATGGCTTTGACTCTCAAAACTATGCTGGAAATATTTGGGATAGCATTAGCTGTGTATCTATTCAAGAAAATATCTTTGAAGATATTATGAACGAACTGCTTCCCATTCAAGAAAATATCTTTGAAGATATTATGAACAAACTGCTTCCCCCTCCAGTGCAAGCTCTGGCAATTGGCAGTTCAGCAGAAAATTGTAGGAGCTGAAATTGGCATTAAGGACATTTTTATCTGGTAACTTTTAAGTCACTATTTCTATATTCTTGATTTTTACGCTTTTTATTGCAATCTTGTGGCTATAAAGAGCCTCAGTTTTTTGGAGTTTGCCTCAAGCTGTTTGATAGCATCAGTTTCCTTAGTTTCGTAATCTGGTATATAAACCTTCAATTTCTTTGATCTTCATTTTATTGGGACCAACATAATATAAATTTTCTATGGTCACTCCAGATTCACTTTCGCATGGATAGTGAGGTCAAGTTACAAAATCAGTTATTCTGGTTGTTGAGTAATGTATATGTTGTTATTGTTAGCTACACAATCTGTCACTGAGCAGTTAGTTATGGGGAGTGGGAAACCTTTAGCTATTGGACAAATGAAGTAACTATAAATGCATTACTAGATTCTTATTTGCACTATTAATGCCTTTTCTAATAGTTTCAAATATTTGGATGTTTCTAAGTTTATGGGCAGGACTCTCTAAACTATTCTCTGTTGCTGATATATATTACTTCCAAATCATTCAGTTTAATGAATGAAGTAATAAAATGAAGAACTACAAACTCCTCGTATGCATATATTTCCTTATATAATTGAATGCAGAATATAGAAATTTCCTTTGTCTTTCTTGATTTTGACAAAAAGTTTTCCCTTCATCGTAATCACAGTGTTGATAACTACTCTTTAGATCCTTTTGTATTTATGACACAATGTTTTGTTTCCAATCCTTGTTGCTATTTATGATTTATTGTACAAGATATAGAATAGGATTCCATTATTGTTGCAGTGGATAGTTTTAGATTTTTCTGCAGGCTTGTAAATGGATTTCTCTGGTACATATGGCTCGATTGAGGAGGCAACTCCAGAGGTTAGTTATTTGAAGCTGAGCCTACTAACATTAGTTGATCATACGGTGAATGGGTTTACAAGCATTCTAACCTGTACTGTGCCAACATTGTAAATTTTAGGGGTTGTTTACCGGATGAATGTGGATGTATTCTTTTGCGGTTTTCTTACAACCTTAACATGAGTGAACTCCTCTTCAACTTGGCAGTTAGTTACTGAAGGTGGGAAACTCTTAGCAACTGAAAAGTAAAGTTAAACATAATGCATTTACTAGGATTCTGGTTTTGCACAGAATGCCTTTTTTGATGGTTTTCAATGTTTTATAATGTATGGGCCATAAATTACACCCCATAGCTGATATTATATTTGTTCCATTTTCTGCAGTTTAATTGAATGAGTTAGGTGAAAAGAAAAATAACAGATGACAAATTCCTCTCATGCTTTTATTTTTGTACATAAATGAATGCCGAAGATTGTGTACTTTGAGGAAGTTTCCTTATTTCATTTATGTAAAGTGGGTGTTTGGTGCCTTATTTCTCACTAATATGGGCTTGAAATGAAGTTTACAAAATCATTGGGGTAAATTGCAAAAATTTGTAAAATACCAACCACTGCTTTAAATGCTCCATTCCCCCATTTCTCACCTATATATATTTAATACTCCAATGGATTTTCATTTGTTGCATATCTTGATTTTGATTTGAAACGCTCTGATGGATTTATCGAATGAAAACCCTTATCCTGACGCCTCCAATCAACTCAACAATTCTCTCCATTTCACTATTCATGTTCCCAACTCTTCAAGTCCTAAGACCAGCGCCGTTCAAAACCCTAATCCAAATCCCCATATTAGCCAAAACCCTAGTTCATTAGCAAATTCGGTCCAAGATAACTTCCTTTTGGCACCAATTCCAAAAGGAAAGAGATGCGGTCGGCTCCGGAATCTGACATGGTCTTTAAACCAGGTACAAAATCTATACTCCCCGTCTTCTAAAAATGGGTTGAGTAGTGCGGGGATTTCGTCGTTAGTTTCTAGTTCAAGGCATGTTAACAAGGCCCAAATGCCAAATTCAAGTAATTTGATATCGAAAAAACGCGAGTCTAGTTTAAATTCTGGAAGTTCGGCCAAGAAAACTGTTGATGACATGTCTGATGAGATAATCGTGATTAATAAAAAGGCCACTGCAGAGGCATTGATTGCATTGACTGCTGGATTCCCATCAGATTCGCTTACTGAAGAGGAAATAAATTATCGGGTGGTGTCTGAGGTAGGTGGAATTGAGCAGATTAATTACGTGTTGATTAGGAATCATATTATTACAAAGTGGCGTGATAATGTATCGGACTGGATTACAAAAGAGATGTTTGTGGATATTGTTCGAAGCACTGCGGGCACTCTTGGACACTGCTTACGGTTACTTGGTTTCGCATGGGTATATTAACTTTGGGGTGGCCCCTGGAATAAAAGAGAGAATACTGGTGGAGCCGAGACAGCCAAATGTGATAGTGGTTGGGGCTGGGCTCGCAGGGTTGGCTGCTGCAAGGCAGTTGATGACATTCGGGTTTAAGGTGACGATTTTAGAGGGGAGGAGGCGTGCTGGTGGGAGAGTGTATACAAAGAATTTGGTAGGTGACAATAGGATGGCGGCTGTGGATTTGGGAGGAAGTGTGTTAACGGGTACTTTGGGGAACCCACTTGGAATTTTGGCTCGACAGTTGTCATTTGCACTTCATAAAGTGAGGGATAAGTGCCCCCTTTACAGAGTGGATGGAACACCTGTGGACCCCTATTTGGATCAGAAAGTGGAGAGTTCTTTTAATAAACTTTTGGATAAATTGAATAAAGTCAGGCAGTCAATGGGGGAAATTTCTCAGGATGTGTCTCTCGGGACTGCATTAATGACATTTTGGAAGGGCTTCGATGAAGAGGAAATGAACTTGTTTAACTGGCATATTGCGAACTTGGAATATGCAAATGCCAGTTTGATTTCGACGCTTTCACTTGCATTTTGGGACCAAGACGATCCATATGATATGGGTGGTGACCACTGCTTTCTGCCTGGAGGAATTGGAAGACTAGTGGAAGCGTTGGTTGAGAATGTACCTATTCATTATGGTAAAACTGTCGAGGCCATTCATTATGGTAGTGATGGGGTGCAGGTTGCTGTTGGCGGGGGCCAGATTTACAAGGGTGATATGGTTCTATGCACTGTTCCGCTGGGGGTCCTGAAAAGTCATTCAATAAGGTTTTTCCCCGAGTTGCCTCAGAGGAAGCTTGACGCGGTAAGGAGGTTGGGATATGGCTTGTTAAATAAGGTTGCATTGCTCTTTCCACATTCATTTTGGGGAACTGATCTTGATACGTTTGGCCATCTCTCTGATCATCCTAGCAATCGTGGCGAGTTCTTTCTTTTCTACAGCTATGCAACTGTAGCTGGAGGTCCAGTTTTGGTTGCTTTAGTAGCGGGAGAAGCTGCTTACAGATTTGAGAATGAGGATCCTACTGTTTCCGTGAGAAAGGTCCTTCGGGTTCTTAGAGGTTCGTACTTTTTTGCTTTCTTTACCTTCAGATGAATGTTTATTGATCATTATTTGACATTTTGGTGATTATTTAACTTTTACTTGCATGCTTATCTGGGTCATGTAGATGCTACACATGGTATACATACACCAAGATCCATCATACATGTCTCTCATTTTATAAATAAAAATGAGACACTTTTGTCGTTCATCAATTTATCAAATGTACCCCATACCCAGGGCGTAGTGTGGATAATACCTATCAGTGGGGTACTGACGGAGATAAGATTTGAGATATTATTTAAAAATATCTTAGTATCAGTTAGGATTAGTTTTAGTGGGTTATATATTTATCTTTTTAAGAGTTTTCAGTAGTTAGGAGTTTTATTATTGTAGGAGTTTAATCCTATAAATATTTGTTTTGTTATTATGTTTAGGGTGGTTAATTATTGAATAAAAAATCGAGTTAGGGTATTCCCTCGATTCTTGTGTCGTAAGAGGTGAGTTGGTATTTTTGTTCACGCTTCCAATTTTTATTTGCATATTCCACACGTGCTCGTGGAAGTAAGACTTTTGTTTGCTCTGTAGTACTTTAGAATTTTGTTTCATCTAAGCATTCAGTCTACTCATGGTTTTCGGTTACCTTTTGACACTAGCTCCCTCTCCAGAAGGTAAATGTGATAGTTTGTGTGAGATGGGTGGGTTTAAGGAAATATTAATAAAATATGAAGGTGGCCCTATAAATTTTGGAGTTTTTCTTTTTCTCCCAGTTTTTGCCCACTGACAAACGTGTAGTAAACTTTGATGTATTACAATATAACATGTCAAATGGTCATTATGTTTGGACTTCTGCACGAAGAAAACCAAAAGAGGAAATCAGATCGTAAGAAATGACATTTTGAGCACAACCAGAAAAATGCAAAGACATCACCAAAAAGACATCGGTTTATTGATTTTTCTGTTTTCTTTTATTTTTTAACATCAGGTTTTTATACTCCGCTGATAGTCATCGGTTTTATCAAAATGATGTATATGTCCAAAAATGCTCTAAAAGACATTGGTTTTGTAGCGGTTTCTTAAACGGATATCGTAGGTTATAATTACTTTTTAAACATTATTTTCTGTTATGTTGCCGAAACGTGATGCTTCAGAGGTTATATTGTTTCTAATTATGTTGTACATTACATATCTATCTTGTGATCTGGTCTAACATGATTTCTAGCATCTTTATTTCAGGTATATACGAACCAGAAGGCATTGAAGTCCCAGATCCTTTACAGACTCACTGTACGAGATGGAGTAGTGACCCCTTTAGTCGTGGTTCTTACTCTAGTGTTGCAGTTGGGGCATCAGCAGACGACTATGATATTATGGCAGAAAGTGTGGGAAATGGGAGACTTTTCTTTGCTGGAGAGGCTACTAATAGGCGCTATCCAGCAACGATGCATGGTGCTTTGCTTAGTGGGTTTAGAGAAGCCGCTAACATGGCTCATTATGCTAGAGTTAGAGACTCGGGTTTAACAGTTGAGAAATATCCATCACAAAATGCACACACTTGTGGTTCTATTCTCGCAGATTTATTTAGGCGCCCTGACGTGGAATTTGGCAACTTTGCTATACTTTATGGTAGAAAGGATGCTCGTACAAAGGCAATTTTAAGGGTGACATTGGGAGGAAAACGAAAGAAACCGGATGAGTATTGTCCCGATAATCTACTCTTTGAGCAGTTTCAGTCTCATTTTACTCAGGAGCATGAGTTTCACATATATAGACTGTTATCTAAGAAGCAAGCTCTTGAGTTGAGAGAGGTGAGAGGAGGTGATGAGGCTAGGCTGGACTACCTCCGCGATAAGCTTCGAGTGAAGCTACTGGGAAGAAAGGGTTTGGGGCCATCTGCAGATGCTGTAATTGCTTCAATCCAGGCTGAGAGGAGTAAACGCAAGTCTTCGTCAACTGGCGGGTGCCCTCAACCTAAGCATTCATATAAAGGTAAGCCTGAAAATAAGTCTGTGGATCAACCAAAACATAAACGTGTACGTCATACGGGTTAGGCTGATTTAACCTAAACCCTCTAGTTTAGCTTATGTGAAACAGATGTTGCTAAAGATACTAAGCATTCTTTCTTTTTTGCTTTATTGAAAAGATTTTTGTGTTTTGATTGTTTGTTAAAGGGAATATTTGAGACATTGAGTTAAGCGGCAAAACAAAGAAAGTAGTAGTCTTACCCTTTTATCTCTCATCATGTGCTTGGGGATGCATAAAGAGCACATAAGCTAGAAGACTTTGGTAGTGTTTGGTATTTTGCCATGTCTCAGTCCAGTGAACCTAGCTACATATATGTGCCTAAAAAGATCAATGAATGGTTAGAGTTTTAGAGAGGTTGATGATGTTAGAGATGATTTTTTTTGGGGGTAATTAGCCCAAACTTCTGTGGTGTTTTTGTAATTATTCCTTTATACAATGATGCTAACTCCTATAATTAGTAGACTCAAATAGGGGATGGTAGATGGCTCAGGAAGGTATGAATGAAAATTTTTGTGCTGGAGATATCTCCATACTTGCAGCTCTCAAGGTTACGGTTATATAAATGAATCTGGTATATTTTCTTTAGCTCCCAAGGGGTAATGAGAGGGTTTGAGAGTTTTAACCACTCGATCATTATCCGATTTCAATGAAATTGGTATCTTGCATAACTTTTTGTTATTTCAATTAGCTTGCATTCATATCCAATTCTTTGATTGTTTGTGTGTGGATGCCGGATTGATTATGCTAAGAAAGCTATTAATTAAAGTCTTTTTAACTTGCATCATTCATCTAGATATTGATTGCCTATTGTGTGGCAGCTTATACACATTTCTCTGGGAGGAAGTTTCAATTGTAATTGCTTGATTTATCAATTACTTGTTTGGTACTTGCCATGTACATTACTCAAAATAGCCTTGCATATGATATAGAAAGTTGTTCCAAGGTGTTGTATAGTGTGTAGCAGTATACTGCTTCTAGTGTGTTACATAAGGATTTAAGGATGATCGCAAGGTTGGTTTAGATAGTGACTAAACAGTCCCTGATTGCAGTTAGACAAACTTTTAGTTGTCAAAGTATATATATAATGATAAAGAATGTCCCATCCCTCTAATTTGTATAAAATATTATATAAAATCATCAGTTTTTGGGAATGCATTTTGAGATCACTGATATATCTATTAATGAGACAGCATCTGGACAAACTATAATAAAATAATGCATACAATCTTATCAAGGGATAAATGAGCAAAACAAGAAGAAATAATAATAATAATCCATGTTTAAAATTTTGCTTCTTGATATATTATCAAAAGATTTAAAACCTACATATTGTGATTTTACCATCATTTCGTTTTCTAAGAACGAACAAGCTTCAAATCTTCATGGAGGAACTTCAAACTTGATATTATAAATATATGCTATCTAGAGTTTCTATGAAATAATTATGTCCCTTAGGGTCGTTAAAGCAAAAACTATTAAAAAAAATGTTATACCTACCTGAGTGTCCTTTGTTTGTTGGTGATGAGTTATTGTTTTAATTTGCTATATAATAGTTCAGAGGATGTAATCCATGAATGACAAAAGGATGTAGAGAATTATAAGATGAGCATTAAACAACCATGATTTAAAAGCACCCATAGGAGTATTTTTGGTCTTTCGTTTGATATGCGATAGAAGATTTTTATTCAGGATTCATGAGAAGTTTTGTATGACAGTGGAATCATTTTTTTTTTAAGGTAAGAAGTAACTCAACTGATAAACAAGAGGAAGTTAAGATGTAATGTTTTTTTAATTTTGAATAGAAATAGATACTTGTCGTTCTACTATTGGTTCTGGAATATTTTTTTGGGTCTTCGTTAATTTCTTGGAGGTCCAATAAACAAAAGATTGTTGCACGTTCAAGGACTGAAGCTGAATATCGGGCTATGGCTTCGATACTATCTGAGCTTCTTTGGGTACAACATTTATTGTGTGATCTTGATATTCGTCTTGATACGCAACTAGTGTTACTCTGTAATAATATTAGTGCTATTTATTTGACTCAAAATCCTATTTTTCATGGTCGAACGAAACACAGTTGATTTTCTTACAATAGTGTGTTGCTGCTAAGAGTATTTGTATAATAAGGTTTATTCCCAGTGAGTAGCTAACTGATTTTGATGGACAATTAGGTGAGGTATTTACTAAACCTCTTACTTCTTTTCGGTTTAGATACTAGTGTTGGGGATGGGAAGTCTATCAATGTTTGGCATGACCCTTGGTTACCAGACTCCCACAATGCATTTGTTTCTACTCCAAAACAGGTTGAATTGGAACATATCAGAGTTCATAATCTGATGAAAAATGATGTTTTAGAATGGGATTATGATGTGATTTCGGATAAATTCAATGAAATGGGATAAACATCTCATTTTAAGGATTCCTCTATCTATTTCAAATTCAGCTGATTCTTGGATGTGGACAGGGGATTCAAAGGGTGTTTATACTGTTAAAAGAAGCTACCAGATTTTGTGCGAAAATTTGTATTCATCTTGTTCTATTTCTGGTTTTAAATGGACTTCTGGAGAGCTTGTCAAAATTGTTTGCCGACTCGGAATCGTTTGGTGGATAAGCACGTACAAATTGGCCTTGAATGTCCTCTTTGTAATAACTCCCCTGAGTCAGTTTTTCACACTCTTATTTCATGTCCTTTTGCTCGTATGTGTTGGTCCTTAACATCTATATGTGTTCCTTATGGTGATGTGAATAATTTCCTGGTTTTCTTGAACACATTTTGGCCTCGTCTGTCTTTGAATGACAAGCAAATGTTTATTATGATAGTGTGGGTAATCTGGAAAAATCGAAATGAGGTTTGTTTGGAAGGGTAAAGGACAATCTGTTGCTGCCATTGTCAATTTAGCAGGTTCTTATCTTGTGCAATGGGAATCGGCCCAACAGGTTGAGTTCTTTTAGAATCTGATATAAGAGGTTTTTCATCTGATTTTTTTATGCTAAAGGTGTCATTGATGATTGTATTAGTTTGTTAAATGAGCTGCCATTGGTCTCTTGTATTTTTGTTAGGAGGTCAGCGAATCGTGTTGCACATGCTATTGCTAAAGCAACCGGTTCTTTGTCTGGCGTCGTCGAGTGGGGTGTTAATCCGCCTGGTAATATCTGTAATCTGTTACTGTTGGATTTGAATGAGTAATGGAATCCTTTTTCTCAAAAAAAAAAAAAAAAAAAAATTACCTCAGTATTATATATAAGACTGTACTCAATACTCATCATTAATTCATTATCATTTGTAAAGTGGAATATAATTAATATTATTTTCCCACAATATGACATTTTAGACAATTAAATATTTACAAAATTCAATCAAGTAAAAATCAAAATATGCAGATTCTACAATATTGACCACTCAATCACAATGGAATAACAAACAATTGCCCCGGGCATAGCTCGACCAGTAAAGGACGTGTGTGACGTCTTTGTCTCCGCACGACACTGCAGCGTAGAGGTTCAAACATGGGGATCCTCGGGATAAGGTTAATCTTTTTTTTTAATAACAAATAATTGAATTAGAAAAATGATTTTGACAAATTGAAATAATATTCAACAAACATAAATTATAATTACTAGTCTCCCCCGCCCCCCCTTTTTTTTTCCTCTCTTCATTATCCGTGATTAAATTTCCCAATCATAAAAGAGTCTCATTTTTTCCAATTATTTCCATATTTCGAAAATATAATTGTGTTTATAAACATTAGTGTACTTTTGAAATAACTTTGAAAAAAAAAAAAAAAGGTTCCCACATAACCAAATGAAAAGACATGTTTTTTGAAACCATGAAAACACAAGTTTTTAAGAAAGGAGCCATTTATTTGCACCCCAACTTCTTATAAATACATCGTACTTCTATTTTTACAAAATTAAAATGACTAATATACCCTTATTGTCAAAAAAATACACCCCACCACGTTTTTTTTGAAGTATGGCACGATCGTGCCCTATTTTAATACATGACACGATCGTGCCACATTTTAAAATAGGGCATGATCGTGCCTATTCGAACATGGCAAAAAAATGGACGATCTTGAAACAAAAAAATCCAAAAATTGTAACACCATTTCGAACTCAACCTATAAAACCTTTAATCTATTAAAAATGACATATTTTCGCACTTAATGCTACAATTAAAATGCACGGTAGCTAAACATAAAAATCAAGAATCGAAACCCTAGGGAAGAAAAAAATCTGAAAAAAAAAAAAAAAGATTGGGTGTATTTATAATTTTTGTAATAGAAAGGGCATAATAGTTATTTAAGTAATTTTAATTTTATGAAAATAGAGAGTGGGGTGTATTTATAAAAAATAGGGGTGCAAATTGCGGCTCCTTTTAAGAAAGTTGAAATTGTTTTATATAAATATATTAGTATATATTTTTATTGACAAAAAGTTAAGAAATGCAATTATAATTTACAATTTTTTTAAACCAGTAAAACGAATTACTAAAATGAAAGAACTAAAGAAAAGTCAATGATTGTCTTGATTATATATTTAATACGGCATTTTAGCATTATTAAATATTTAATTTGCTTTATTCTTCTGGATTTTATCGAATAAATACGTATTACTAGCCAAACTTGAGGGCTAGGTTCAGCAATTTATGAGAAATGGGTGTTTGTAGGTTTACCTTGGTTTAAAGAAAAGTGATGATTTCATTCCATTCATTTTTATTTTTCGGAGAGAATAGTGGTGAATTTCTTTTTAAAAGTGAAAGTTGGATGTGTAGAGAAAAAGTGATGATTATGTTGATGTGATAGAGAATCTTTTAGAGATGTTGATTGTTTTGGAAAATTTTGTGGAAATAATAGTGTAAAATATAATATAAAAAAATTGAACAAAAATAAAAAATTGATCCAAAAATAGGCAATATGGATCTCATTTTATACATTTTCTTAACAAGAGTAAGAGAAAAATAATAAAAATAGTGATAAATTAAAAAATTATCGAAATTCTTTATATAAATAGGGAGATGAAAGAGAAATAAATAAGATAATTGGGTATTAAATGTTTGAAAGAAAAATTTAGAAAAATGGTTAATTTTGGAGATTAAATAAGATTTTCTTTGAAATTTTTTCACTTTTTTCTCAAACAATCACACATCTTAAAATTTTTTCACTCCAAAATGAAAATTCAGAAAAAGAAAAAAATTCACAACCAAGCACACCCTTAGTGCCTTATTTATCAAATTAGGGGCATAAAATGCAATATAACAAAAGTTTGGGGTATATTATGAAATTTGTAAATGACCCAACCACTGCTTTAAATGCTCAATTCCCCCTCCTTTTTCAGCTATATAATATAATACAATATATAAAAACTTCTGTTTTATTTCATTTCTTCATTTTTTTTTTTGAGAAATTTTCATTTCTTCATTTTGATTTGAAATGCTTTGATGGATTCGTCTAATCAAAACCCTCACCCTGATGTCTCTAATCAACTCAACGATCCCCTCCAATTCACCGTTCAGCTTCCCAATTCTTCAAGCCCCAATACGAATGCCGTTCAAAACCCTAATTTGGATACCCATGTTAGCCAAAACCCTAGTTCAGATGCGATTTCAGTCGAAGATGACTTCCTTTCGGCGCCAATCCCAAAAGGAACGAGGCGCGGCCGGCCCCGGAATCCGGTGTTGTCCTTAAACCAGGTGCAAAATTTATGCACCCCGTCTTCTAGTAATGGTTTGAGTAATGCAGGGCTTCCTTTGCCAGCTTCTAGTTCAGGGCAGGTTAACAAGGCCCAGGTTCAAAATTCAATTAATTTAATATCAAAAAAACATGTATCTAGTTCAAATTCTGGCAGTTCGGTCAAGAAAACTGTTGATGACATGTCGGATGAGATAATCGTGATTAATAAGGAGGCCACGGCTGAGGCCTTGATTGCATTGACAGCTGGGTTTCCAGCTGATTCGCTTACTGAGGAGGAAATAGATTACGGGGTGGTGTCTGAGGTAGGCGGAATTGAGCAGGTTAATTACATCTTGATTAGGAATCATATAATTACAAAGTGGCGTGAGAATGTGTCAAACTGGGTAACGAAAGAGATGTTTGTTGACATTGTTCAAGCACTGTGGGGCACTCTTGGACACTGCGTACGGTTACTTGGTTGCACATGGGTATATTAACTTTGGGGTGGCCCCTGGAATAAAAGAGAGAATACTGGTGGAGCCGAGACAGCCAAATGTGATAGTGGTTGGGGCTGGGCTCGCAGGGTTGGCTGCTGCAAGGCAGTTGATGACATTCGGGTTTAAGGTGACGATTTTAGAGGGGAGGAGGCGTGCTGGTGGGAGAGTTTATACAAAGAATTTGGTAGGTGGCAATAGGATGGCGGCTGTGGATTTGGGAGGAAGTGTGTTAACGGGTACTTTGGGGAACCCGCTTGGAATTTTGGCTCGACAGTTGTCATTTACACTTCATAAAGTGAGGGATAAGTGCCCCTTTACGGAGTGGATGGGACACCTGTGGATCCTGACTTGGATCGGAGAGTGGAGAGCTCTTTTAACCAACTTTTGGATAAATTAAGTAAAGTCAGGCAGTCAATGGGGGAGGTTTCTCAGGATGTATCTCTCGGGGCTGCATTGGTAACATTTCGGGAGGCCTTCAATGAAGAGGAGATGAACTTGTTTAATTGGCATCTTGCAAACTTGGAATATGCGAACGCCAGTTTGGTTTCTATGCTTTCACTTGCATTTTGGGATCAAGATGATCCATATGATATGGGAGGTGACCATTGCTTTCTGCCTGGGGGAAATGGGAAACTAGTGCAGGCATTGGTAGAGAATGTACCTATTCATTATGGGAAAACTGTTGAGGCCATTCATTATGGTAGTGATGGGGTGCAGGTTGCTGTTGGTGGGGGCAGATTTACAAGGGTGATATGGTTCTTTGCACTGTTCCTTTGGGGGTTCTGAAAAGTCGTTCAATAAGGTTTATCCCCGAGTGCCGCAGAGGAAGCTTGACGCGATAAAGAGGTTGGGATTTGGCTTGTTAAATAAGGTTGCGTTGCTCTTTCCACATGCATTTTGGGGAACTGATCTTGATACGTTTGGCCATCTCTCTGATCATCCTAGCCGTCGTGGTGAGTTCTTTCTTTTCTACAGCTATGCAACTGTAGCTGGTGGTCCACTTTTGATTGCTTTAGTAGCAGGAGAAGCTGCTTACAGGTTTGAGACTGAAGATCCGACTGTGTCCGTGAGAAAGGTGCTTCGGATTCTTAGAGGTTTGTACCTTTTTGCTTTCTTTACCTTAAGATGAATGTTCGTTGATCATTATTTGACATTTTGGAGATTATGTAACTTTTGCTTGCATGCTTATCTATGGGAAGGGTAGGGATGCATTTTTGATTTGCAGAGTCCATTCGTGCTCATGGAAGTAAGACTTTTGTGTGCACTATAGTACTTTAGAATTTTATTTCATCTATGAATTCAATCTACTCCCAGTGTTGTTGGTCACCTTTCACAGTTTCACCAAGCACTTATTTTGACCTGGTCAAGATCTGCTCCAGAAGGTTAATGTGCTACATGGTCATGAGATTGGTGGGTTTCAGAAAATATTAACAATTAAAGGCGGCCCACTAAGATTTGGATTTTCGTTATATTTTGCTCCCAGTTTTGGATCCTGATGAGTTCGAGTAAATTTTGATGTATTACAAGGCAGCTTGTCAAACAGTCAAAGGGACATTCCATTTAGACTTCTATTGAAAGAAAACTGAATGAGGAAATTATAGCTTAAGAACTGACATTTTAGAATTAGTCTTATCGGTGTAGCCGAAATGTGATGTTGAGGTTATATAGTTTCTACGGAAGATGTATTTACGTCTCTTACCTGTGAGTTTGTCTAACATGATGTTTGCATCTGTAATGCAGGTATATATGAACCACAAGGCATCAAGTCCCAAATCCTCTCCAGACTTGTTGTACGAGATGGGGCAGTGACCCTTGAGCCGCGGTTCTTACTCTAATGTTGCAGTTGGGGCATCAGGAGACGATTATGACATTTTAGCTGAAAGTGTGGGAGATGGGAGACTTTTCTTTGCTGGCGAGGCTACTAACAGGCGCTATCCTGCAACGATGCATGGTGCTTTGCTTAGTGGGTTTAGAGAAGCCGCTAACATGGCTCATTATGCTAGAGTTAGAGCCTTGAGTTCAACAGTTGAGAAAAATCCATCACAAGACGCACACACTTGTGCTTCTATTCTTGCAGATTTATTCAGGCAGCCTGACGTGGAATTTGGAAGCTTCGCTGTACTTTATGGTAGAAAGGACGCTGATTCAATGGCAGTTTTGAGGGTGACATTTGGAGGAGACCGAAAGAAACCTGATCAGCAATATTCCAACAAGTTACTCTTTGAGCAACTTCAATCTCATTTTAATCAGCAGCAGGAGTTTCACATTTATACATTATTATCTAAGAAGCAAGCCCTTGAGCTGAGAGAGGTGAGAGGGGGTGATGACGCTAGGCTGAATTACCTCTGTGAGAAGCTTGGAGTGAAGCTTATAGGAAGAAAGGGTTTGGGGCCGTCGGCAGATTCTGTAATTGCTTCAATTAAGGCTGCGAGGAGCAACCGCAGCCACAACCGCAAGTCCTCATCATCTGGTGGGTGCTCTGAACCTAAGGATACATATAAACATAAGCCTAAACATCCATGCATCAGCCTAAACATAAGTGCTTGGGTTGCACGGGTTAGGCTGATGTTTTCCTGGATCTTTTCTTTAGCTCATGTGAGACACATGTTGATAAAGATAGCATGTGTTTTTCCTTCTGCTTGATTACAAAGATTGTCATGTTTTATATATTTGTAAAATAGGAATATTAAACAGACATTGAGTTCTTTGAGTAACAAAACGATGAAAGGTGGTAGTCTTCCCTTTATCGCTGATCACGTGCTTAGGGATGAATGGAGGGCATAAAATAGAAAGGCTTAAGTGATCATTGTTAGGTAGAATTTTACCATATGTTGGTCCAGTGAACCTAGCTACATATAAGAAATAAAAACTTCAAAGAATGATTAGAAGGCGGTTGATGACGCTAGATTCTCACCAAGTTGACCAATTTAAGTTAATTGACCTGTGGGAATGACCTGGATAGTAAAAGAACCAGAGATACTGGATGTGATCCTAGTCCAAAGCCTCTGATGATCCAGTCAATAATGAGGGCGACTCCTATATTAGTTGCAGTAAATAGAGGATGGTAGATGGATCAGGATGGTGTGTAATTGGGGGGTGGGGGGAGCAATTGAAATTTTTGTGCTGGGAATATCTCCATATCTGGGAGCTCTCAACGTTACAGTTTTATATTGAAAGACCAGTTGCAATTACTCCTGATGTCTCCCGGGGCTAGGTGGGGGCGAGTGTGGTTACCCCCGAGTTTGGTGGCTGTGGGTGGGCCCAAAGGACCCTGCCACAGCGAGTTCTCAGTTATCAAAAAAATATTGAAAGACCAGTTGACTTCTCATGTAAAAGTAGTGTCATCAATGTCCCTAACCAGAGTATTTAAGAAGGAAACCATGCATGTTCATAATGAAACTGATATCTTGCATAGACCAAGTTGCTAAAACATGTCCTTTTGTTATTGCAATTGTCTTGCATTCATATGCAGTTCTTTGATTACTTTTGTGTGTGGATTTCAGATTGATTATGTTAAGAAAATTATTAAATAAAGTTTTTTTAACTTGCATCATTCGTCTGAATATAGATTGTCTGGGATGTTCAGTTCCTATTGTGTAGCAGCTTATATGCATTTCTTTGAGTTTGGGAGGAAGTTGCAACTCTAATTGCTTATTTATCAATTACTTGTTTGATGCCTGACATATACTCAAGTCTAAAATATGATATGGGAAGGTGTTCCAAGGTGTTGTATCATGTGTAGTAGTATACTGCTTCAAGTTGTTACAGAATGATTTAAGGATGATCACAAGGTCTGTTGTGCAAGCTGTCTTTAAATAGTTATTAAACAGTCCTTGAATGTTGTTAGGCAAATTTTTTATTTGTCAAAGTATGAATATAACAAATATTTCATGCCTCAAGTTGTTTTCCCAATTATGGACGCAAGGAAATATTATTAAAGATAGAATATGATATAAACATTACTGTCCTGAATTCTGTCAATATAAATGTAGTAATGTAAACTATAAATGCATGAATCAAACTTATGGAAATGATGGTTCATCGTTCTCACTGATTAGCTAAGAAATGTTGAAGAATCATTAACTTATTAAGATAGTCTGTCTTGCTCACAGTACTAAAAAGCTAAGTATTAACTTTCTAAAAGTTTCTACTCAGTAATTATTCCCCTATATGTTCATCCCAAGATCTCATAATAGTTATTTGAGTTTTTAGATGACTAGAACTCTTACTTCTGTTCTACTAAATAAGACACTAGATATGGAAATGACGAAAAATCAAGCAGACCTGTTTTGTTTCAGTTTTTGAGATTGCATTATGAGGTCACTGATAAATATATGTTAATGAGACAGCATCTGAACAGAAACCAATAATAGTACACCAAAGAATAAAGGAGACATTATAATTTAAGGATAAAGAAATGAGAATAATATACGTTTAAATTTTGCCCGTTGATATATTATCAAAAGCTTTAAAACCTACCGTTGATGATTTTACCATCATTTTTTTTTTTTCTAACAATGAACAATCTTCATATCTGTCATGTGGAACTTGATATTTTAGGTTTATGCTATATTGAGTTACAATGAAATAATTACACCCTTAGGTCGCTAAAAGCGTTCATGCTTTAAAAAAGAAGCTACTCCTGCCTGAGGTGTCCTCTTGCTAGTGATTATGATTTTGATTTGGTAATAGTTGTCATCTATGAATTGCAGAAGTATAGAAATAAATAAACTTTCAAATAACCATTCATGATTTGCAGGCATCCATGGGATTATTTTTTGATTTATATAAGGAAAAAGAATTTTAGCAATTAAGTTTGCAATAAGACAGTGGAATATTATTTATAAGGTACGAAATAACTGAAGTGATAAACAAAAAGAAGTTATGAAGTCTTTTCAATTTTGGTAGAAAGAGATATTGTAACGGAATTATTGTCTCAAGAAAGGTGTATCTTTTATTGTGGTGGTTAGAGAAACTAAGAGTAATAGGAAATGAACCTCTTCAACATCTGGAGGACTTTTAGAACTGATAAAAACTTATGTTAGGTAAAAGAAGAAACAAATCCTTAGTGGATTTAATATATTGGGTGGAATATAACACGCATTTTTTTAGAAATGTTTTTGTACCCGCTGGCATATGGGGCAATAACAAGCTGTTTAAGAGGGGTGTCCATGTAGGTCTTGCTGCGATTTGTTGATGGGATTGTTAAAGATTGATTGAATTAAGTAGGATTGTATTGTTGAAAGTATTATAATATATGAAACTTTACTGCAAAGAAAATGTCCCTTATTTAAAAAAATACATATAGTTACTAGTCCAATCTCAAAGTATATTTGTAACATTTAGTTAGCTCCTAGCTCAAAATTTGGATTATGTATCAACACATCTTGGGCAAGATAGGTAATCATATACAATTATTCATCATCATCATCAAATGCACCTTATCCCACTATGTGGGGTTGGTGGCTTATGACCGTAAACGATGGCACGATATGATCCATACCCCACGTAGTGGGATTAAGGCTTAGTTTGTTGTTCTTTGTTGTTGTTGTAGTTAACACTACAAATTCACACAAAAAGCGAAGTGGCAAAGTTTTACGCCGGATGCCCTTTCCCCGACGCAACCTTCAAACGAAGGAGAAATGAGATGAAATTCCAAAACCATCATATCGTAGGTTTTTCCACTTGCATGGAAAATACGATGAGACGGCGATGAGTTGAGTCACGTCCCATTACATGATTGGTATTGTAAAATCAACATGTACATCATGGAACATGACATAATCATATGAAATTATTCGATGGGCCTTTTTTTTTTTTTTTTCAATAGGGCTTAAATCAACATTCCCGAACTTTTGAACGTGCATGATTATTAATGAATCAAGTAATCCACTTTCCCAAACTGGGCCGCAGTATTTACTTTTATCTGGGATCATGCATATGGTATCTTCTCCATATGTGGTAGGCTACACAAGTAATTTGAAACTAATTATATGTCATCTGTTTTAAAGGTATATCAAAGTCCAAAGCAGCTTCGATTTAAACCAAAGCTAGTTAGGTATGAACAGAATATCTTCATTTATTTTCAAGCTTCTGTAACTTTCGGTTTTCCTTTTTCTCACACATTACTTACCTTTATCACAGAAAGGCTAAAATTATACGCAACAGCAATAGATTTTCCATTCCAAGCACAAATATTGGAAGTAAAGTCAGTAGCAGTGGTAATGATGTTGAGTCCAGAACACTGGCCAGTAGTAATGACTCGATTAGTTTGGGTTCAGATATTGGGGTAAGAGCATTTTGCAGTAATACTGACCTGCCTACTACAACTCCAGATAATGGTGCTGACTTTGTCGGTGATATCGGATGTTCTATCCCGCAGAATTTGGGCCATAATAACGGCTTAACTGCTCCTTTTGGTTCTAATATGGCATCAACCGCATCATGCAGCAATAACAACCTGGCTCCGCCGGATTTGAATGTTGGCATGATGTTGCTTGGGGATTCACAAGGTTCTAATGCTCAGAATTTTCTTGCTAGCAGCTTGACTGCTGCAAGTTCGAATGATTTGGAAAGAGTATTAAGCATTACCGACAGCATGTCTCTACCACATATGGATGCTCATATGGACTTACTGGGTGGTACGAGCGGTTCCAACACTCAGATCTTTGTCAGCAGTAATGTCTCGGTTGCTCTGCCATGTTCTGAAATTGGGATCAGAGAAGTAAGCAGTAATAGCAGCCTGGCACCCTCAAATTCAATTAGTCATGGCTTTGACTCTCAAACTTATGGTGGGAGTAATTCAGATAACATTAGCTGTATATCTAATCAAGAAAATATATTTGAAGATATTATGAATGACCCGCTTCCCCACCCAATGCAAACTCTGGCACTTGGCAATTCACAGGAAAATTGTAGGAGCTGGAATTGGTGTGGACATTCTTATCAGGTAACTTTCAAGTGAAAATTTCTATACGCTTAATTGTAACCTTTCTAATCCACCCTTATGGCTATAGTAGACCCTTGAGTTTATGGATTTTGCCTCTAAGCTGTTTGACAATATCAATATCCTTATTGTCAGATAATCTGGTATATAAGCCTTCAATTTCTTTTAATCTTCATCTTATTGCAACCATCATGATATCATTTTTCTTCAACTATGTTTAACCCGTCTCTGTTTAGTCACTCAGATTTCTTTCCGCTTGCATAGTGACGATAGTTTGCAAAGTCAATCATTCTGGTTTGTTGAGTAATGTATATGTTAGCTGTGCAATCTGTCACTGAGCTGTTTATGAGAAGTGGGAAACTTTAGCTAGTGGAAATGTAGTAAATTAAAATGCATTATCAAGATTCAGGCTTGCACAATGAATGCCTTTCTCTGACGGTTTTCAAATATTTTGATGTTTTAAAGTTTATGGGCAATAGCCAGGGCTCTCTAAACTACCCTGTATAGCTTATATTGTATTGATTCGAAATCATGAAGTTTAATGAATGAAGTAATGATAAACAAGACAAACTACATGCTCCTCGTATGCATTTGTGTCCATACATAAATGAATGCCGAAGATAGAAGTTTCCTTTTCTCCATATTTGATTTTGACAAAAGGTTTCCCCTAGTTACGATGTTGAATGTTGATAACTATTTTTCACATCTCTTTGGTTCTATGACCTAATCCTTTGTATTCCAGTCCTTTACTGCAATTTATGGCCGAAACTCTATAAATATTAGATCTGTTTCTTTGCTGCAGTGAACACTTTGTTTTTTCATTTAGGCTTGTGGATGTTTTTGTCTTGCAGATATGGCGCCATGAAGCAGACTACACCAGAAGTTAATTATGCAACCTGCCAAGATTTCTAAAATCTGGATCATATTTGTTGGTTGTTTTTAGTTCTGGGAGTGAACTTGACCACAAGTTCTTTGGTTTTTTGCTAATAGATGTAAATAATCTGTAGGTTTTCATATTTTGGCTGCCTTTTTGGTCAAGGATTTCCAAGAAAGGTCATAGGTTTGTCACAGTGTTTCTTAACTGACTGCGAAAAACTGTAATTCAGATCTTTTAGTAGATCAGAGAATATAGGCAATAGCTGTCGTCTAACCATAATGTGATAAAGCAGACGTGTTAATCATTGCTCCTAATCTGGGTGAAGTTACAGATGCAGATAGTGTATTCTCAAATATGTGCCATTGGCCCATTAGATTTACAGATGAATAGGCTTTGTATTGGATTTGCGTGACTTGAAGATTTCTTGAAATAATAGCTGAGCAAGTTCCATGTTGCTTTAACTCTTCATGTGATTTGGGCTATTTCCTGTGATCTGCTGTGATTATTGAACACAAAATTGTTTGCCAATTATGATTGTGCTTGCAATTTGTTTTACCTAATACTCCATTGGAAATGGGATAGATTTCTTGGAGACAGAATATGCAGCTGATGAATATTTCCTTCATTATGATTAGGGATAACTGCAAGAAGAGGTTTGATTATGTTTTAATTCTGCTTGTTCAGTGTCCTAGTGTCTATATCACGATTTGAGATATTAGGTTGTGATTGGTTGTCCTTTCATTTCCTCCATTTTCATTTTGTAAGTGAGTAGTAGTGAAAACTTATTTGGAGAATGAGAATAGAAATTGTAGGAGTTTGATTGGCTATTTAGTAAAAAATTAATGATGATAGTTGATGATGGATTGCTTTTTTGAAATTGCGATTGTATCTTGAACTTTGCAAATTGTTGCACTTAGTCTGTAATTTTCAAATTTACCCTCACTATTAGTATATTGTCTGTAGCCACTATATCTCGAACAATTATTTGGATCAATTTTCTCTCAAAGTCCCGAAAAATCTCCACATCTTAGTCAATAAATAAATAGTATTATGTAATAGTAAATTTCATTAATAAACTTAGGCTATGATACAATTTTCGGATATCACAAAATAAAATAACCATAAAAGACAAGGGGTAAATTGTGGGAATAGTCAAGTATGGCGGGTGACCCGATTTTAATACAAATTTGGCCCTTGACTTCTTAAGTCATATTAAAAAAAAAAAAAGAAGATTTCATTCCTTTCTTAAAAATTCTCTCTCTATCCCTTTCCCAAACAAAAAGACCGTTGTCTTCAACATATTCAAAAATTTCGAATTTTCTTGTCAAAACAACGGAAAACGACTCGGAATCAACCGGAAATTTGTAAGAAGTCAAGTTCATCATCCATAGTTGTTCGTGACATCAAGTTTTAGGTTTTGTCAACCAAAATCGCCGATTTTGACGTGGAAATGGAACCATCGAGGTATTAATTGATTTATTATTATTATTTGTGTTTTTCTTGTTCTAATAGCCATGGGGAAAGCTTTTGAATTGATTTGGTTACAAATAGATAGTTTTGGTAAAGATTTGAGTAAAAACGACCGGTCGTTTAAGTTTTGAAACCGTGTGAAAGCCTTATGCGACATTCAAGTTTTGAACGGAAAAGAAAAAAGTTTTGAAATTTGTTTATTGCTCAACTTATTCGATTTTTCATATTTAATGATAGATTCAGGTTGTCACTTGTAGTGAAAGTATGACTTGTAGCTTATATGGATTCGGGTTGGATAAAATCGCATAAACGACTCGAGTCGTTTAGGGTCGCTTTTATAAATAATTCAAGTTGTTTTTTGTTCAATCGACTCAAGACTCGGTCGTTTACAAAATAGTTGGGGTCGTTTACACACTAGTTTAAAATACCAACAACGACTCAAAACGACTAGAGTCGTTTATAAAAGATTGAAGTCATTTTTTTATCACAATGTATTTTTTTGTAAGTTTATTAGTTCATGTTTAAATTTTGTTCTTATGTAATTTTTTCTCCTAATAGCCATGGGGAAAGCTTTTAAATTAATTTGGAGTGCGAATATATGATTTTAGTAAAGATTTTGGCATAAACAACTCTAGTTGTTTATAAACGACTCCAAGTCGTTTTTTGTTTAATACGATTTAAATTATAACAAAAAACAACTCTAGTCATTTTTTAAACAACTCTAGTTGTTTTGTAAACAACTCGATCGTTTATAAAAGACTCAAGTCGTTTTTTTTTTTTACACAATGTATTTTTTTTTGTAAGTTTATTAGTTTTGTCTAAATTTTGCTCTTATGTAATTTGAGAATAAAATATGCTATTAAACGTGAGGATTGGTTTGACTCTAAAGTTTCGGTTCAAGCACTTTGGCAAAATTTGGGATGGTGTATGATCATTTGAATGATGAATATAAAGAGATGCTTTTGAAATCTTGTTTTGAAACTTTCATTATTTGAACGATGGAATTCAAATGTCGGGAAAACTCTTGCATAGTTTGATGTTGCGGAGGATTGCTTTTGATAACAAATTAGCCGATAATGAGGTAGATGAGATTTTGTTCTCATTTGATGGGGAAAATGCTGTTTGTTTTTCGTATAAGGATTTAATTCTCATTACAGGATTTAATTTAGGTAATGAGGAGGAGTTTAAAAATAATTTGCCCGGTGAAAATAAAGGCTAGCGAATGAATATTTTAACAAATTTGGGCATGTGACAGTTGAAGATTGTTGTGAGGCACGACATTGGGTTACTTGTGAGGTGGACTTGAGCGTCATTGCTAAATGTATATGATTCCGACAAGGGTTGCCTCATAGAGGATCATCTTCAATATTTTTTGAGTCATGATGCCATAGTAATCCCGGCTCGCAAAGATTGTTGGTATTAATGTCCAAGATAAACTTACCATCAAGAGAGTTGATGGAGTACCACAACAAAGAGTATCATAAGTGTTGCTTTGTCATTTTTTGCTAAGTGTTGGTTTGAGTTCTTTTTGCTAAGTGTTGCTTTGTCATTTGGTAGGGGTGATTGTGGGATTTTCGCGATCAAGTTTGTTGAGTTCTTGAGCATAGAGCGGTTTGTACAAAAAGTATGTTCATGTGTATATTTTCGAATCTCAAAAAAGTGACTTTCATTGAACTTTGTTGCCCGCAAACGCCATTTGCAATTCTCATCGATGCATACAACTGTGTACACCTCTTTATTTGATTTTTTAACCTTGAATTCAAAATTATGCTTCAACGCAAGAAAATGTATGACTTCCTGAAGTTCTTTTTTGGAATTGAATACTCGACCTGGCTGTAAATCACCATCAGGTATCACATGCGATGTACTGCTAACTGAAGAAGAAAAAAGGTGCTCACTTGTGAATGCATTTTCTTCTCTATAGCGTTGTGCACTCGGCTGTTCAGGTGTAACATCATTACCTGGATTGTTTACTGAAATAATCTGCAACTCATTCCAGTTTATTGCTTGGCCGTTATCATTTTCTTCCACCTCACAATAATGATCATTGTCTTCTTGTTGCATGTCAAAACCAACTACATTGTCTCCTACTGGTTGTTGGTAATTGTTGTTTGATTCATACTCATTTGCCAGCTCAACTGGACCCTTTCTCACAAGTGTTACATAAATTGGAGAAAGTTGACCTTGTGTATTGACACCTAAAAACCATTTTAATCGTCTATCACAATCAATATGAATTGGAACTTTATCACAGCCCGCAAAGGCAAGAAACCTCATCTCAATATCATTCAATGAAGAATCAACATTGCAAAGATCTTGAAATTGAGAATATAGCTCTTCATATGACATATCGACAAAGTGATTGGAAGGCCTTCTACACCGACATTGCCATTATTTTCTTTCTTCCATACCCCTTTGCCATCTTCGTTGACAAGTTCGCCAAAATAAAATACGATTACCCAAAATGGTGGAGTCATGTCTACACTTCAAAGAAAAAGTGTAAGAGAAAAACCACATTGTATAAAAAACTATGCACCGCAAAACAACTCAAGACCAAAAAAACAACTAGAGTCTTTCAACGACCAAAAAACAACGAGTCGTTTAATGGTTTAAGCGACCAAAAAACAACCACACCGTTTTGTCGCGAAAAACCACATTGTATAAAAAAACTATGCACTGCAAAACAACCCAAGACCAAAAAAACAACTAGAGTCTTTTAACGACCAAAAAACAACCAGAGTCGTTTAATGGTTTAAACGACCAAAAAACAACCAGGGTCGTTTTGTTGCGAAAAATTTATCGGGGTTCTTGGGTTCACTATTCATTGTAGTAATATTCAAAACATGTCAAAATTGCAACCAATATGACAATGTAGAACTAATAGATGATACTTACCTCCAATAATTAGCCGAAATGCTCTAAATTGTAGAATCACCTAAGATTAAAGAAGCTGGTTGTGTGAAATGAATGAGGGCTTGAAGTCAATTTTATTAAAATAAAGAATGAGGTCAATTTTGTGATTTAAAAATATATATATGGTATTTTAGACTTTTAAATAAAAAAAGCCATAAAAGTATATTTTCTATAAGTAAAGCCAAAATTGTTGTTTGACCTAGTAAAAAGGCCATTTATGAAATTCTCCGGGTAAATTTAGAAATTATAGGTTAAGTGGAATAATTTTTAAAGTTCAAGAGGTAAAGTATAACAATTTAAAGTTAAATGGACAAAATAGAAAAACACACATATTTTGAGGCAAAATTAAAGTTACCTCTTTTTAATGTTTTCATATGTTAACTTCTAATTCTGATTCCATATGCTTTACATTCTGATTCTACTTATGGTTTTATTTTGAAATATGCATATACAATTTATTCACTAAAATACTCTTTACTAATATAATCAACTTTCAAATTTCTGCTTCTATTTACAAACACTACCAACTTCCGATTCTCATCAGGTTTTCACTTCTACTACAATAAATCCCTTATTATAAAAACACAACTTTTTTGCAAATTTTGGTATATGAAGTAAAACACCAACATAATTTTTCAAACTTATTTTTCTGGCGATACAAATAATTCAAATCTCACAAAAGCTAAAAGCTGCAAATATACGAAAAAATCGACAGTCACGAGACCAAGTTCTATCGAGCTAAAGCTCCCCGTCTATTTTTCTCAACCCACGATCCTCCTCCTCATCGCCTGTCCCTCCCAACCATTCTTCCAATTTCGCTTCTCGATCGGCCTTAAACTCGTCGTAATTCTCGTACAAGGATAGAAATTGTTGATGAGACAAACTTTTACTGAGTTGCGATTCTTCTTGGAGTTCCCTTTCTATTTCACTCGACAACGGAAAATCTAATTCTTCGTTCTCTGCCTCTGGTACGGTTAAAGTATTGCTTGACGTACTTGGGACCGCAGGATTAAGATCGAACGGCTTGGATTGCATTGCCTCTTTTGACTCTACTTGAGGCCGCTTGAAGTTGTTAGCCGTTTGCTTAGCTGACTTGAAAATGCTGGATAGATAACGGTGCTCTTCTCACTATCGTGATTTGAATAGAGACTATTTTGACCCCAAGTGGCCGGAGACCAAGAGCTCGTTCGTCCAAGAAAACCTGTGCTAGAGTTATATATTAATCCTCTTTTCGGTTGTTTTGTCGATACGATCGAAAGAGATTTTTTGATATCTTTAATCATCTCGTCAGCGATTGGGAATCCACATTCTTTCATTGACCTCAACATGACAATAGAGTCCTCGAGATCTTCTGTATGCAAAGTTGTCTCGTGAGATTTTTCGACCACGTTGTTCTTGAGATTAAGAAGGTTCGGCGTTGCATTATGGGTGTGCTGCTGAATATAGAAAAGCCCCACTGAGGGTTCGTTTGCCACGAATTTTATCATGTCTGCCAAATTTTCGGTTATTTCTGCAAAACCATCAGCCGTGGAAAAATCATGCATCTTTTTGAAGGCAATTGGCTCCTCATCACTGAATAGAAGAAATAAAATATTTTAAGTTACTAAGGAGACCAAAAGCAAAGGAAAGATATTCGAATATATTTGCAGCGAAATCCCTGCATAGCATTAAACATTTAAACTTTGAAATTCCAGAAGTAATTATGGTTTCATGTTAGCTGTTATGAAATATTTGATTCCAACATTCATAATTTCTTCACACTCAAAAACAAAAACAGAAAGAAAAATAGAGAGAAAAGTGCAAACCGAAAAAAACCAAGTTGGTAAAGTTGGGAGTACCGAAGGAAGGTTTTCAATTTTCGTGCAGCTGGAATGAACTAAAAGCATATATTTTCAGCATGTATTCGCTACGTCGAAATATCAACATGTCACATTATTATGATTTAATAGCAAGATAGCAAAATTGCAGGGCAAACAGTTCTGTTCTCATTAACAAGGGCCAATAATTACCCGAACTGGTTTGAAATAGAAGCACAGGTATATACCCATCGAATGATATCTATAAATCAATCAACAACAAACATTGTGTATATGACTAAATGATATCTACTTCAGACACCTATGAACATTAACTTTCCCCTGATAGAGTTAAATTTAGAAACTTCAATGAAAGAGTTCCAAGAAACAAAATGATATCGACTATAGAATCTCCAAAATTTAGCCAAGCACCAAATCAAAACATATATTTAGAGACCATGTATAATCCGAATTCTGAGGTGAAGCCTTGGCGCTTCATACGTGACTACATTATGGACTCCTTGAGATCAAATTACGATAAAATTTAAAATCAAAAAACTGAATTCCAATATTACATTCAATCAAAATCCCATTCAAGTAACCAGTACCAAACCAACAAATTTCCACCATTTCCCACAATACTTCACTTCTCTAATTTTCAGTCTGGATAAAAATGATCACAAAATCCAATTCCTACTCCAATTTAATCCACTTACTTTATCGAAAAACTATACACACGAAATAAACCAAATAAACTTAAATACGCAAAATTAAAATTAAGTTAATTCAAGAAAAAAATAAACAGAATAAAACTCACCGATTAATCTTGCCAAATGGGAAGTCCGTCGAAGATTGACATCTCAACCCAATTAGCTCAATCCCAAGTCCTATACAACAAAACTATACACAAATTTAGGAAAATCAGAACCTAATTCTCAAAACAAAACAAAAATCAGAATAAAACATGCTTACTGGATCTGTCAAATTATGGGTTGAACAAGAAGCTCGATTTAACAGATAATTTCAATTTCAATGAGGGTTTACAGGAAAAAAAAAAAAAAAAGATAATCAAAGTAAACCTCCTCCTCATAAGGGAACCCACTTCTAAAGATGCAATTTTCAGCTCATTAACAATAAAAAAACGGATCAAGACAGATATAATTACAGAGAATAGTGATGAAACAGCGTAAATTAAGGGTTAAGGAGAAGAATTACAATAACTTACATAAATTTTATCCAGCTGATTTGGGACTTCTTGTCATATAAATTTACAAAACCATCGATTGTATACAGACTTTTTGATTTTTATATAGTTTGAGGATTTATACGTATGGTGTGATGTCAATTGCAGTGTTCGATTTTGTCTCTTTTTGTTTCCGATAAGTTTTCTTTTTTTTTTTTTTTTTTTTGAGGAAAGATAAGTTTTCTTTTGGGAGAGGAACTATGAAGATGTTCTTGCCAATACAATGTAAGACTGATTTACCCCGATTTCAAAAAATAAAAAGACTGATTTACCCCTACAGTTTTTATTTAATGCCGAACATTAAAAATTGGAAATAATGTGGCAGGGAATATTGGCTCTAATTATTCACGTCGTTCTCAAATATTCAAACTAAAATTGTAAATTGTCGATAAATACTGTCTATTTCGCATGTATGTAGCACAAAAAAATTCAACGGATAATTAAAAAAAATCAGGTTTGGGCTAATTGCAAAAACAAAAATCAGAAATTTTTGAAAAGTGCAAAATCCTACTTGAGTTGCCTTACATTTTCTCACTTCATAATAAAAATCATCTCATAACCCCTAATACTTATATAAATATTACAGTTCTTAAATCTTAAATGTAAAATAAAATCAAACTTGAAGAGTTTTTTTTTTTTTTTTATAATTTTCAAAAAGTTATCTGTTTTTGCTTTTTCAAATTAGCCCACATCTCAGGTTTTTTTTTTTAAATTATCCCAAAATTCAATTATGAACCATCATATATTCATCTCATCACTATAAAATTGATATAAAATAATGAGATAACATAATTCAATGAATTATTAATTCTTTTTTGGATGAAAGGACTTATTAATTCTTACATTGGTACAACTTTGTCAATCAAATCAATTTTTTATCTAACTTAAGACTCATTATTCCATTTGTTATATTTGAGTTGTTTAATCTAAGTTTCAACATACAAATTGAGCCCAGCAATTTATAAATCTAATAACTAAATCGTTTTAAAATCTAATCGAAGAATTATTATGTAGTCAATTTCATTGATGTTATGTCTTAATCAATTTTGAAAATGTTCTTCCTAATGATTCCTTTTTATATTCTATGTTCGAATTTATCTATTTCCAATAGCTTAAACTTTTATCTTTGAAAAGGCCTCTTTTGGAGAGATCTTCTCAGGTTCCAACCTCGATCCTCGCCTATTTGCGCAAAAGGACTAGGAGAGAACTCCTGCGTTAGCAAGACTCCGACGATCAAGTTAGTTCAAAAGGGAAAATGAGTGTTTAAGAATGTGGAAAAGCTAAATGTAAAAGAGATAGATAAGATGATGATAGTTTACTCCTTTTATAATGCCCCATATTCTTTTTATGTAGGAGGCCTACCCTACTTTATGTTTTATGTCACATCAAGATGTCCTTCACATTTAATGCGTGTATGCGTCTTCCCACCTTTACGCTTTATGTCACATCAAGGTGTCCTTCACATTTAATGCGTGTCGTGTCTTCCCATAATAAACTAACCCCTTTCGCTAAGTGAAAGGTCTCCGAACCTGGCCGAATCAACTACTCCCCTACTCTCCTAGTTTGGGCCGAGTGCCGGACTAGGTGAGTAACAATGCGAGTCTCTCCCGAACTCAAACCCTGCGATGGAAGAGGAGCTCTACTCCGGGTCTCCCGAGGCCGCCCGTGTGGCCCCTCAGGAGTATCGCAAGCTCAAACCCCTACGATGGAAGAGCGAGCTCTACTCCAGGTCTCCTGAGGCCGCCCGTGTGGCCCCTTAGGAGTATCACAAGAAAACCCCTGCGAGGGAAGAGCGAGCTCTACTCCAGTCTCCCGAGGCCGCCCGTGTGGCCCCTTAGGAGTATCACAAGAAAACCCTGCAGGGAAGAGCGAGCTCTACTCCCGGGTCTCCCGAGGCCGCCCGTGTGTCCCCTTAGGAGTATCACAAGAAAACCCTGCGAGGAAGAGCGAGCTCTACTCCAGTCTTCCGAGGCCGCCGTGTGGCCCCTCAGAGTATCACAAGAAAACCTGCGATGGGGGAAGAGCGGAGCTCTCTTCCAGGTCTCCCGAGGCCGCCCGTGTGGCCCCTCGGAGTATTTAACGGAGGAGAGAGCGTGAGCTCAACCTAATTTTCATTTTCTTTAAGTGCATTATTTTCATTAAGTTCATGAAGAATCGAATTAAATCGAGATGGTGGAGCCGAGCTCGGCTTAATTTTTATTTTTATTAAACTTTATGAATCAATCAAAACCCCGAGGGTCGGTCGAGCTCATACCTCGGGGTACCATCAAAACCATGAGAGGTGGAGATGAGCTCTAACTACCTCGTGTCTCTAGCCATGAGTTTGAAATTCGAGCATGGGAAGGGTACAATTGATTCGGCCTGGTTCTGGAAACCTGTAATTGTTACTCACCTAGTCCAGCCTCGGCCCAAACTAGGAGAGTAGGGGGAGTAGTTGATTCGGCCTGGTTCAGGAGACCTGCAATTGTTACTCACCTAGTCCTGGCCTGTCGGCCCAAACTAGGAGAGTAGGGGGAGTAGTTGATTCGGCCTGGTTCAGGAGACCTTTCACTTGGCAAAGAGGGGTTAGTTTATTATGGGAAGACCCCGGGGTATGACCCGCCCAGGGTAAGACTCCGCCGGGGTATAACCGCGCCCAGGAGGGTAAGACTGCGCCGGGTATGACTCCGCGGGGTAAGACTGCCCGCCGGGTATGACCGCCCTGGGTAAGATCTCGCCTCGTGGGGTATGACCGCCCCTGGGTAAGACTGCGCTTTAGGGTATGATCCGCCCAGGGTAAGACATGCCCAGGGTAATGTTTGATAAATGATTTTATCATGATTTTGATGATTTTGTTTTTATACCAAAACAATGTTTTTAAAGGTTGTCTAAATACTCCTAAATGATTTTGATGATTTTGTGTTAATGTGTTTTACACCAAAACAATGGTTCTAAAATATTGTCCTAATACTCCCGATCGGTCTAAAATATTTTTACTATTTTTGGAGTATTTCTTGAAGTTTATTTTCGATATAAAATTGGACAATACTTTTGTTTTGAGGCAATCGGTCGCCCTATAGGGCATCCCGCACGAAAATTGTGAAAAACAGTGAATAAGCTATTTCTTCGAAAAAGTTTGGTTGACCGGTCAACAGGGTGGTAGAGACGGTGTGGTCGGCCGGTCGATCGGGGGCGTCGGCCGTGCGGTCGGCCGCCGACCTCTTGGGAGCATTTTCAAAGCAGAACTTTCTAGACTCGTTTTTTGGTTCTCGCTCGACCGGTGGACATAGTGGTCGACTGGCCGACCCGGACCGTCGGCCGCCTGTAAATGTGTTTTCTCATTTTCAAACGTCTATTTGTGCGCGACGGTCGTCTCCGAAGTTTTGACAAAGAAAATTTAACCGTTGTGCGCAGACATGCCTTTTCCCTAAATTGTGGGATTGATTTCTAATGACTCTTTTCTTCAATTGTCTTGCAATTTTTACTGTAATTCATGTCCCCAAGAGGAGCCTATCATGTACAAGACATCTTCTATAAATAGAGGAAGAATTGAAGAACACAACAAGAGAGAGAAAACTACAACACAACAAGATACACTCAAGAATACACTTGTTCTTACATTGTCTTGTTTCTTGTTGTAATTTGCCTAGCTATTCGCTTTCACATTCTTGAGGTCTGTGCTATTCTTTATTACACTTGCACTCAATTGTATAATTCATTATCGAGTTGTAATCTTGAATTTTTGGGTAATCATTCAACACAAGATATCCTTATGAGTGTTCTTGTGGTAAGAACACACTGGGTGAACTAGGTGTTAGGTGTAAGAAGATTGTGGTAATCTTCTTGTTGAGGTGTCGAAGAGTGTGGTGCTTTCTTGAGGTGAAGATTGTGGTAATCTTCACAAGGTGCCGCTTGAAGATTGTGGTAATCTTGAAGAAGATTGTGGTAATCTCAAAAGTGGTGTTGAAGAAGAGTGTGGTGCTCTTCAAAGTGTTGTAAGTTGAATTTGTATTAATTTTGGTAATTAATAAAATTCTTTTTCTTTTGAAATCCATCCGGATATCTTGGGGTGGTAGAGGATTAGGCCCAGGTGGGTTGAACCTCTTTAAATCGACGCGTGTGTTGTTTAAATTCGCACCTTTATTATTGTCTTTGAGCATTCGGTTCGAAAAAGAGGGTAAAATCGAAAAGATGGAGATAATCTATTCACCCTCAGATTATCGTAGCCGACTTGGACTTACGGTAAGAGCGCTTTTAGGGTATGACCGCCCCAGGGTAAGAAGACCGCCTCCAGTGGTATGACCCGCCCAAGGTAAGACCGCTTCGGGATATGACCTCGCCCCCAGGATAAGACCTACTTGAATGGAGGAGACCTACCTCTAGGAAGACGACATGCATTAAATATGAAGAACACATTAGGATGTGACATAAAGCATAAAGGTAGGAAGACCGACACGCATTAAATGTGAAGGACACCTTGATATGACATAAAGTATAAAGGTGGGAAGACCGACACGCATTAAATGTGAAGGACATCTTGATGTGACATAAAGATAAAGTATGGTAGACTCACATAAAAGTAACTATGAGACATTATAAAAAGGGGTAAACTATCATCATCTTATCTATCTCTTTTACATTTAGCTTTTCCACATTCTTAAACACTCATTTTCCCTTTTGAACTAACTTGATCGTCGGAGTCTAACGCCGGAGTTCTCTCCCAGAGTCCTTTGCGCTAAATTGAGGATCGAGGTTGGAACTCGGAGAAGATCTCTCCAAAAGAGGCCTTTTCAATCTTGTATATTTTGTAAATCGAGAGATAATTAGGCTCTTCGAACACGATATAGTTTTTTTCTTTTTCATAAAGAAACAATTGATACCGTGAGTTTAATCAAATTAAGTCAAATCGAAAAAGGGAAGAAAAAAAAAACGATATTTTCAATGTCACTAGTGTATCCAATTGAGGGTAAAACGGTCATTACCTGCCAGCTTTGCTTTTACAAAGGCTTGGCTCTATGACAGAAAGAGACAAAATGATTTGGTTTCTAATTTCTATAGTGTCTCTTTTAAATCTAGCCGTCAATTTTTGGTAGTTGATAGAGAACAGTTCAGATGATGAGAAAAATCTGGTTTTTGCTTTTAGGCCCCAATTACCGTAGTTTTGATTTTTGCAAATATAAGACCATCCCCAAAGACCCTACACTACTGGCGCAAAATTTATATTATATCTCCAAAGTATTTTGACTACTTTTCTCGCACTAAAAAAACATTCCATAAGATTCTTTTTTATTTTTATTTTTATCATTTTACTTATATAAAAATTTATATAAGTAATTTTATGTATTATAAAAAATAATTTTTTTATATTATGTAATATTTATAATTTTGTGTGAAGTATTTTAAATATTATAGTATTATCTAATTACATACCATATTTTAAAAAAACTATCACCGTAATTGAATTGATTTTAATATTATTTTCTACTAATTTCTAATTAATAAAAATGCCTTTTAAAGAAATTAAATTTAAGCAAAAAAAAAGATAGTGCAAAATTTAAATAACAATTCATAAAATTACATATTATATTATTTAAAAAATTATCACATATAATTAAATTAATTTTAGTATTATTTTTATTAGACCACTTGAAATATACCATTAATAATTTAAAATTAAATAAATTCAAAATAAGTTTTTTAAAAAAGCAAAAAAAAAAAATAATATAATAAGCGCTGCTACGGTGTCACGCCATTTTTGGCGCAATAGCAAATGCTAAAATAGCGCCCATGTTGGCGCGATCTTTGAGAAGCATAATAGCTACTGGCGCCATTTTCCCGACTAGTCTTTGGAGACGCCCTAATCATAAATTGAAAAAAAAAAATTAATATCCATTTCTTTTTTACATATAAATTTGTTGAGATACAAGAATTGGGAATTGTGGTTATGATTTGGAACTATCGAACTTCAAATTATTCCAACTATTTTAGTATTTTACAAGTCGGTCAATTTTATTCTTTCAAAATACTTGATATTTTTATAATTGGCAAAATTGTATTTTACTCCTCTAAGTTAGATCTTTTCCGAGATTTGGTCCTCATTTATTTCGATTTTGACATTTCGTCATTTAATTGACTATTTCTTTCCAGAGATTTAGTCGGTCACCCCCTATAGCAGTAATTGTGGACTAGGCTAGCTAATGCAATTATATTTTTATTTTTAAAAATTATTTTTCATTCGTTTTTTTTTTTTTGAAAAGGAGTCATACAATGATACATCAAGTTGCTCATATCAACTATTGAGCTTGAGGTGACTCTCCTTAGCCTTGTGTTGTGCACTATATAGTGCATAACCCTCGATAATAGTCTTGCACATATGCTCAATCTTTACCGCATGCTAAGTAAACCAATATGACAATATCTACTAGCCACTAGGGGTGGAAATAGGCCAGGTCAAGCTAGGCTGCGTCGGATGACCGTAGGAGCATGTTTACGTGTATTCGCCTAAACCTGGCATGTTATACATGATAGACCTTTTTTCCAAGTTCTGGCCTATTTATTAAATAAGTCCATACATAGTCTATTAAAAGCCAATTAAAGGCCTACAAACCATATATATTTTATTTTAATATATATTTTATCGATTACAATAATTAATAACTATATAAAAATAATAATATTAATAGAATATATGATATATATTGTGGTATTTAAATTTATAGGTCTTAAATAGGTCACTTATTAGCTTGAAAGATTTTTTAAAAGCCCAAGCCTAGCTTATTTATCTAAGTAGGCTTGTTAAAGGTGCCCGAGCCTTGCCTATTTAGTAAATAGGCTAGGCCAGGCCGGACCCAAAGTAGGCCACCGTAGGCTCCTCTCTCCGATAGTCGACCTATTTCCACCCCTACTAGCCACTCATGGAGAGATTTGAAAATATTAGCGGAAAAATAAGATTTGAAATATCTACTAACCAATATGACAATAACCAATGTCATTGTACTTAATATTTGTTGACCCTTAGCTGCCTCATTCAATAACGTTATAGATCAATATATGGTCCTAGTTTTAATTTCGCTCTTATCAAACTACATTTTGTTTGTTCCAATATTCACTCCAGTTGGTTTTTGTTAACGGTAGTAGTTCGATAACGAACTAAAACCCTAAAATGTTTGTCTTAATAATAAAAAGGGATAATTTCATTTTAATACATAAACTAACATTGTTTTCACTTTTGTTACCCGCATTTAGATCATATTAATTTTGCAACCAAATATTTACCATTTAATCACTTTTACTACATTTCATCAAACATCCATCAAAATCGGTATCTCGTATTTTATTTTTTTATCGTCAATTTTGGCACCCCATGTGTAGGGATGTCAACGGGGGGCGGGGCGGGAGCCATCCCATCCCCGTCCCTCGCGACCGCTGGGAATCCCCGCCCCCGTCCCGTGAGACAAACGGGGAAAAAATCCCCCATCCCGTCCCGCGGAATCCCCCGTTTCAATTTATTATTTTTTGGCAAAAAATTTTTTTTAAAAAATAACTATTTTTAAATATTTAAAATATATAAATTATATATAATAACAGAAAAACAGATATTAACTTTATATATTATCCGTAAATAAATGAATTATCTTGAATATGTCTCCGTAAAGCATCCTCATTGCATGGCCTGAACTTCCTGGCAAGATTTGAATGTGTTTGGTAACCAAATTTTATTTAAACTCCACCCTAAGATTTATATGTTCTAATGCATTAAGTTTGTCCAATGGAAACTGATTTATTTAAACACTAATTAATAAAATAAATTAAAATTTTTGTCATTTTATTATATTTAATGTGGATATATTTATAATATATTATATATATTTAAAATATTATATTATATATTAATATACGGTTTCGGGGAAAGGGGGGGGAGTATGATCCCCGTCCCGCCCATCCCCGTCCCCACGGGGAAAATTTCGGGAATCCCGCCCGTTCGGGCGGATCCCGGGAAATGGGGATTCCCGCCCCACCGCCATCTCTACCCATGTGTGATCTGAGAATGACGAAAGTGATTAAAAAGTAAAGCACAGAGGTATTAAAATTGATATGCGTGGATAGTTCATAGTGGGCTACCAAAAGTGAAGACATTGTATTGTTTAGATACTAAAACTGGAATTATCCCATAAAAAAGTATAAATCAATAAATCAAAGTCCAATATGTATATAAAAGAATTTCAAAATCAATATATATTTGTGCACATTTTAAGTGTAGGTGAAAAACTTCTCCACTGATGCACAATTGCACATTACTATTCAAACTTGAATCTGTCTGAAAATGTTAAAAACGATTCCAAGGTAGGAATCAGCTTTACATTCCATCTACAGAGGCAGAATACAAATAAATCCTAATGAATAATGATAGTCTATGCTAAGGAACCTACGAAAAATGGGATAATTACAAAAAAAAAAGAAAAAAAATGAGGTTCGGGCTAATTATAAAAAAACTCTAGAGATTTTCGAAAATTACAAAAAACAGTCTTTTGATTCCGTCTTACATTTTACTCTTTCATAAACCAAAAATATTTCAAAACCCCCCTAATATTTATAGAAATACCATAATTACCACCTTAAATTTAAAACATAATCAAACCTATTTGTAATTTTGAAACATCTCTGGATCTTTCTCTAATTAGCCCAAACCTCAAGGAGTTTTTTATAATCATCCCATGCAAAATTAGAACTTAAAATCGAACACTATGAAGCGCTTGCTTTCGTCTCTAGCTTGAACGAAGAAACGGAAGGTAATCCCACTCGAACTTCAAAGAATATTCGTTAGCCATGTCTTCTAGCTTGTTTGGTTTGCAGACTACATGATGCAAGTGAACTTGTTAACTCAATAGAGCAGCAACAGCAAACAAAATAATAATGGAAACTATACCCGAATTTAAAATTTTCACTTTATTTTTTTATTTTTGGAAAAAATAGAAGAAAACTTACTAGCATTTCATGGTCCCCCATAATCTCATCTATCAACTCTGCTAAAGGTTTGTCAGCACTGTTTGGAACAAGGGCTGCAAAGGCAGGAGGTTCCAAACCTACATATATTGCATGTAAAAATATCGAAACCAAGAAATTAATAAAGAATATTTAAATATTTTGGAAGAAACAAATAGTACAAAAAAATGATTCAGTACTAATCAAAAAAATATGAAAGTGCCAGACACATAAGCCATCACACGACAGTGGGGTGGGCCGGATAGAAACCTTAAAAAAATTCATATGAACTTTAACTTCTTAATGAAGACATATTAGGATATCTTGAACTTAAGCAGAGAATTTCCCATTTTTCGTCTTTTTTTCTTTTTTTGTTAAGGAAGTTCTAGTACTGTGAGAATATTCATTACCACTTTCCGGAAAAGCATCGATGAACATCATCATCTCCTCGCCGGTAAGACCAGATAGAAAGCAAATTCGTGGTAGTGATTTTGCAACCTGCAAAGGTGGAATTACAACTATGATCACCACATTAGTAATTCATAAGCGGACATCAAATTTTTATTACCAGGATGTTTAGAAATCGAACCTTTGATGCTTCGAGATTTGATTGTTTGGTGTTCACTGCTTCCCAGAGTGTACGGTTAATCATGTCTTCAGTACAAAAAATCACCTGCACCAAAAATGTTAGACCATTAAAAGTTTTGGTTTCTTGAAATATAGGAAGTCAGAAATTTCTTTGAACTGATGTGTTGGTCCCTTTAATAATAATAATAAGGGATAATTATAAAAACTATCCCTGAGATTTAGCCTAATTACAAAAGACTCCAAATATCTTTCACAATAACAAAATACCCTTTAAAGTGATACAAACGCTCCTCTTAGGTTTGTAAATTTTTACATAACAAATACCACCCTGTGTGAGGGTGCACTTTGTAAAACTGAAACATTTGTAGTTATAGTTTTGAATGATAACTGGGTGTTTTTGTGATTAAACTAAACCTTATGGGCAGTTTTTGTAATAACCTAATAATGGAAGTTTTTTATGGTGGATAGAATTCTATTAAGAAGCATAACTGTAAACTGCATTTGGTTATAGATGTGTTAGAGTAATTTAATGTTATGTTATTATTGTTATTTATTTGTATTGTTAAGGGTAGTTTAGTCTTTTAATAATTTGTAACCTAGCACTATTTAGAGGAGTCTTCATCCTCATTTGTGTAGTTGTCTTTCCTCTCTTCATTTGTAAGAAACACAAATTCTCTCTCAATTACAATGAAAGCATCAATTGTTCTATCATGGCATGTGCGCCCCTGCTCGGGGTTGGGCAGAGCCCCGAAGAATTTTTTTTTTTCCCAGTTCGTAGTTTTAGTAGATCGGAGCAGATCGGAGTAGATCAGAGTAGTTGCTAAAGTAGATCGGAGCAGATCGGAGCATTTCGTTGAGTATATCGGAATAGATCGAAGCGGTCGGAGCATTTGCAATATTCATTGTTTTGATGTTTGGGTAATCTTCCTTACTACTATTTTCTCATTTCGAATATTTCAAGTTCGAATGCATTACATTTGTTTGGGTTTGGCCTTTGTTTTGTTGGTTATTTGGTTGAGCTTATTTGTTGGTTGTGTAATATGGCTTAGAAAAGGATGATTCGTTTGCAATCTATTGGTGTTCGATTGGATGGGAAAAATTATACATATTGGAGTTATGTGATAAAAAAATTTTTGAGGGAAAACGAATGTGGAGTATTGTAAATGGGACTCAATCTAAACCCAAGAGTGAGAATAATGACAAATATCTTGAACAATTGGAGGCTTGGGAGGTTAATAATTCTAAGATTATTACATGGATTAATAATTCTGTTGAGAGTTCGATTGGTATGCAATTGGCAAAATATGAAACGGCAAGAGAAGTTTGGGAGCACTTAGAACGATTGTACACACAATCAAATTTTGCTAAACAATATCAGTTAGAAATGGACATTCGAACTCTTCAACAGAAAGACATGACTATCCAGGAATTTTATTCGGCAATGACTAATCTTTGGGACCAATTAGCTTTGACAGAATCAGCAGAGCTTAGTGCATTTGCTCCTTATATTGCCCGACGTAATGAACAACGGTTGGTTCAGTTTCTTATGGCTCTTCGTGATGATTTTGAGTCATTGCGTGGAAATATTTTGCATCGTAGTCCTCTTCCAACTGTTGATTCTGTGGTCAATGAATTAATTGCTGATGAAACACGTCACAAGTCTGCATCGATAAAGGGGATCCTTCCCACACCCGGCCCATCTGTCTTAGCTGTTCCAAATCGCCCATTCCAAAAGTATTCGAATAAGCCAAATCCTAAGGCTGTTGCTCCAGATGAATGTAGCTTTTGTAGAACTCCGGGACATTGGAAGGCTCAGTGCCCGAAGTTGATGGGTCGACCAACCCCGCGTGCTCCTCCGTACCCTCAGTCTTCTCAACGTGGTCCTAGACCACCTCCACTGCATAATACTGCCGCAGTTGTACCACCATCCGACTCTTTCAAATCTGGAGTTGCTTCACCGTCTACTACTACTACTGCAGATTCTCTCTACGAGCAGTTCCAGAAATTTCTTAGCCTTCAACCACATGCTATGTCCGCTGCAGGTTTGTCAGCTCCGAGCTTCTCAGGTATATCTTCATCTATTTGGTTATTAGACTCAGGAGCTTCTTATCATATGTCCCCTAATGCAGAATCATTTATTTCTATTTCTCCTTCAAACTCCACGTCTGTTATGACTGCTGATGGCACACCTATGCCCCTTAGCGGTGTTGGTTCTGTTGACTCACGCATGTGTCTCTACCTAGTGTTTATCATATTTGACTTACTTTAAATCTTGTTTGATTTGGTAAACTATGTGATTAGTTATTCTCGTGACTTTTCTTCCGATTCTTGTCATGTGCGGGATCCTCACTCCCGGTGATTGGGACAGTAGTAGGAGTGGAGGGTTGTATGTTTTGGATGAACCGTGTACGGATGTCGCACTTCTACTATTGATTTGTCTTCTTTTCGTTTGGGTCCATCTTCGCCTAATTTTTATTTATGGCATTCTCGTTTGGGTCATGTATCTTTTTCTCGTTTAAAGTACTTAGCATCCATTTCGGCTTGTTAGGGAATTTGAAAAGTCATGATATTTGGTTGTAGTGGTTGTAAACTTGCTAAGTTTTCGCATTGCCTTTTAGTAAAAGCTTCTCCATTTCAAATTTTGCACCATTCGATTTGATTCATTTCGATGTTTGGGACCTTCTCCAATTGCCACAAAAGGAGGGTCCCGTCTTATGTTTCTTTCATTGATGACCATACACGCTATTGTTGGGTTTATATGATGAAACGTCGTTCGATTTCTTGGGAATTTATACCTCTTTTCGAGCTCTTGTCAAAACGCAAAGATTCTGTTATAAAGTGTTTCAGTGTGATTTGGGTGGGGAATATACATCTAATAATTTTTCGTGAATTGCTTGCTTTAGATGGAACTATATATCAAACTTCAGATCTTGTCGATACGCTTTGAACAAAATGGTGTTCCGAAAAGAAAACATAGACATATCATTGAAACCGCCTGCGTTCTTTTTATTATCTCGTCACATCCTAGTGAATTCGGGGGAAGGTCATTTTACTTTGTTTATTCAATCAACAGGATCCCAACCGCTCATAACTCGGGTGTGTCACCATTTGAGAAATTACTTGGTTATGCTCCGATTACTCCTTCTTACGAGTTTTTGGTTCTACATGTTTTGTTCTTCGTCCTCACGTTGAACGTAGTAAATTGTCTTCTCGTTCGCTATGTGTGTTTTCTTGGTATGGGGATGGTCAAAGGGGTATCGTTGTTATGATCCTGTTGCACAAAAATTATATGTGTCACGTCATTTTCTTTCTTGAGCATATTCCTCTTTTCACCATTCCATCTAGCTCTCACAATGTGTCTAAATCGATCTTCTCCATATTGATCCTTTTTTTGGTGATATTGATGATTTTTCTGCAGACATCGGGTACCGATGATTCAAGCGATACTCTTGCTCCCTCTCCTCCTACGACTATCTCTCCGTCTCCTGAGATTGTGGATCCTACGCCTCGCTATCCTTCACGGGTTCGTAAGTCTACTCAATTACCAGATTTTGTCTATTCTTCTTATTCACCATCTTTTACATCATTTTTGTCATCTATTCACAATCTCTCTGAGCCAACTTCTTACAAAGAGGCAGCTCTTGATCCTCTTTGGCAAAAAGCTATGGCCGAAGAATTGTCTGCTTTGTCAAAAACAGAAACTTGGGATTTGGTACCTCTACCACAAGGTAAAAATGCAATTGGTTCTCGTTGGGTATTTAAAATTAAAACAAAGTCTGATGGTTCTATTGAGCGGTATAAGGCACGATTGGTTGCTAAAGGATTCTCTCAACAATATGGTTTGGATTATGAGGAAACTTTTGCTCCTGTTGCAAAGATGACTACAATTCGTACACTTATTGCCGTTGCATCTTCTCGAAAATGGCATATATCCCAGATGGATGTTAAAAATGCATTCTTGAATGGAATTCTTCAAGAAGAGGTTTATATGGTTCCACCTCCTGGCGTGGCCCATAATCCAGGAGAGGTTTGTAAACTTAAGAAAGCTTTGTATGGTCTCAAACAGCACCTCGTGCTTGGTTTGAGAAGTTCTCGATTGCCCTCATTTCTCTTGGATTTCATCGGAGTGATCACGATTCTCTCTTTGTCAAGAACTCTTGCGTAGGTATTATTGTGCTCTCCTTATATGTTGATGATATGATTATCACGGGTAGTGATGTTGATGGGATTCTGACCGCTCAAGTCAAAATTGTCCTCTCTTTTTGAAATGAAAGACTTGGGCTCTCTTCGATATTTTTAGGTATGAGGTCGAGTTGGTCACCTAAAGGTTATCTTCTCTCACACCCAAGTATACAACCGATATTCTTGAGCGGGCTCGCATCACCGACACCAGATCGTTGATTCTCCCATTGAAGTTAATGTTCGATATTCTTCTTACGATGGCACACTTTTGGCCGATCCTACTTTGTATCGTACCATTGTTGGCGGCTTGGTTTATCTCACTATTACACGCCCGATATTGCTTATGTTGTTCACATTGTTAGTCAATTTGTTACTTCTCCTACGATTCCTTTCATCGGTACTGTTCTTCGTATCTTACGATACCTTAGAGGCACCATATTTTAGTCTCTTATTTTCGTCTTACTTCCTCTTTGGAGTTACGTCTTTCTCGGATGCCGATTGGCTAGTGATCCAGTAGATCGTAAATCTACTACAGGATTTTGTGTTTTCTTGGGGATTCTCTTATCTCGTGGAAGAGCAAAAAACAAATGTTGTCTCTCGTTCTTCTACCGGCCGAAAAGTCCGAGCTACGGCTTCTACTACCACGAGATCGTTTGGTTACGATGGTTACTTGTCGATATGGGTGTTTTCTTCGTCATCCCACTCCTATGTACTCGCGATAATAGAGCGCCATTCAAATTGCCCACAATTCGGTATTTCATGAAAGGACAAAACATATTGAAATTGATTGTCATCTCACTCGTCACCATCTTGAAAGATGGTACTATTACTTTTTGCCGTTCGTTACATCCTCATCACAAATTGCAGACTTCTTCACCAAAGCACATCCGCTTTCTCGTTTTCATTTTTGGTTGGCAAACTCGATGCTCCTTGCACCGCCGCATCTTGAGTTTGTGGGGGATGTTAGAGTAATTTAATGTTATGTTATTATTGTTATTTATTTGTATTGTTAAGGGTAGTTTAGTCTTTTAATAATTTGTAACCTCAAAGACTATTTAGATGAGTCTTCATCCTCATTTGTGTAGTTGTCTTTCCTCTCTTCATTTGTAAGAAACACAAATTCTCTCTCAATTACAATGAAAGCATCAATTGTTCTATCAATAGAAAGAGACTATCAATGTATATGTTTTTTTCCTTAAATATTTCCCGAATGCACCACAATTCATTGTATTGGTAAAATCATAGAATTAGTGCTGATAATTACCTCAAAAAATTCGCCATCCAACTCCTTCAGAAGCTGTTGTATCTGTACGAATGTAAAATGTTAAGGATAATTGCAAAAGCTACCCCTAAGGTTTAGCCTAGTTACAAAAAAACTCCAGTTATCTTTCAAACTTACAAACACGCCCTTGAATTTGTATTTGCTTAGCAAATACCCCCCTTTTGTGGATGCAGAAACAAATGTTAAGGGAGTCTTTGTAATATTGAAAGATATAGGGTTGAGTTTTTTTTTCTTTTTCCTCCCTTTTTTCCTCTGTAATTAAACTAAACCTCAGGGGTACTTTTGCTTGCAAATTCATTACACAAACGATTATACCGAAACTTAAAACTACAGATAGTCACGGAACCATATAAGGAATGTTATTCAGACCTTTGCTGCCTCTTCCACCTGAAAACCGAGCAACAATAAAGCCTGAAAACATGAAGAAATGTGAGGCATCCAATGAACTATGTTTATGTGGATCCTGTTTTCATGCAAGTGAACTAATAGCTACGTTTAAATTATATTCTCCTGCCACGTAACGAATGTTTAAAAAAAAAAAAGAAAGAAAAAGGCAATGTAAAGAACAAATAACAACTGACCAGAACTTACAGGTGGACCATAATTTGGATCCTCAGAATTTAAGGGAACAAACTTGGAATCCTCAGTCAACTCAGTCGGAAGATCTATAATGACACAATCGGTCAAAAGTTAGGCCTCATTTGCTGTTATTATGATAATCAATTACAAAATGTGACATGTTCCCTCTTCATGAATAGTGTGGTGACGATGATAACGTTTTCTTGTGAAATCGGCTAAATTCATAAGGCTGAATTGCAAAATTGGTCCCGTAACTATAGGGGGCGGACAGTTGTGGTCTTGTAAATACTTTAGTTAGCATTTTGATTCCGTAAGATGTTGATTATGTGGGATTTTCCAATAAGTTCTAATTTGTGAACAAGTTCTGAATTTTCGCTATTTTAGTCCCAATTGGGTGTTTCAATATTTTATTAGTTCCCACAATACCTTTATCCTTTAGCCAAAATACCTACGAATGTTAAAAGCTACAAGACTGAAATTGCTATTTTGACTAAAGGTAAATAATCAAAGACCAAAATTGTCACGTCAAAGACCAAAGCTAAAATATTTCATCTTTCCTAAAGAGGCAATCTAACATTGCAAAACTTGTGCCTATGCTTAATGAAACCTCACATGTGAATAAATAATTGGATTCCTTTAAAATTCTCAACGAAGCAAGATAAATCCAATGCTACCATATAAGGGAAACTTATATATAATTTCTGAAAATTAACAAGAATAGCCCCAAGAAACATCAATCAGAGTCCAGATAATGAATGTGTCTATAAGTTACATTACATTCAGTAATCTACGAAGCCCATATGAACAAGTTACTCAAAAAAACTAAAATACATGTAAATTAAACCACTGAAAGTACAAGAAACAGTAGAAAGAAAAGAAAACAAGAAAAAGACCTTCTGAAGAAGCTCTTGGAATTGTATGCTTCAGCTTGAGGTTCAAATGAGAAGTACTTTTGGCTGATGAAGAAAATAGACAAGGAATGCAACTGTTAAAGGGGCATGGCGTTTTGGGCTGGCCGATCAGAAGAGAGTAAGATTGGAAGAAGAAATTTTGGTTGGAGATTAGTGAAGTAGCCATAACCAGACTCTGTTTTCTCTTTCTTTTCTATCCTTACGGATATTGTTACATTTCTTAGGATAAAAATAATAAAATGCGTGATGAGTTTGGGTGGTAAAGTGTGTTTTTTTTTATAAGTAAAATGGGTTTGGGCTTTGATTTATTGACTTTTTTTTCCCCAGACCAATTGATTTATTGACTTTTATATATTTTTACTAAGACAAACTTTTTAGGGATTTAGTTCGTTATTGTTAACAAAAAAACTTGGTTTTGCGAGCTAAAGTAAACTCAATTATAGCAAGTTTGTCAATGTATGATTTATTAAGTTATGTTTGTGGTTCTAAATTATACTCCCTCCTATTCAAAATAAGTGTTTTTTAGGAAAAAACACACATATTAAGAATTGTGTTAAAATATCAAATATACCCTTAATTAATAATAAATGCTACTTTGGAATGTTGGTTGGGAAACAATATATTTAAGGGTAACTTGGGAAATCTTTTTTCACCAACTGAAATGTGAGAAGGACATTCTTTTTGGAAAAATTTCGTATGTAAAAATGACACTTATTGTGAATAGGAGGGAGTATATATAATCTTGGGATTAATATTATTTGCCTGAATTTTTCGTTGTATAAATGTACATATAGTGAGCGGTTGTGTGTGTGTATTTCTAGTGTTAATCCACCATAACACATACAACCCATGCTTAATGATGCTAAGGTTGTGATTAGATGTTCTTTTATTTTAGATTTTTTTAATAATAAATTTTGATGTGATAGAAGAAGAAACGAAATGTAATAATAAAAGTTAATATAATTTAAAGATAGTAAAATAATAATTGAATATTATTGATAGTTAAAATATATGGGATGGGATCTCGTGTGGCGATCTCTTACCACGTGGCGGTGTGGACAGATCCCATCTCTACATCCTAAACAATCAATGGTTTAGATTACCCCTACAAAACACCATTTTATAATTATTTTTAATGTCAAAAGGGCATTTCCGTAATCCACAAAAAAATGGGTAATTAAATACCATAATTAATAACCTATAATCAAGGATCTTCTTGATTGCAATCTTGCCATAACAAGATAAATTGATTATCGCTTTCCATAACATGTAAACGCTCGAATTAGGGGCAAAAATAACGGATTCTCGTAATCTTCTTCACTCTACATTCACGATAAAAAACAGGAAAAGAGAAAATCGCACCAAATTCATAGAAAACGATAATATTGTACATTAGAAGCATATTTTGGTGTATATATATGCATACTTTGGTGTTTTATAATCAAAAAAATTATGGTGTACAAATAATTCCATTACAGTACCATAAAATCATATTTTGGTATACACTTTATTTGGTGATAATATAAACATTCAGTAGTGCATTGTTAGATGTTTAATTTAGAATATTGTATGATAATACTGAAACTATTGTATATTTTGAAAATTAAATAAAAAAACTTGACCTAAAGCATAAATGCTTTCAGTGTGTAATTGTTACATGAGTGCACATTTTATTGTTAATTATACACAACGTCATCAGTGATTATGAGCCAACTTGTCCTGTGTTCATGTTTTTTGGTATTTTAATATCGTTCTCAATTTTAAATCTATATGTCTGCCAAAAGACTACTAATCGTATACCAACACAACGTTAATTTTATGTTTGTAATATAAATTGAGGTTTAAGTTTTTAACCAATCACATTGAAATCCAAAAACTATCAGCAGTTAAAGTACTACAGTACAAAAATTGCTTATAAATTATGCATTGACACGGTTCATTAAACAACTGCGTAAAAAAAAATCGGGGACTCATTTATTAAACGTGTATACACCAAAACTATCAAAGAATTACTGTTCGATGGCTCAAAAGTTACTCTAGAAAACCATGGCAAGTGCACCTATCGTTTTGTAGTATAGATTATTGAGTACCGAGTGTTATTTCCACGAGGATTGTAAGTACTAATAATTACCGTCTTTTTGTTATTTAATCTAGCAATTTTCGAGTTTTGTTTGTTTAATGAAAATGAAAAATAGAGAATTTTAAAATAATTGCAACTTACAAAAGATCAAATAAAAATAGATTGTAGAATTAAGAAATCAAGAGCTAGAAATGTGTTTGAATGTAAATCCCTCTAGAATGTTTTTGCGATTTAACAAGATAAAAATACAACCATAATCCCTTAAGCAAAAACCAACCTCTTTTAGTAAAATCTCATGTTTCATCGACCGTAGAAATTCCCGATTTAAGTTAAACCTCTATCGAGCGAATAACTTCTAATCTCAAGTTGATTAAGCGAAATCTCTTTCTAGTTAAAACCCCCAAGACAAAGATTATAACGATTTTTGAATTCCCATATTAGGTTTGACCCTAATCCGGTAAGATTTATGTCGTCCTATATCTAGGATTGCATGCAACTCTTTTCACTTATATAGGTTCTATTTCACCATGAATCTCTCGATTTCCCGGATGAAAAATAAACTTCAAATCAATATTGCGCATATACCAATTTGAATGAATAAAGCATAATATAAGTGAATCACACAAAACATGAAGATTTTATTAAAAACATACAAACCTTAATCACAAATTCATTCTAGAGAGTTCATTACATTCAAACACTAGAAATTTAGCTACACATGGCTTTGTCAAAAGAGTATACTACACAAGAAGATATGAATAAAATGAACATGGTGTACTTAGCTCTTATTCAAGACCAATATAAGACTTCCTCCTTGGTTGATTGCAATGATGTTGAGCTCCAAGCCTTCTCCTCTATTGCTCTTCAACTTCCAACTCTACCTCTCTTTTATCCTCTCAATGTATTTTGCTTTGAAACTTAGAATATACAATGAATCTCTCTATCAATGAATACTACATGAATTATGAATATTTCCAACTCAAACTCTTGGCTTTTATAGGCACCATCTTTGTGAAAGAACACATCAATAATTTGAAGGTGCGAAAGAATGGCTATTCTCTTGCACGTTAATGAATCGAGGAATTGTTCTATTATATAGAATAATCAAAAAGCATACATAATAAGTAGAGGAAGCGACTTACCATTTCTTTCAGACGGGAAAAAAGATCGAAAAGAAAGCCATCATATCATGAAAAATAGCGAGTCATAAAGACGCTTATCCGATCGGCTGTCCGCTCATTCTCACATTTTACTAATTGGTTGAAATGTCCCTTCCTTAAGGGGATCTCGTTGTTGCATAGCTCAGCCGTCGGGGGAAAGTGTTCGGGGCGGATTCAACTTTTCGAAAGAAAGTTGCTAGGCGTCTTAGCATGTTAAGTTAATGGGCTAACAAATGCTCCACTTCCATGGTTGTTGGTTGAATCATTGTGTGCACATTCATGGTTGAGTTGGTTGAATCATTGTGTCCACATGACAATTGAGGGAATAATAGAGCTTGGTGCATCAAAATGAGGTGTAAAAGTTGCTCAAAGGTTGTCAAAAAGCGAGAAAGGGAAAGTCTCTATAATTTCCGCCAAAAAAAAAAACCGGTCTCGGGACGAAAAGACGCCCGTGCTTTAAAAGCACGGGTAGGCCGTGTTTTTGAATTTCCGAACACGGCCGTGTTTGATACGCGTCGGGGTCGAAAAATTGCTCGTTTTAACTTTTAAAAAGCACGGCCGTGCTTAAAAACACACCGCCCGTGTTTGGTGAAAAGGCCCCCGAAATGACGTGCGTTTAGCTTGGGATTTTGAGTGTTTTTGCATCCAGAAACCCCGGGTATGTTTTGACATGAAACCATGGCCCAAAATTCACCAAAAACACTCCAAATCATCAATCTACACCAATAAAAGCACCTCGAGTAATGTGAACCATGTACAATCAAAAATTTATGAAACTAACGATAAAATAACTCAAATCATACTTAAATATACACATAAAACATGCATAAAAAGACCCTTATCAAACCACCTCCAACTTTGAACTTTGCTTGTCCTCAAGCAAAACATTAAATCAAAAAAATGATTCAATAAATTAAAACACACAAGGATTTTTTTTTTTCTTCAACACATTGAACACAAGCGAGTCAAGTTCTTAGCCTTCTCAACCCGAATTAACCATTCAAGTAAAAACACAATTTTGTAAAGCGTCATCGATCGTCAAGAAAGATCAGAACATCAAATAGGCATTATTCAAACTTGAAATCATCACTCCACAAATATTGATAGTTATGAATAACTTCAATTCAATAATGTCATGAAAATACAAGAATTCAATGGATCATTGTAGTTAGCCTACTAGTCATATAACCAAGCTTCTTGAACTTTTATTGGAATGAGAATTCAAAGGAATATACATTCTCCCTTTAGATCTTTTTTTTTTGGTAGTCCTTTCGAGGCATTCTTCCACTAGGTTTATATTTTGAATTTTCGCTCAAACACTCCTGTAGTGGTTTCCCATACTCATATTTTGTGTCGCCGTTTTACGTAAAAAGACAAACATGGGGCTCATGAATGCTCTAATTCTAAGCAACAACAAATAGATGAGTATAACCTCGATTGGATTCCTTTTTTTTTTTTTTTTTTCTTTCACAAGCTTGGTATAACAACTAGTTAACCACCACTAAATCATGAATTCTCAAACGTTCATAACACTAAGATTTGTCGTAAATGCCTTAACAAATCAAGTATTATGGAGTTGGAAATCTCGTCAAAATTTAGCACACATCTACATCAATCTATTCTAGACAATCAATTGTTTCACATTGAAAACATAAATCAAAAAGTTAATTTTGGTGTGATTGGGCTAAGTTATTGACTAGCAAACACTCAATTTGTTAAAAAATTACCTCTTGTCGACAACCTAAAAATAAAAGCAAGCACACACAGTAAGAATGTAATTGCACCCACCTCCAACTTTAAAGGTTCACATTGTCCTCAATGTGAAAGAAAGAGATGAACGAACACAAACAAAACACTCAAAAATCAACCATACTGAAGAAAATAAAAGAGGTGGAAAAGAAAAATACGACCTTACTAGAAGAGTGAAATCGGTATTGAGCGACCATTGGGTTGTTTAGACGAGACCTTCATCGGCATCTTCATACCTAATCAAGAATACACAACTCGAATACCGTGAAATCATCAAATATATATATATAATTTTATTTTTTTGAGTTTTTTTTTTTTGATTTTTTTAATAAAAACACGGCCGTGCTTTTTAAGCACGGCGGGCGTGTTCTGATGAATTTTTTCGATAATTTTTTTTTAATTAATTTTTTTTTTTGAAAAACACTACGTGTTAGATTTAATTTTTCCTACAAAACCTTGGATTTTTTAAACACGGCCGGTGTGTTCGCGAATTGAGTGATGAACACGGCCGTCTTTTTTAAGCACGCCAGATTTTTTTTTTTTTTTTTTTTTTCAATTCCCAAGCAATAAAAAAATTAAGTAAAAGAAAATGCACACAAAATGCCGGGTTGTCTCGGTTAAGCTACGCTTCTTTAAAGTCGTATAGCTGGACCGTTTACCCAAATGTGGAGATTAGTCGGGTGGAGCTTTGGACTTATGAAAATCCCTTAGGTATTTAGTAGTATTACCTCCAACTTTATGCTTCAAAATGTGATCTTTGAACTTTAGGTCCCCTTTTCGGGCATAAGCTTCCAACATGGACTTTGAACAACACTTTTCTCCAAGAGATTTTTAGATGTCTCATCGTGCAACGAAATTGAAACGGCAAAAAAAAGAACAAGTAGTATCCTTTTCAATATCAACATGAATTTTAAAAATTACTTGTTCATCTCCCCCCCTCAAAGTTAATTTTCCTCATGCACATCAATGATTGATTTTGTGAGCAAGAAAGAAGTTAACGCCCAAGAATTTAGAGGAACCTCAATATCATCATGCATGTCAAGAATAACAAAATCAATCGGGAATGTGAATTTATCGATCTTGACTAACACATCATTAATAATACCTCTAGGATGTTTAATCGATTTATCGGCTAAGTGTATGTCCATCCTAGTAGGTTTCATTCACTTAATCCCATATGCTTGAATGTTTCATAAGACATCACATTGATACTAGCTCCTAAGTCGCCTAGTGCTCTATCAACAGGTAAACCATCAATTGTACAAGGGATAATAAAACTTCCTGGATCATTACATTTTTGTGGTAGATTATTGGAAGAACATTTATCATTCAATTGCACATTTGATAGTTCGTTAAGCTTATTTTCATTAGGAATGGTGTCATTTAGATCCTTAGATGCTTTGAAAGAGGTTGAACAAATGGAATATTAGTATGTAGTTGCTTGAATGACTCAAGGTACTTACCAAATTTGTCCTCCCTTCTATCTTCGGTTAGACTGTAAGGGATCTTGGGCTTCTATTCGGCGACCACCTTTTTCATGGGCTTTTCTTCGTGTTTGTCGCCCTCCACATATTCTGCATGGTGGCGTTGGCATAATCATGATCATGTGAAAAATCGATGGTGATTGCCTTTACGTGCTCCTCAGGTTTGGCTCGGTGTTACCGGCAAACTTCCTTGCGTGGCCTTTCGGAAATCATTTTTGCAATCATGTCTATTTGGTTTTCAGTTATGGATAGATGCTCTTGATTTCTCAAGGATGTTTCCACTGGAATCGGATATCGTTGATTGCACAAACTTTGTTATAAGATCTTCTAAGTTAGGCTTACCTTGATTTGGTGAAATCCGGAGACGTGTGTAGATCGGGATTGGGATTAGGTCGTGGTTGGCCTTGGTTTCCCAACCGAAATTAGGATGTTGTCGCCACCAGGATTGTATGTGTTGTTGTAAGGATTACTTGGGTAATTTTCGCTTGATTCCCAACGTAATTAGCCTGTTCAGTGTGAGGTATTGTGTGTGGGCGATCCCGATGATTATGCAATCCTCCGCAAGTTTCACAAGATAAAACATGCGGCGGTGGTGGTTTAGGAGTCGCTAGATCGCCGATCTTTTGGGTCAAAGCTTCGACTTGTGCGGCTAGTGTAACCACCGATCGCATTATAAACGCCCACTGCTCATTAGGTTTACTCAGACGGATTGCCATTGATAGCCATTCATGGCCATTCCTCGGGATCGATTGGGCACCTTCTCGGTGTTTTATTGTTCAAAGTTCCCCCACCGCCGCGATCAATCATTTGCCTTGTTGACGAGAGTAGCCCATTGTAAAATGTTTGGACTTGGATCCAAATAGGAAGACCATGATGTGGGCATTTTCGCAAAGCAATTCTTTGAATCTCTCCCAAGTGTCGTACAAGGTCTCGTCGTCTTCTTGAGTGAATGAAGAGATTTCATTCCTCAATCGTGCGATTTTGGTAGGTGGAAAATATTTCAAAAGGAACTTTTCGCCATGATGCTCCATGTTGTGATTGTTCCTTTGGCAAAGTATTTAGCCATTGTTTAGCCGCCCCCGAAGAGTAAATGGGAATAGGCGCAAACGGATGGCATCGTCAGAGACTCCATTTATTTTGAAGGTATCACAAATTTCAAGAAAATTTGCGATATGATTGTTCGGATCTTCGTCTGGTAGGCCGTCAAATTGAACAAATTGTTGCACCATTTGAATGACATTCGGTTTGATTTCAAAATTATCCGCAACAAATGGGCCTTATGATGCTAGATGACGTGTCGTCCATGGATGGTTTGGCATAATCATACATAGTTCTTTGTTCATCCGCCATGGCGAAAATCTTTACTTTCGTTAGTATCCTCTTCGTGGTCGTGGTTAGTACTTTTCTGTGTTGCTATGGGCGCGTGTCGCGACTTCCAAATTCGGCGACGAGTAGCATACACTGCGGTAGACAAAGAGGATAAGTATAAACCAAGACTTACAAAGATAGATAAAAAGAAAGATAATGGTAAAATAAAAAAATAAAAAAATGATTAAATTAACAAAAATAAAGCGTTCTTAATATTACAATCCCTTCGCAACGGCGCCAAAAACTTGATGGCTCAAAAGCTACTCTAGAAAACCATAGGCAAGTGCACCTATCGTTTTGTAGTATAGATTATTGAGTCGAGTGTCATTCCCACGAGGATTGTAAGTACTAATAATTACCGTCTTTTTGTTATTTAATCTAGCAATTTTCAGAGTTTTGTTTGTTTAATTAAAATGAAAAATAGAGAATTTTAAAATAATTGCAACTTACAAAAGATCAAATAAAAATAGATTGTAGAATTAAGAAACCAAGAGCTAGAAATGTGTTTGAATGTAAATCCCTCTAGAATGTTTTGCGATTTAACAAGATAAAAATACAACCATAATCCCTTAAGCAAAAACCAACCTCTTTTAGTAAAATCTCATGTTTCATCGATCGTAGAAATTCCCGATTTAAGTTAAACCTCTATCGAAAGCGAATAACTTCTAATCTCAAGTTGATTAATGAAATCTCTTTCTAGTTAAAACCCCAAGACAACATTATAACGATTTGTGAATTCCCATATTAGGTTTGACCCTAATCAGGAAGATTTATGTCGCCCCTATATCTAGGATTGCATGCAACTCTTTTCACTTATATAGTTCTATTTCACCATGAATCTCTCGATTTCCGGATGAAAAATAAACTTCAAATCAATATTGCGCATATACCAATTTGAATGAATAAAGCATAATATAAGTGAATTACACAAAACATGAAGATTTATTAAAAACATACAAACCTTAATCACAAATTCATTCTAGAGTTCATTACATTCAAACACTAGAAATTTAGCTACACATGGCTTTGTCAAAAGAGTATACTACAGGAAGAAGATATGAATAAAATGAACACGGTGTACTTAGCTCTTATTCAAGACCAATATAAGACTTCCTCCTTGGTTGATTGCAATGATGTTGAGCCCAAGCCTTCTCCTCTATTGCTCTTCAACTTCCAACTCTACCTCTTTTTTATCCTCTCAATGTATTTTGCTTTGAAACTTAGAATATACAATGAATATACAATGAATCTCTTTATCAATGAATACTACATGAATTATGAATATTTCCAACTCAAACTCTTGGCTTTTATAGGCACCATCTTTTGTGAAAGAACACATCAATAATGCTAACAAATGCTCCACTTCCATGGTTGTTGGTTGAATCATTGTGTGCACATTCATGGTTGAGTTGGTTGAATCATTGTGTCCACATGACAATTGAGGGAATAATAGAGCTTGGTGCATCAAAATGAGGTGTAAAAGTTGCTCAAAGGTTGTCAAAAAGCGAAAGGGAAAGTCTCCATAATTTCCGCCAAAGAAAAAACACTGGGATTTAAAAGACGGGTAGCCGTGTTTTTGAATTTCAACACGGCCGTGCTTTTCAAGCACGGCCTGGCCGTGTTTGGTACGTCGGGGTCGAAAAATTGCTCGTTTTTAACTTTTAAAAAGCACGGTTGTGCTTAAAAACACACCTTGCCCGTCTTTGACCGAAAAGGCCCCGAATGACGCGTTTAGCTTGGGATTTTGAGTGTTTTTGCATCCGAAACCCCGGGTATGTTTTGACATGAAACCATGGCCCAAAATTCACCAAAAACAGCTCCAAATCATCAATCTACACCAATAAAAGCACCTCGAGAGTAATGTGAACCATGTACAATCAAAAATTTATGAAACTAACGATAAAATAACTCAAATCATACTTAAATATACACATAAAACATGCATAAAAAGACCATTATCATACACCTAATGTTATCTTTTCTACCAACCAATAAATTAACCTCCCGGTAATTCTTCAACGTTTATACCCCACAAACTATCAAGCCCATTTCAATTACAACTCTAAACAAAATTGTTGAGACAGAACCAATGCGCCCGATAGAACATTAGGCACGGATCTTGTCCTCGCCAGTTTAGGCATCGAAGCTTTCAAAGCAGATTTTGCCTGGGACCTCTCCTCGCTCGGCCCTGGAGATGCGCAGTCTCTTCCTCGCTTCCTCGTGCCATTGAACCTGGAATTGAGAAACATTTGTGAAAATATTACACTATGTACATGAACTATACTAATTCTGCAATGTAGAAAAGAGAATATAACATCTAAACTAATTGTGCACTAAATGTACTCTAACTGTATACGAAACTAATACTATTTAAACATCATTTGTATGTTCATTCTATGCAAATTGCCACACTTAAACAATGCATCAAAACACATATTCATGATATTATAATAATACTAAATGTACACCAATACATATATACATTGCCTTTTTTTTTTGTGCAGTGGTCATACAAAAATACCAAAACCTATTTATTTATATACGAAAGGTAGGAAAACATATATCATTCTAGGGATAATCTACACCAAAATAACAGGGTGGTTCAACAAATAGAATCACAAAAAAGAGCTAATTTAGTGGAAGGGTTATACCAAAAGATCTTAAAAGATATATCATACTTACGCAAATTTACACCAAATAAAAAAGGAATGATTTCCCTCAGAAAGGACGAAAACCCAATTTCAATAACATAAACATTACACAATCCATTACCTAAATATACATCGTTTTTATCTAATTTAATACAAAAATATATCTCCCAAAATCTGCCACATTTCGCACAACAAATATTTCCACAAGCAAGAAAAAGAGAGATTATGTAAAATCGATGAACAAAACCCTAGGAGATTCAAAATAAATAAAAAAAATGTGTGCTCTACTTACTGCAACTAACACCCAAAACCCAGAAAAAGATCATCATGATTCGACGAAAAATGAAGAAAAATGAAGGATAAACCTTTACTACAAAAAAGTACACTCAAAAAATTGGAAAAAATAGAACAAAACCCTGACCTTTACCAATACTACCAAGGTTGTTCTAAGGTACTTTGATGTCGCAATGGAACCTGAAAATCTTCAAAACCGACACACGATATTCTTGTTCTCGGCTAGCAACAAGAAATGGAGGAGAAAGAGAAGAAACGGCGGGTTGGAAAAGTGAAGAAGAAAGAGAGAAAAGAAGGTTTTGATTTTTGTGAAAACCGAGATTGCAAGAAAGAGGAACCGATTGAATGAAATTCCAAAAAAAGGGATTATGAGGGGTTACCAAAAACAGATATATAATTATGTGTACAAAATTCCCATTATGCCCTTAAATGGGTTGAGTTGAATATAAAAAAAAAAAAGAAAAATTCAAAAAAACAAGGGTCTTAAGATTAAACAAGATAGTGGCTTAGATTGATCCACACCGCACACGTGGTAAGACTTCGCCACATATGATCCTACCCCTAAAATATATAATGGTTGAATATTGAAATTTATAAGAAAATATCTAATAATAACTAGTAATTGTTGAAAAATGGGAAGTTGTGGTTGGTGTAAGAAACCGTGAAAGTGAAAGTGGGTAAATAGTGTATTTTCTTAAAAAAAAAATTAGTAGACAATCACATTTTGGATTAAAAAAAATCTCTAGCGGAAATGATTTTTTTTTTTTTTTTGTAACCAATCACAGCCTAAGGATTCCTTTCCATGTCAAAAACCAATATCAAATCTTAGCCTAATCCTTATTTCAACATAGAATATAATGGCAATAAAGAGCTTAGTAAAATGGCAGTTGCAAAATAAAAGAACAACCGCCGGATCCACAAGTTTCAGCATTCGTCTTAGTACCATTCATTAACCATTACATGTCCCATAAAAAGTATTAAGATGCCATGTCCAATTGTCCATGGCTCGTCATTATTTACAAAACATTTTTCAGTGTGATGAAACCAAGCTTTGAAATCACATTGAAGAAACCAGGACTTCCGGTTCAGCAGTCTCTTCCGAGAGTGAACCCTTCATCCACCTCTTCAGCATCTCTAATGCAGCTTTAGGCTGATCCATCGGAACCATGTGTCCAGCATCATGTACCTGTTTTTCACGACAAATTTTATTAGGAAAGATAAACAAAGTGTAACAAAAATCAGCTTAGCAATCAATCAACATAGGAAAAAGAGGGTAAATTACAAAAAATACCGCTTGGGTTTATCCTAATTACCAAAAAAGAAATCCAGTTTTCTATCAAAATTACAGACAACCCCATTCAGGTTAGCAAATACCTCCTACCAAGGGTGCAATTTGTAATGTAGAAACAAGCATGATGGTCATACGAACTTTTTTGTAATTAGACTGGACCTCAAGGGTATTTTATGTAATTAACCCAAATAAAAACTGTGTCATAAGAGAGGGCAAAATGAGAGAGACCTTCAAGAAACTAAGAGGTCCATGGCTTGTCAATAATCCTGCTTCAGAACCATCAACCTCAAAAGGAACTTCAGGAGATGCCACAAACTCTTTCTGACCACTCCACTCCATTGCGTGGACCCATCTCGAGTTACCTGCACGATAGATACATGATAATACATGTTATGTGCAACCCTGATGAAATTTGATTTGGATACTAAGCAGTTGGTTCAGATGAAAACATAAAACAATACTCATATGAAGGAGTAAAGTATTCTCACCGAGCCAGTTGCAGATCAAATCATATTCTCCAGCATACACCAGCAGCTTCACTCCATCCTCGAGAAGAGCGGGAATACCGACTTCGAGATTTCTCATCCAATCCATGAGCATGGCTTGGTAGACAGTGGGACTACACGAGACAAACTCTATATCTCCCACTCCAAGTGCATCCCTGACAGATTTCTGGTTGAGGAATTTCTCCAAGTTTGAGAAGTCGTAGCACAGACTGCCTTCACACTTCTTTCTAATATCATAATACTGCAGAAAATAAGAAGAGAAAAATGAGAGACAGAGACAGAGAGGCAAATGAATATTGCACTTCTATTACCCTTATAATTCATGCGTCTTTAAAATGACGCTGATGCTCAACATTAAATTTTGACCAATGAATAATGTGCTATCCATTATGGATCTAAGGCAATAACCCGAAATTTTTGTGTACTAATATTAGGCATCTATCAGGAGAAAGCAAGAAACTATACATCTTTATAGAGTTGTAAACTGGTTATGTACCAAAATCCAATAGCATAAATCCTTAGTACTATGAGTTTTTTTTCATCCACAATTCTGGTGAAGAATAGGTTGTTGGGATTGAAACAAGATGTATGAGAACAAGAACATGAGAACCCAGAATCCTGATTTCAAACTGGTCCAGAGCATGTCAGCCATAAAGATGCAAGTTAGATATAAGTTTCTTACATTCACATCTCTAGCATGTGCAATAATAGAACTGAATATTGTGTTACAAACAAAATAGGCTGCCATGCAAGATATCGTCCCATCAGTGCCTGAAACAAGCAGAATGAATGGCATTAAGCTTTGGCACAGAGAATGTTGCTCAGCCTCGGAACAAGTCAAGTATACTGGCAATTTATTCACTAGTAGTGACAAACAACAAAGGCAATGACCACATAGAAAACAAATTGATGGACATAAATATTGGACAGTGTTTGTTACATGTGAATTAATTTATAAAAAAGGACATTCAGAACAAGATGTAATTTACCACAAAGCTTTATTGCTGTTTCACAGAGCGGAAGCACCTTGTTGATACGATCATGCTCAGTTTGCTTAATTATTCCCATATCAAGAGCATAGTCAGCATATGCACCATACTGAATTGCTGGGTCGGTGAGCCCATTTCCAATAGCAAATCCCTGGGCAGAAACTTCATATAAGAAAAGTAACATAGCCACAGAGAGACCCTTAACATTATGGATTGAGTAATACCTTCAGATTTATATGAATTCCATCTTTTTCTTTGTTTCCTCGGTGGACACGAGCAGCAAAAGCAGGAATATAGTGTCCAGCATATGACTCTCCAGTAATGTAAAAATCATTTTTTGCCAGTTCAGGATGCTCCTTAAAGAAAGCCTAAACAAAAAAATATTTGACCGGTGAGGTTTCTATCTGTTTAAACACGTGAAGTTTTTGTAAAATGCACCTTTATCTTTCATCATGTCTAATTTAATTTCACCAGATTACATTTTTTCAACGTACCAAAGTCCAATATATACATCGTACAATTGGAACATTCATATAGGATCGTGAGCAACACAAAAACATTATACAGCACTGGTAGATATGCACACAAATACACTCAAACTATATGTCATCGAGTAATCAGGTTTTCTATCTATTTTGTTTTCACTTTAACTTATTAGTAAGACAAACAGTAATATTTTAGTTTTGTCATTTTCTGCACACTACTGAAATTCAGAATGTACCAAAGTTTAAGAATTGTTACAATTATACAACCTCATAAAAGATTTCAAACGAATTTATTAAGTGTAACTAGCTTGATTCCCACCTTTGAATTGATTATTTGCACAAATAATGGAAGTATGTCAAATACAAAAACCTTCTTCTAGACATAAAAATTGTAAAGTTTGCATTGGGTGAAAATCTTCAATCTCGTACCATATCCTCTAAAGTCTCACTTTACAACTGAACTCTATGAACATCATACCCTGAATCCTTGACATAGTTTCTCCTCCCCGACTTCCCATTCCCAATCCCAAAAGATTCACCACTGCAGAAATGCTTCCTATCAAGGGCATTATATACTGTAAAAAATTGAAGCCTTACGATGAAAAATATGTTGGTTATCTTCTCAAATAAAAGATCACACAACAAGATGTGGATTTTAAATACCCTTTGCATATAGCCTTTCGTTTTCCCTTTTTAAAAAATCAATAGATTTTCTATCAGATGAACATCAAAAAACTGTTAGTATCTACTCCTCCTTCCAGAGTCATTAGGCACATAGGCGAGCACGGGTTTCAGGAATAAACTCTTCAACTTGAAAGCACTATTTGAACAACCTGAATTGTTTATTTTGTTCGGTGGGTGATGAGGTAGCTGCTGGTGTTGACAAAGGATAAAGTGGTTCAGTGATGTATATATAAGCACATATATACGCGCATATGATGTGTGACCATAGTTGAAGAGTTGGAAAATAGAGAGGAACCACCAGAAAGTACACATGGGGTTGACCCTATGTATTAAAGATATAGTGGAACCAAACCTGCCACCACATTCACAAGGCTTACTAACTAGCTGATGGTAAAGACTGCCACAAAGTAAACCATGTGGGACTTAATGCCTCAATCATAACTGATATCCTGTTTATTGAAACTCAACTTTCTTTTTTTATCTCGAGTTTTCTGATTGCATATCTATCAATCAAACTAATTAGAAATGGATAAGCAAGTACAAATTAAATAAAAAAAATTCTACAGCACCAGTATTATAACAAAGACCTACATGTTCCTTTATATTAGGAAGAGGGAAACAAACATAACTGACCTGTAAAAAATCATATAAGTCATCACTGACGCCTTTTTCATTATGGCGGATGTCACGTCTATCAGAACTATAGCTAAAGCCAGTTCCAATAGGCTGGTCAACGAACAAAATATTCGAAACCTGCAAAATTATTGTAGAAATAATGAAAGTTAATTGTAATGACTCAAGTTTATGAGTTTCTACAATAATCATTGTTCCCAGATATTACGGCTCTTTTTTACCAGCACCACAACATAGTACAGCCAAACATCATAATAAATCTAATCAAGAAAAATCATCAGCATGGAAAGAAAATAAACCAAAAACCAGAATAAAAAATGAAAACTACATCCTGCACCCTTTCAATGGATTGGATCTTTTTCTGTGATTTTCCTTTTCTCAATATTCAATTGCTAGATACTCAATGGACCTAACAACAATACCATGAGTCCCACGTTTTCATCCTTATTTTTCTGGAATCCTATCAATATAAGGATTTCCGCATAATCCCTGCAAAATTTCTTAGTCGCTAGAATAGACAGCTTTTATATTCATCAGAATAAATTACCTGGTCCCAGCCATATTCATTCCGCACAAGCGATAAGTTATTGGCAATAGTGAAAGGTCCATTTTCATAGAAAAGAGCCATTTCACTGCTACAACCTGGGCCACCAGTCAACCAGATGACAACAGGGTCTTTGGTGCTATTGCGTGATTCAAAGAAAAGTAGAACATCCTGCAATTACGAACACCAGTTTAGCCTCAATTCAAACACCAGGTATCGTAAGAATATTAGAGGCTAAATGTATCAACATAGAACTTGTGATCTTATATCAGAATAGGTTATAAAGTGGCAGATCAATAATTTATAACATGAAGAGTGCACATTTTCTGAAGAGCATAAAAAGTCTATAAAATTTATAATCAAAAGATGAGGTTTGTTGTAATCTTTGTTTCAACGGATAAGTTAGCCTTTTCAAATTTATTGTCTTTTGAATTCATATGAACTGTTCAACACTTTCACTGCTACTCCGTTTAGTGATTGCATTCATTATCTCATTACAATATGTTGATTTGAATTATCTAAGAATGTTTATCAACATATCAAGCAAAAAGGCAATTAAATCAAGCAAGGAAAACTGCAAGTTGAAAACCTTCTTGCACTATAAACAAGAGCTTTAGCACAACAATACGAAGATACTCACAAAAAAGACATGCTCTGACTCCAAAAATTAGCTATATCCATTTCTAAAGACCACAATGTAAAACGGTAAACAACGCAAATAGGCATGAAATGAAAAACAGAAGCCTTCGTCAGACCAACTTAATCCATTTATATGGTGATACACTGATACTCCTGTTAATCGGTTACAAACCGTAATAGTGAATAAATTACTAGAAAACCAAATAATTATTGACAAACCAAAAATTAAAGCAACCAGAAAAAGCTCTAAGGCCTATGGTTTACGAAATTAACCTGGCTCCATGAGAATGCTGAATCTGAAAGTAACCGGCATGGTGACCTAATTCCTCAGCTGAAACTCCGCTAGGATCCACCAAATTCGGGAACTTAAATCGTCTCTCAACGATCTTCGAACGTCGAGAAAAGGAAGATCGCCGTCGACGATGTTGATCGGTTGGTTGGGGAACAAATTGAGCTCTCGAATCAGCTTCTCAGCGGAAACCGACGGCAGCTTCGGCGGCGCGCGGAGCAAAGCGACGACGGAGGAGATCGGCGAGAGGACGATGAGGAGGAGGAGAAAGGGAAAGCGAGAGAGGAAACTCAGCGATGAAGAACTCATTTTCGTTGAAATTAGGCTCACTCTTCTCTTTTCCTATGCTTGTTTCCAATTTATATGGGGAAAAACAAAATATCAAGTATACATACAGCACTCACATGTATATACAGAGAGAAATAAAATATCTGAAAAACTGATTACATGGGCCACGTGTGGGGTTCGTGCCAAAGGATCCGCAAGTTTTTTTTTTTTTTTTTTTTTTGATAAGCTCACTTCTGCGCTTTACGCTCGATCTTTGCCGGGACAGACAATTTCCATTTCCTCATTCTTGCCGCCGAAGGAAATGGATGTGCGGGACGCATGCCAATGTTCGGCGACGGTCTCACGACGATAACCAGATCTCCTGAGGTAAAGAGAAACAAATTATGTTTGACCCCAATCTACTAATAACGATCTCCCCGAATCGAACCCACACGGATGCTATTCAAGATGAGTTCCCACCAAATCTTCACCGCTCGCATATGCCCCGGGAGCAATTTGATGGAGTAGGGATATGAACCCTCGACCTCCACCCCACAAACAATTTGATGGGCGGGAATTTGAAGCGACCTCCATCCCACAATCTTTGTGGTGGGGTGGGCCCACCTGGTTAGGGATCCGCAAGTTATGAAATCAGAAGAAAGTATGCCACGTCCATAACCAGAAGTTATTCAATTTTTTTCCTCTTTATTAATGAGAAATTATAATTCATTACTTTCTCGAAAGGAAAAAGGATTATAAATTTATAATTCATTACAACAAATGTACTTTTCATAAAAAGTGGGCTTTTGAAGTCACTAAAAAATACTCCCTTTGTCTCCAATTATATAGTTACTATTTTTTTGGATTGTCCCAAATATATAGTTCGGTTTCCATATTTAATAGTAATTTTTCATTCTTTTACTATTATAACTCTATTTAATATGCATTCTCGTAATTTCTATTATTCATTAAATAGGGGCAAATCAAGTAATTGTTTTGTATATTTGTAATTTCCAATACTTTTTCTTAATGTGTGAAAAGTCCAATCACAACTTCTACTTCATTTAATCGGATACTTTTTGGATAGATGTGATTTAGATTTTTGTTTCTCGCTTCGATTTAATTTTGGGAGTATTTGCAAAAACTTGCGTTTTTTAGAAGAAATTATTTACTATAGCGTAAGAAAAGCAATGACAATCATAAGTTGGTAGTGTTTGAAAGCAGAATAAGAAGTTGAGAGTGTTTGGTGAAAATTTTGAAAAAATATTTATTTGTTTATAAAAATCAAACCGTAAAAGTAAATCTAAAGCATCCCCACCGTGTTTTTAGATTTCGATTAAAAAGCGATAATCGAAGTTGACATTTACAAAACACTTCAAATTGATTTTTAGAAAAAGACTAAGAAGTATTTTTTTTTTTTTTTTTGTGATTGCAAACATTCCCTTTACAAACAAATAAGCACTTTTCCAATTTTTCACCAAACACCCTCCATTTTCGATTTTCAACTACTTTTTACTTCAACTAGAATAAATCACTTTTTTTAAAAGCAAATGTTTTTGCAAACACTCCAAAAAATAGAGTTGCACATAATTCATTACAACAATGTACTTTTCAGTTCACTTGTTTACTTTTTAGTTTTAAAATTTTAGTTTTCGGCTCAGTAACCATTTTGAATCCAATTTTTGATTTGATAGTTTTATGTATCGGTTGGTCGAGCTGAACCAAATTGCAAAGAAATTAATAACATTTATACATTTATAACATATATCTAAAATTATTTTTTATACTTATATTTTATTTTTAATTAAACTTTTTCATACATTTTTGCTCACCAACGAAACATAAGCAATAAAGAGGACACTTAAATTTTTATAATTTAATGAAAACTTTATTAATCAAAATATTGAAAAAAATGGTTATAACCGAACCGAGGCAATTAACTTCGTTCCAGTTTTCCTGTTTATGATTTTGCCGATTGAAGATTTTATTTGGTTCAACCAAATGTTAACCCCTCGGAGAAACCTATTAGCTTCTGCTTATTTTATGATACGATTGCACAAATAAATTGAGTTTTTGAATAAAAATTACAAGCTCGATATCAAACATATCTTCAAATATATATATATATATATATATATATATATATATATTGTTAAATTGGGGACTTAAGATTGTCCCACACATGAAGCGCACCAATATGATAGAGAGAGCCCAAGCCCACCAAGTGAGGTTTCATCCTAAAACCAATTGGTGATAGGAGGAGTAACTCACTTGGTTTATAAAGTGGATTCTCTTCCCTTAATTAATCAATGTGGGACAACTCACAAGTGACATATCTCGACACGCCTCACTTGTGAGTCCTACGTCAATTTATTAATCATCATAACAAGATCCACCATGCTCAATCACATCATGTGATACGACCCACCTGGGGCCGAGCAATGGACCCGCTCCGATACCATGTTAAATTCGGGGGGGACTTGGTACGTCCCACACATGAAGCGACCTGATATGGGAGAGAGCCCAAGCCCACCAAGTGAGGTTCCATCCTAAAACCAATTGGTGATAGGAGGAGTAGCTCACTTGTTTTATAAAGTGGACTCTCTTCCCTTAATTAATCAATATGGGACAACTCACAAGTGAGGTTCCCACAGGTGCGGCACGAGAATTAACATATCAATTTAGATTAGATAGATTAGATATATGATTTATTCCTTGATTGATTCGATTGATTGTGCACAGATTTTATAGTTGACTATCCTAAAATAGTCACATGTATCTTGTATTTATATCCTTTGGATATATGAAATAACCATTGACCAACTTATCAATTTGGTATCAAAGCCAGGAAGATTTCATTGCAATCTTCCTTCTTTTTTTTTTGGTGAAACCATAACCAATTGCATTTTTTTTCTTCTTCCTTTTGCTTTCCACACCATGTCCGAAAGCAAGAATTCATCTACGATGACCATCCATGACTCATCCACTCCAACTAATTCCATTAAGTTGGATGGTAAAAATTATCGTGTTTGGTCTCAAATTATGGAGATGCATATATTGGCAAGAAAAAGAAAGGATATATCACGGAAAGAAGATTGCACCTAAAGAAAATGATCCAGTTTTGATGAATGGGAAGCCGAAGATGCTCAGGTTAAATCTTGGCTTATTAATTCCATGACAGATACATTGATATCACATTTTGTGCGGTGTGGAAAGGAATGTACCCAAACAAGTTTGGGATGCCGTCAAGAGTGAGCTATCTTGATGTATCGATTCTTCTCAAGTTTTTACGAATTGATGAAAAAGTCCATCCAATCACGTCAGTGGTCGCCCCCTCTTGCTGAATATTACAATGAATTAAACTCCATATTTCGGAACTTGATTACGGGAGGCCAAATGACATGACATGCCCTCATTTTGATATTGAGAAGCAAAGGAAATCGTGCCGTAGGAACGAGTTTACATATTTCTTGCAGTGTCTTGATCACAATTTAGATCAGATTAGTGGTCGTGTTCTCGCCACGTCTCCTTTACCAAGCTTAGAAGAAGTCTATTCCCAAGTTCGTCGAGAAGAGAGAGACAACTTACTATGGGAATGGAAGATCGATCGAAGCTTCACTAGCTATCCAAAAGAATAATTCTCGACCAAGAACTCCTCCCACTTCCTCCACTAGTTTCGCACTCACTGTTTGAAGACAAGACACACGGAAGATGTTTCTCGGAAAAAGCATGGCTATCCGAATGGTACAAACTTAAGCAAGATGAAATAAAAAATAAGAAATCAGCACATGTTGTCACCACAGACAATTGTCCATCTTCTCGTATCTCATGTAACTTTCGAGTGTCTCCGAGGAAGGTAATTCGGCTTGTCCTTTATGTCACGCCATCAATAATTGGGTCATCGATTCAGGGGCTACCGATCATATGACTAGTAATTCATCTTTGCTTAATTCTCTACTTCCTTCACATGTTAAGTCGTCCAGGTTGCAAATGGGACTCCTATGCCGATTTTAGGTGCCGGGAATGTATTTTTTTCTCCGACATTTTCCATGTCCTCCGTTCTACTTGCGTCTAACCTCTCTAATAATCTTCTTTCCATTAGCAAAATTACCAAAAATCTTAATTGTTCCGTGACAATTCATTCTACGCATTTGTGTTTCAGGACAATCTTACGAAGACGACGATTGGCATTGGTAAGGAGAGAGAGGGGTCTTTACTTGGAAGGGGAAGGGACTTGCAACCAAAGTCGATCATATTCTTCAAGTAGCAAGAGAGCCCGACAAAGAAAAATTTTTGTTGTGGCATCGTCGCTTGGGGCATCCATCATTTCCTTACCTAGAACGTTTGTTTCCTCAATTATTTAAAGATGTTCAGTTTCTAGTTTACGATGTGAACAATGCATTTATGCTAAAAATCATCGTGTATCTTTTAAAATAAGTTTCAATAAAAGTCTAGCTCCTTTTGTTCGCGTCTTCTGATGTTGTTTGGGGTCCTTTTTCTACTCCTTCTACTTACGGTCACAAATATTTCATATCTTTTATTGATGAACGCACTAGAGTGAGTTGGGTATATCTTGAAAGTCTAAACATGATGTTATACATGTTATTCCTCGATTTTTTAAAGATGATTGCCACACAATTCAATGCAAGGGTCAAGGTTTTTCATTCGGACAATGGTCGTGAGTTTGTAAATCGATCTCTTTCTCGCCTATTCCAAGAAAATGGAGTCCTCCACCAAACAACGTGTACATACACACCACAACAAAACGGTATAGCGGGGCGTAAACCGCCACATCCCTAGAAGTGGCTCGGGCTTTATGCTTTACTATGTGTGTTCCTAAACAATTTTGGGCGATCTTATCACGATCTGTGTCTTTCTCATAAACCGAATGCATGCACGTGTTCTTGACTATCAAACACCTTTGCGACACTTATCTCGGTTTCACTCAATCCCTTTGAATATATGCCCTAAAGTCTTTGGTTGTGTTTGTTATGTCCATATACATTCTCATCTCAGAGACAAACTTGACCCTCGTGCTCTAAAATGTATCTTCCTTGGTTACTCTAACTCCCAAAAAGGGTACAAATGTTTCCACCCTTCTTCGGGAAAATATTATTCTCCATGGATGTTCAATTGCGTGAGCACGAGTCTTACTTTTTCGGGGATGTGCCCATGATTCCTCTTGGGAGATTAATAGCAAGGAAGAGGAAAAAATGTGGTTGGAAGAAAAAAGAGTGGTGGATTTACGGTAAGGGGAGAAATCTATTGATTCAAATACATTTCAATCGGACCGGATGGTATCGAGGACACGGACACAGATAGTTCGGCTAAACGATTTAGAAGAAAAGAGGAAAGGCCAAACAAATTTTTTTCACCAACAAAGATACAAGAAAAAGAAAGAACAAAGATACCATCGACATACCCCTTCTAAACTCCAACACCCTCTCCATGACAATACCATGCCACGGATGACTCTTCCAAGATTGATTCTGAGGTACAAACTTCTTTACCGTTAACACCGAACCGCACTTCCAATCCGAGGATGATCAAGGTAGGAGATATCCCTTCGTACTCGTAAGGGACCGGATAGGTTTGGCTTCTCTAATCCATCCTCTAATATTGTCTATCCATGTCCGATTTTGTTTTTTATCATCGTTTATCCAGGCTCATCGTGCTTTTGCACTCTAGTTATCTCCTGTGTCTATTCCTAGTCATTTTCGGGAAGCCCTTGAAAATCCCAGTGGAAATTTGCAATGGTAGAAGAAATGAAGGCTCTCGAGGAAGAACTCTACTTGGGAAATGGTTAAGCTTCCATTAGGAAAAAGACAGGTGGGATGCAAGGGGGTTTTCGGTGAAGTATAAATCGGATGGGACAATTGACGGATATAAGGCTAGGTTGGTGGCCAAGGGTTACACTCGGACTTATGGAATTGACTACCAAGAGACTTTTGCGCTGCGGGTAGTGAGATGAACACCGTCGGGGTCATTCTTTCTTGTAGTTAATTTAAATTGGTCATTGAAACAATTTGATGTTAAAAATGCGTTTCTTCACGGTGATTTAATAGAAGAAGTGTACATGGACCCTCCTCCCGGGATTCACTCCAGGAGACGGCAAAGTGTGTAGATTGAAAAAGGCCCTTTATAGGTTAAAACAATCCCCAAGAGCATGGTGGCAGATTGAGTCATGCAATAAAAGTTTGGCTATAAACAAGCTACGGCGGACCACTCTCTCTTTTATAAGAGAGATGATAATGATATTACTTTACTCCTTGTATATGTTGATGACATGATCGTTACGGTAGCAATCCTAATGAGATTAAAATGCTCGGGGATCATTTGGCCAAGGAATTTGAAATGAAGGATTTGGGAACTCTTAAGTATTTTTGGGGATTGAGGTTTCTCGGTCCAAACATGGACTCTTTCTGTCACAAAGGAAGTACACATTAGATCTCTTAAAATGAGACTAGTAACTCCGCTTGAAACTGTTAATACTCCTATTGAAGTAAATCATGGGTTGTCAATATATCCCGGACCAAGTTCCAACAAACAAAGAAAGATATCGAGAGACTAGTTGGGAAGTTGATCTATCTTACCCATACTGGACCGACATATCCTATGCAGTTAGCATCGTGAGTCAATTCATGCATAACCCAAGCAACCAACACATGAGTGCGATGAATCGTATCCTAGCCTATTTGAAATCCTCTCCGGACAAAGGAATTATATTCACTAAGCATGGGCATCTCGACATTGAAGGATACACGGACTACGATTTTGCAGGATCCAAATTGGATAGGAAATCTACATCGGGTATGTGTCATTTGTTGGAGGTAATTTGGTGACTTGGAGGAGCAAGAAACAAAATGTGGTCTCATTGAGTAGTGCGAGAAGCTGAATATCGTGCTCTCCATCATGCCATTACAGAAATCACTTGGTTAAGAATTCTATTGAGTGAGCTATGATTTGGTCCTAAAAAGCCAATGGTACTCTTTTTGTGATAATACAACAGCTATTGAGATTGCAAATAATCCAGTACAACATGACAGAACTAAGCACATTGAGCTTGATCGGAACTACATCAAAGACAACTTAGATTCTGGTCAAATAAAGATTCCCTACATCAGGAGTGCAGATCAATTGGCAGACATAATGACTCACGCTGTTGCTAGTGGCCCATTTTATTCTACATTAACCAAGTTGGGCATGAGTGATATCTATGCGCCAACTTGAGGGGGAGAATTAACATATCAATTTAGACATATCTTTATCATCTAATTGATTATATTTTCCTTTATTAGGTAGATTAGATATATGATTTATTCCTTGATTGATTGTACAGATTTTATAGTTGACTATCCTAAAATAGTCACATGTATCTTGTATTTATATCCTTTGGATATATGAAATAACCATTCAGCCAACTTATCAATTTATATATATATTGGTTGTAATATCAATTCTCAGTTCTAATAAAACAAAAACCTTCAAAGAAAAAAATATCTAACAAAACAAAACCATGGATTTGTAATATAAGAAAAGTTCAATTTTTATATTTGATATTCAATAAAGGCTATTGGACCTTATGTCTTTTAACCAGTCAATGCTCTAACCTAGTTATGTATGATATTATTTTTTAAGTGAAACTGATATTTCTAAAAAAAAAAAAGAACATTTTAAAATAATATTTCATTTCAACTTTTGTGAACTTAGAGTGATGCATAGAGGACTTTGTATGTTTTCCATTTTCAAACTCTTAAATCCAGTTTTATAGTATCCGTAAAAATAGAAATATATTTGTTTAATATATTTTTTTCACTCAAATAACTTATTTAAAAATCCATACTCTCTAAAATTCTTTATTCACTTATTCCCACAATTTTCAAACATATTCTGAAACATATTTCCCTATTTTGTTATTCAATCTCGTCCACCTTCCCAACTAATACAACTCAATAAATATATGAAAAAACACATTTTAGAAACACCTCAAAATATATTTTTACTTCTATCGTGTAATATCGTGCAAAAATAAATCATTATTAAAAATATTCTACCAAGCTTCATCCCATTTCTAAACAGATATACATTATCAATATTTTTATCCATCCAAACATATTTTCTATTTTCACACAAAAAACCCAAAAATCTCAATGAAACTATGAAAGTAGTGAAAATGAAATATCTCATGAAAACACGACCATAGATACAAACACATACGACTTCCAAAATAAGCTACACTCCCAATTAGCCACGAAACGCTGCCGTTTATATTCGGAAATGAGAAGTGAGATATGAATTGTACTAAGTTGCTACATATGCATGATGCAATACTATTATGGTGTAATAACAAAAACTACTCTTTGGATTTGTCTAATTACAAAAAAATGGTTCTTTTCGAAATCACATATAACCTCTTAACATTTGTTTTCATTTACGAATTGCATATATGGAGTGGGTATTTGCAAAACAAAAAAAAGTTCACGAGGATATCTGTAATACCTTAAGGAGGTATTTGTAGTTTTGAAAGAAAAATGGATTTTCTTTGTAATTAGACTAAACTTCTGGGATATTTTTGTAATTCACCCTAATTATTTCCGTATCAGAGGATATCGAAGCTGCTCATCTACATCACGAAGGTCTTTCTACGGTTCATCACAAGACACAACGGCGTCATCTGAGCGAAAAAATGACGATTATTACCATGAACAACATGAATATTTCTGTAGGAGTCGGCATTTTGAACTATCATCGATATGATTATTAATCGTAGAGCCCCTCATCGTGCCAGATATCAACCAAAAAATCGACCATCTCCTGCAGAATCCATAAAATACATCTAATCAATGCAATAAAGTTTTCCCAAAACAAAACATACTTGTGTTTCTATTTATATATCAATGTCTTAAAGCATTGTCTCGTGATATCTAAGTCGAGTGGTCGGAATTTATACTGCTCGAAAGCAGAGAACAAATCAGACTAGATGTATACACTCTTTGCAACAGAAAAAGGAGTTAATAACATCATAAAAGCCGAGAGATAGCTTACATATAAAGGAATTGGATTAGGAAATGGATCATTAGTCGAGAGCAGTTCTTCATACGTCGTGGACCAGCTGCAAGAGCGAATAATCGAGCATCAACATGCAATGCATAAATTTCAAGAAACCGAGAACCAATAAAATAGATTATAATCGACCAACTTATCATTATTACTAGGAGAATTACAAAAGACCCTCTGAGGTTTGGCCTAATTACAAAAAAACCCATAGATACTTCAAAATTATGAAAAGCCCCTAATGTTTGATTATTCTTAAATTTAAAGGCATAACTGCAATATTTTTGAAATATCAGGAGTATTTTTGAAATTTTTTTGCACATGAAGGAGGAGAATGTAAGCGAGATCAAACCTCAAGGTCTTTTTTGTAATTTTAAAAATTTCTGAGTTTTTTTGTAATTAGCCCACACCTCGGGGCTTTATTGTAGTTATCCCTTATTACTATATCGGCCACTAACAATGGAAAAGCTAGCACACAAAAGTCGGGTGAACCAATACACTTCGTGGAGTGAACCGGATGGAAAAAAAAAATCATATAACTCTAACTTATTTTTTTTATAGCTGAAATCACTTTTCCATGGTTTATTAACAAACATTCATCAGCAATGTTTACCCAGAATAACGTGGGATATCTGTTTATTAACTCTTTCTGCAAATCATTCTCAGATTCATAAAAGGTGAAAATGTTAACAATCCCACACCTAGCACCAATATAAGTACAACCTAATCCATTCATTGAAATACAATCATAGGAGATTTTCATCCCCTGCAGTTTGATAAACTATTGAAACAATTTATTCTGGAAAATCCATCTGATAAATGCCAAAAATATTTTTTTCTATTAACAATGCTTAAGTTAAATAGAAAAGTTTATATAGATCATAGCTAAACTAGACGGATAGTCTTCTTCTTCTTCTTCTTCTTCTTCTTCTTTTTTTTTTTTTTTGTCTTTCTGCTTTATTCATATGATGCGGATTACAGTAGGAGGAAGAGGTTTAGGTTGCCAAAAAACAAAAAAATATTTAATTATACGGCTTACTTAATATAGTACCTCATTTAGCAAGAATATGAAGTTGTTTAATTCAACATTTGAGCATATAAATAAAAGTCTAAAGAGGTTCAAAATACTAAAAGTGTGCTGGCATCAAGTGCAACACAGGATTCCAATTGAGCAAACGAGACAGGAAGATTACTTACAGTACCTTATAATTGGATCCTTTGGTATTCTTGGTGACCTCTGAGATAGATCCCCAGTCCATTTTCTTCTGCTCTCATCCCATGCAATTGCAGCTACATAAAATAATATCAGTATTGTAAAAATCGGCCTAGCTGGCTGCCTAGGCTCCCTAGGATGAGGCGATTTTGTCCGAATCGCTGAAAAATCGCCTCAGAGACCTATGCGACAAAAAGTCGGCCAATTTTAAAAAATTAAAAAATAGTTGTTTTTCCAGGCGTTGGCTGCCGCACGACTAGTGCCTAACGATTTCTGCAACATTGCATATTGTAGAACTACCATTTCATATTTCTTGATTTTTTGTCTCTTACACTATAAATGGAGAAAATTTGTGCTAAATGTTAAATTGTCTCACGAATGGCCAGAATAATCTAACCTCGTGTAAAATGTATGTTAAGTTTCCAGTTAATGTATTCAGTGATAATTATAGCAAATATATTGGACTGACACACAGAGATCGGTAGAAAATATTAAAATCATCTTCACAACAAGGGCAGCGAAAAATGACATCAAAATTTCTTTTCTGAAGAACCCCATACTGTTTTTATCCAATCTTAGGAATCATATAAAAATGCAAATCCCTTGTGACATGCCATATTAAGCTACGTAATTGATAAAAGTATAAGCAAGCTTACCATGATTGACAAATACAGAAGTGCTCGTGCTATTCTCTGCTGCCTTTTTCTGTTCATTGGGAGGAGTAGAATTTTCCGAGGGTCTATTCTCATTGCAATCAGAAGTTTCAGCACTATTGTCCATTATGTCTTGAATAAAGGACCATCCGCCTCAGTATATATTCGGCATATTGTATGCTTTGACCGTCTTGCAATTGTGTCTTTTAATATTAAACGAAATAGAAATGAATAGGAAAGAACACAATAACTATCAGCAAGACAGTAACCTTATGGGGAAATGAAACAGAAAAAGAAAATACATAAATACATATGTGTATTTAGTATAGCAGAAATTCTAGCACACAAAATCTTTGGTCAACCTCCATAGTGACAAAATCAGGACAAATTTATCGAAATATCATGTTTACGGATTGTGCAATTTATAGAAAGAAAAACAGCACAGGCTAGAAGTTCAGTAAATATACGGCGAATATGCTCATTTAAGAGATTTTTCTGAACTCAAAATAGAAATTTCAAAGGACCACAAAAATGCATATTGCGAAACAATATCCGTGAAATCAACAAGTAAAATAACAATTATAAAAGAAAATCCAACACTTGGGATCAGATCCTATAAAATTAACCAATTATGGTAAATAAATTGTAAGAAAAGACCATTCAAAATTTGCAGAACTTAGGACCAAGAACATCATGATGGATTTGAGTCACAATTAACAAAAAGCAAGCAGAATAAGGAAACTGTTCAAGAATTAGATCGATCTAGTAATGAATCTGACAGAAGCTAGGATTAGAGCCGAGTATACGCAGCATTTATTAGTCTTCAAATTTCACTGGTATTGTTAATTGCTTACATTTAGACACTTGACAACCATTCTAGATGTTTGGTTTTCAAGTCGCCACTGCGTTCGACTAGCCTAGTCAAATGCCATTGGACTAGAATAACTCATTTAATAAGTTGTTCCATGAGTTCGTTTAACATACTTAACATCAACACCTTTAGTAGTGTGACTTGGTAAAATTGATCATAGGCTTCATTGATAGTGGCACTCACCAACTACAATTCAGTAAAAACTAGAGAAAATGTATATCTTACTCGAGCAAATGAAAATTCCATTATTTGATTTTAATCAGCAACTATTTAAGGTTTCCTTAGTTACTTTTTCAGTACCGCATATCAAATAACCATGTGAAACTTTCACACACTTTTTAGGATTACGTCCAATTTATACTCATAAAAGTACTCTGCCGATTAATCCCAAAGCGCTCAAAAGTGTTCCGTGTATATTTTTTTTTTTTAATAAGTTGGGAATACCGATTGGAGGGATGGGATAAATTTCAAAGAAACTGAAAGATACACGGTTCGAACACAGGTCAACACGCTTACAAAGAGTGAGCGATACCACTTGAGCTAGAAGCTACACAGGTCTCGAAGTGTTCCATATATTTCTTCACTGCAGAACACATTTTTTTAATAAGTTGAGAGTAATGGTTGGAGGGAGGGATAAATTTCAAAGAAACCGAAAGATACAGGTTCGAACACTAATCAACACCCTTTCAAAGGGTGAGCACTTGAAGTCAACACCCTTTCAAAGGTTGAGACTTGATTTCTACAAGCCCGTGGTAAAGAACACAATTCCAACAGTTAAACGCCAAAAATCCTACCTTTCCTTAACTGATTTTAATCATCATCAGCTCACAGCTCACTATTATTTATCTGAAATTTCAAAATCCAAGCAGTCCATTTAACAAAGAGAGAAAACATGTGAATCACAACAATTGCTTTAAGAAAGAGAAAGCTAAGTCAGCACATCATAATACATGCACAGAGTCAAAAACACTATTTCAAGAAAAACACAAATCTAACACAAAATCAGAAAAATCAAGAAACCCATTAATCTTTATCCGCAAGTCACAACTTTTTGGCCCCATTAACAAATCAAAACCATCAAGATTCATGTCCTCAACAAACCAACCAAGAAAAACCAAAAGAAGCCAAGAGGTGCATTAATATATATTCACAAACAAAAGACTATTAACTAAAACTACCAAAACAAACCAGAAACACTCAGAAGAAAACAGAATATACAAAAAAAGAAGAAACAACAATTAAATAGGAAAGACGATACCTTTAGTGGGATTTTTGCTTTAAAGTAGACCAAGCAAAAAATGGAAAAAAATAAAGAAAGATTTAACAAGGAAGAGGGCGAATATATAGAGAAAAAACGAGAAGCATAATGTGGGCTCAAGAATATACAACGTCAATTTCTTGGTTTGGTGGCATCCTCTTCACAGTTTCTCAAGTTTCTTGATTCTTTTTCTCTATCTCTCTTCGGTCTCTCTCTGAAGCTGATGTGGATTTGGTTCCATTCTTGGATAAAGCTACAAATATTTTGCATTTTCTGATACGATTCCAGCAACTTGGGGGCGTTTTGATTATTTCAAATAATAAAGCCAAGAAAGAAAGTACAATGTTCTCATCGTGCTGAAATTTTTGATGCATCCAAAACAGTGCCGCGGCCGCGAGGGGCACGGTGGGTTGCGTTAGTGCGTTCCAACAAAATTTTCCATATTTTTCAAAATTCAAATAAATATGATATTTTTATATCATGTTAAATTTTTGTATATAATAACAATTTGGCATGATTTTTCGAATTTTGTAGCTAATAAAGTAGCCTAATATTAATATAAGTTTTCTATTTTTCAATAAAATTATATTTAATTTTTTAGATAACATAAAATCTTTCACGAACAATTTCCGCAAAAATATGTATTATATTTCTAGAATATTTATATTTGTATAAGTGTGTGTTACACAGTCATGGCACAGCCCAACCCAAAATTAGGGCCAACCCATGCGTTGAGCTGTGTTTTGTCGACTCTCTCTTTGTTTAGATAGAATGGGGATTCCTTGTCGCCATCCCTATTCGCGATATATATATATATATATATATATATATATATATATATATGTGATTTAGTTCAAATGAGATCACCCTCCACTATGTGATTAATGTGAACTCATCTTACCCATTGATCTTAAAAAATGAAGGGATGTGATTAATTCAATATTTTTTTAATTATTTCCTAATTTTCGTTGATTTTAAGGGTAAGATTGTAATTTTGTAATTCAAACTAGTGATCCCGGGATTTTATGGTTCAAATTAGTGGTCCAAGTGATTTTTATTAAATTGACACTACCGAATTTTGTGGCGAGAATTTAAGGAACTTGTTTTCTTTCCAAATATTTTTACTTTCAAAGATAGTTAGGAATCTTCTCTGCATAATTAGACATCAAATAATGCATATTTAGTTATTTTGTTGGCAGACTTTTACGAAAACAAGACATAATTTAATATAACGTCTTCGCATATGTAGTTATACTACACCGCGTAAATAGGTTCAATATAATGTATATTTAGTTAAGAAAATGGGATGTTGCTTTTGGAAATTATAAAAATGGGATGTTACATAATGTCTTTCGCATATTTAGTTATTCCACAATGCATAGATAGTTTCTAGATAATACATAGTTAGTTGATTTTGTTGCATAGTTTATGACGTCTTACATAGTTGGATATATTGTACTACATATTAGTTTTTTTTACGTTGCATAGATAGTTTTGGATAATGCATATTTAGTTGAGTTTTGTTGCATATTTAGTTTTCGAACTCCTTTGTTCATTATTTCTCCGTAATATTGCACCGATTTTTCTTATTTTTTCTCTCGTAATTTTCATGAACTCGTAATTTTCGAGTTCTTGTGAGTTTTCTTTATTTGCGTTAATGGATGAATGAGAGAGAGAGAGAGAGAGAGAGAGAGACGTGAGATTGGGAAATTGGGAGATGTATAGAGAGAAAGAGATTTGATTCCATTTTTGTAACTAACTTGTTATGTTATTTTATCTTACTACCCTTATATTGATTAAATTAATATTTTAATATATTTTTATCCATTAAATCACATCCATTGATTAATAGTGGGGGATGGTTGAGATTAGTCCATTGTGTCTCACCAGAGACATGGTCTCATTTGATCCTCCCCTCTATATATATATATATATATATATATATATAGAGAGAGAGAGAGAGAGAGAGAGAGAGGGATTGGTTCAAATGAGACCAACCCTTCAAGTTAGTCCATAAGACCGCATATAGCACTTGATTTAATTTTTAATGGTGAGATCTCTTTAGTTATTTTTTGGGTTATTAAGGGTATGATTGTATTTTCACCATTTTACGTTTTTATGGAGATAACGTTAATTGTTAATTATTAGGAAAATATGATCTTTCCTTTATCGCCTTTCCGCTTTTTAGGGGAAAAAACCATAGATTTTCGATTGTGTCTTTTCAAACCTGGTTCTTTTTCGCTTCCTCATCTTTACGTTTTTGACAAGAAAAAAACCTTAACTCTTTCTTTTCTCCCCCAAATAATCCCACATTTTTGGTCGCGTAAGCGCACAAAAAAATTGGTAGTTCGCCTTTCCCGGGCACACCCAAAAATTGAAGTTCGAAATTATTTACGGTCGTAAGTTTGTTGTTGGTAGGCGGTTTGGGTTTGCGAAGAATGGACCGAGGAAGTGCTATTTTTGTGTCCGTTATTGCGTGTGTAAAGGTGAGTCCTTTTCTCTCGTTAATGGCCCAAATCCTTCAAATTTAAATTTGTTCTTGTCTCTATTAAGTAATTTTTGGTGGGTGTAGGAGTTCGATTTTTGTGGAAAATTTGAGGAGAGAGGAACTGACGCCGAGTTGTATTTTGAAGAGGTTTGTTGTTCTCATCTTCTCCTTTTTTATTATTTCGGTCGTTAATGAAGGTTCCTATCGCAATTTGTGAGTTTTTTCGGTCATCAATTTTTCATTCGGTAATTTTGCAATTATACGATAACAAAACCCATAACAAGTATGCATATCTTTTTATTAAATATCTTGATATATTTTGTTAAATACAACATTAAGTAGTATATAAGCATACTTTTGTATTCACGTTTTTCATATATGAATTAAGTGTTTTTTTATGTAGGGGGGTTGTGGTGTATTCTTGCTATTCGTACATGTTATGTTAAGTAAACAAGATTAAGTGGAATGTAAACAAATTAGTGTACCCCAAGTAAGAAACACATAACAAGTATGCAGATTTTTTTTAATAAGTATCTTGATATATTATGTTAAATATACAACATTAAGTACAATATAAACATACTTTTGTATGCAGACTTTGTATACTAAGTATACAAGTTTGTCATGTTAAATATTAAGTATGCAGATTGTTTATACTAAGTATATAAGTTTGTCATGTTAAATATACAACATTTATGGGAATGTAAACAAATGAGGTTTAAAGTCTTGATATCTGGATTTGTGTTCTTTTATGTAGGTGTTTGTGTTAGTAAAATGTCAAGTGAAGAAGAACAGGAAATAGAGGTCAATAGTGGTGCAGAGGATAGTTTAGGAGATGAGCAGCCCAAAAAGAGGCGAAGAATTGATAGTTCATATCCCAAAGATGCAAGTTAGGCGAAACCCAAGGTTTTGGTTGATGCTCTTCTTCTATGAAACCCGCTGAGAAGAATGCAAAGACGTGAGATGGGTTTTGGCGGTTTGTATAGCATAATGTTTTGTTTTTACCATGTATGGTGTTGTGTCATCTCATTTTTTTCCTTTTAGTTTGATCTTTTTTAAGATGAAAGTGTTTTTTTTTTTTTTTTTTTTTTTGAGATGCATGTACATTATACATGTATGCAAAGAACTTGTATAGATAGTTGTATCGAATTGTATATTTAATATGTTTCATTTGTTTATTTCTCGGATTATTTTGAATTGTATTTTTGTTGTATAAACCAGGTTAATATAATTGCTTGATTAGTTAAGTGGATTTGTATATTTTATGTGTGGCGGAATTGTTTAATTGATTGTATGGGTTATTCACTTTTTTAGTTCGGTGGATTTGTATACGATTTCAGGTGACATGTATAAATAGACATATCGAATTGTATATGTAATGTGTATCATTTGTTTATTTTTATTAGTTGAATTGTATTGTTCGTTGTATAAGCGATTAATATATCCATTTAATTAGTTACGTTGAATTGTCTCTTTTGTTTGGTGGATTTGTATACTTAGTTGAATGGGTGATTTTCTGATTTTAGTTTAGTTGAATTGTATTTAGTTTGCTATGTACTTGTATAAATAGATATATAGAATTGTATATTTAATGTATTGCACTTGTCTATTTTGTAGTAGTTGAATTGTATTATCTGTTGGATAAGTAGATTAATGTATTTTGTATAAATCTTAAGGTACTTATTGGCGATATCTGTGTGTAGTTGTATATAAAGCAAAATAATTCATTTTTGCTTAGTGTTTTTTTTTTTTTTGCATATTTAGTTGAATGTAATTGTATATGCAATAAATGTTTAGAGAGAAAAAATAACATTAAAGATAAATTAACAATCACTCAATGTTTCAAAAAAAAGTTTCATAAATAATAAACTGACAGAATTGTTTTTTTGCAAAAAATAGAAACATTGCACTAAGGCGTGGTGTCGCGTTTTGGACATGTTAAAATTTTGTTATGCGTTCCGATCTCACCACATGTTCCACATCGTCTTTTGAGTTTTGTGCTTGCTTTAATGGCTTTCTCTCTTTGGCTCTGAATTCTACTTCTCAGATTACTGCCGCTGCCTTTGTTCTTTGCCTGTTTTGGTGGTAACACAGAAATATCAAGCTGTGAGGTTGACCCACAATAGGTCTCTAGTACTGACTTTTTGGTTCCAAAAGACGGTAAAATTGTACACCGGTTTCCAACGTAGCGAAATGCACCCCACTTGTGGAATTTTTCGTGTTCCACCTCTGGTATCCAATATTTTGTTGATCCTGGCGAGATTTCGAGCCGTTGTCCTACGTTGTTTTTTGACATCACAAAAGTTATTAGACAATAATACAAAATGTATATATTATATATACAGTTTTATAACATCATTCATATATTTTTAATAGTCTATACATGCACGTTTTGATTTATAAGTATACAAACTTATTAATTTATTATGACAGACAATTTTTACTTGAACAAATTACAGACGTAAATATACAACTGTTGCCTTATAAATATACAACGAATAAATAAATATATACATATTGTAATTGCTGAACAAACATGCAACGAATTTGGTAACAAATGTACTATATGCAGATAAGGCGTAACTATGCATATACATAATGCTATATACACAAGACTTATATTCTAAATTGGCAAATTATCTGTACTAAACATACAAACTACTAATTGAGATGCAACCTTCATACAGGTGGGTAATATGCAAACATATAAAACTATATATACAACGTTGACACAGTAAATAGACAAAATTCACACACTAAACATACAAAGCAACAATAATACAGTTCTATATTTTTGCATACAAAGCAACAATTTAGACTTATATTCTAAATTCGCAAATTATCTGTTCTAAACATACAAACTACTAATTGAGATTCAACATTCATACAGGTGGGTAGTATGCAGACATATAAAACTATATATACAATGTTGACACACTAAATAGACAAAATTCACACACTAAACATACAAAGCAACAATAATACAGTTATATATTTTTGCATACAAAGCAACAATTTACACTTATATTCTAAACTGGCAAATTATCCGTTCTAAACATACAAACTACTAATTGAGCTGCAACCTTCATACAAGTGGGTAACATGCAAAAATATAAAAATATATATACTATATTGACACACTATTTAGACAACATTAACATACTAAACATACAAAGCAACAATAATAGAAGTGCATATAGTTCAGATATCAGTTGTTGATTCACAGGCGTATGAATGTAATAACTTTTTTCTCGCAGAAATTACCAGGAGGACATTCTTCAGTTGCGTTGTAATCAACACTTTTTTCCATTGTATAATTCTATCCAATCAAACGGATGATAATTCTGTGCAAATTGTTAGTTTTTCTGTCGCGTTCAATTTTTTGTGGATGAATTGCAGGCCGATTTTGGGTGATAATGGTGATTATACGAGGTTTTGATAATGGAGATGCAATGTTGGCGTTGGGAAGGAGACGTATATTTTTGATTGTACATGGTGAATTGTGATTTGTGGGGACGTGATCAATAATGATCACGCCCCTATAATGTAGGAGGAGGTTACCATTAATAATTTTCTGGATTCCAATTTTACCCTTTCTATCATTGTATAGTTACTTTTAAACCCTGTATAGATTGTAACGAATATTGGCCATTGTTTTACTATTTGGATGGTCTAGATTGGGTCTTATGGACTAACCTAAGAGAGTGGTCTCATGGGGATCCTCTCCTATATATATATATATATATATATATATATATATATATATATATATATATATATATTATTAAAATTAATTTTATTTATAATATTTTGTTTTATTAATTTTAAAAATTGAACTCTTAAATATTTATAATTTTACTTGTTCACATTATTTATTTTACTTATGAATTTATGTTATTTTAATTATTAATTATTTTAAATAATTTATTTTCTGATTTTTTATTAAAAAAATACAAAATGGGAAACCCAATTCTCGTGGGGACCCCATTGCCCGAACATGGATTCATCATCCCGACCCAAATACCCAAAGTGCGAAATGATGGGGATGGTATTTGGATGAGATTGGGGACCGCCAGACCGGAATGATATGTCCAATGCCAACACCGTCTTGTCATCTCTATGCTCAGCCAAGGTTGGACCCAAAATATTAATATATATTTTTTTTAAAGAAAAACTTTTAAAAAACTTATATAACCAGCACCTCTCGATATTAAAGCAAAAGGTGTCAAAATCCTTTAATTTAAATTAGGGTTAATTACAAAATATACCTCGAGGTTTGACTAATTACAAAAAAGCCCATCTAACTTTCGGAATTACAAAATATACCTCCAAGTTTTATTTTGCCTAATATTTACCCGCTTCATAAGCAAAAAGCATTTAAAAATACCCATCATATTTACAAAAATATTACGCTTAACCCCTTAATTTTAACATGAATCAAACATCCAGGATACTTTTTGTAATTTGAAAGTTATTTGGGTTTTTTTGTAATTAGATCAAACCTCAAGGCTTTTTGTAATTATCCCATTAGATTAATTATATCTACCTCATCTAGAATTTAATGAACGAGTGAAAAAGAATATAAAATTTTGAAAATAGGGTAGATAATATTTTTATATAGGGTTCAAAAAGCAAGCAAATTTCATCGTACTCATATAGTTCGGCAGTTTTTATGAAGTAACAAACATGAGATTCAAATTGCGAATCGAGCTTTCACGGTGAGGTTGTAAATTTTCTAACTTTTTTTTTTTAGAGTATAATTGGGGAAATTTAGGGAGGGGACATATGTACTCGTATGAGATCGAACTCGGTCATTTGCCCTTTCAACACACGCCTCAACCACCTGAGCACAAGGTTGATCCTTCTAACTTGTATTAAAAACCACGGTAGGTTATAAATTAAATCAATGTATTCGTTATGTCAATTGTTAAAACTTAAAATTCAATTTGAAGTTGATGTTTTAACTTTTTTTTGACAAGCAGTTGATGTTTTAACTTAACAAACCAAGCTAACATATTTTTTCCTTTGAGAAGATTCCAAACTTGACTTGGACTTTTTTCTAGAACAATAGAAGATAGTAAGAAAAAGGACATACACACTTGTGTGGATCGAATTCAAGTCAATATTTTTACATTATAAGAAATCATTAATGGAAAGACAACGTTGATCCCAACTTGACTCGGTTGAAATAATACGATTACTTAAACTTAATTCGTGTTCAACTAGCTTGACCTGATTAACATTTAAACAAAACATGAACACACCTTTCAAAACTTGTTAAAAACTCGTGTAATTTTGAAGAATAACATGTTCATTCGATTTATAAATTTTATTCGTATCCTATTTCACAGTACTGCTTGATTGATAATGGATTTAGTGATTTGTAAGAACTAATAAATGAATAAATATAAAACTATGCAGGTTACATTCATGCCCGACCTTAGCTCAGTTGGTAGAGCGGAGGACTGTAGTGTGCTCATAGCAATCCTTAGGTCGCTGGTTCGAATCCGGCAGGTCGGAATTTTTCCCTACTTTTTCGAATTTTTGTATCTGACGACGACCTCTGCAACTAGAACACGCTTTTATTCCAGACAACGACTTCTCATAGCTGCCTTTTTCTTATTCTTAATCATCAAAATTCAAATTCCACTGTGTAATTAAAAAACGTGTTTTTGTAGTAGATGTTGTCAATGAGAAAACAAGCTGATTCCATATTAGAAACCTTCAAAGTAGTTAACATATACCAATAGCTTCAAATTTTTATGGGGGAGAAAAGACACGAACAAACACACAAAACAAAACAAAACAAAACAAAAAAAGAACAAAGCAAAAACCTAAAGGGCAGAGAGAACAATCTAAATTTAAATCAGCATAATTGTAAGGGATAATTACAGAACCCCGCCAAAGTTCAGAATAAATATATATAAAGAAAATCATAAGTTTTTTAGAACTAAAAAAAAAACCTTCATGTTTGATTCTATCTTACATTTCTCATTCATCATCAAACAACTTTCCAATTGTTACAATAAACTCTTTTCTAGAAATATTACAATCATCCCCTTAAATTTAAGATAAAATCAAACTTGATGGAACTTCTTGTAATTTTGAAATATCTCTAATTTTTTTTTTTAATAAGGAGTCTTTTCTGTAATTATCTCTAATTGTAAGATTGAAAACAAACATGCTCATTTTTCCAGTTCATGGATTCAAATTTCCTATTCCATAATCTTATTCCACCCTATTCCATTCTGTTAGAACTTAGATGGATAACACTTGTACTATTATGATATCATCTAGATCTCATGTTCCACATTTCTGTACCATTGCATTGCCTATTCCACTTCATTGGATGAAAGACATGTGTACTACTATGATATCATCTCGCGTACACGTGTTATACATCCATGGAATGGAATAGAGAGTTGAATAAAATTATGGAATATGAACAAATCTGAATCCCTTAAAAGGATTATTAGCATACATTATGCCAGAAGTTCCTGTATTGCTCCAAAGTCTAAAATTTGATCCAAGTTTTATTTACATTATCACAAACACACTATATTGGACTTACTAATTAAGGCATGCAGTAGTAGTTTCTAAAAGACATTTGGCTAGGAGGTCTGTGTCATCACAGCAGAAACCATTGTGTTCATCCCACACATCCCATGCCCCTTGCATAGATGATAATACCCTCGTTCTCCCCATCTCGTCCCCCACGAGTTCTTGATAATCCAGTACGGTTTGTACCCTAATCGCAGGATCGAGAAACCCTCGAACCATAGCCGACTAGAAGAACGCCGTGGTTGATCCACTTCTTGCCGCAAATAAGCGGGCACGAGACGCCACCGATGTATGTTTGCATGAACACGGCATTGAGGCCAACTGCATTTAGGCATTTTATTAGTATCAATATCAATTATCATATTTGGTCGATGATTGGGGGAAACGACTGGGGAAGAGGGTGATTGAGAGAAGCCAAACAAACATAACCTTCATCTTCCAAAATTAGTAAATTACAAAGACCCCGACATCTGTTTTTTATTTTACAAATTACATCTATCGAGATGGGCAATTCAGTAAACCAAACATCAACCACGAGGAGTACTAATTAATTGTAATTTTAAAAAGTAATTAACTGTAATCTTTTTGTAATCAACTAAACCTCGTGGATAGTTTTGTAATATACCCTTAATTTAATTTATGAAGTGGTTCGTATTTACCTCCCGAAAACTTACACAAAAATATCTTCTTCCTTGGACTTGCTAAGGTCCATGGCAAAAAAATCCTCGTTCGAGCATTAATTAGGTGCAATGAGAGCAGAAGTACTAGAAGAATGATCACACAAGGATTTATATACCTGCAAGGGGACCGTGACGGACTAAATAGGTGGCAATTTGATTCTCGTTGACGGAATAGTGGTGAAATTCGCAACTTTTACAGCCACTTTCTCGGGTCTGAACTTGCATTCGCCCCGTTTTCCAGTATAAGGATACGAACCTTCTTCCTCTATGCCTCCAGCCTCAATTAAGTACTTGTAGGCATTTGTCATTAATCCCCTGAACATCCATCATCACAAGTTTTTTTCTCTTTTGCATCACACTATAAATATGCACAACGTGTACAATAGTCAGTTAACAAAATACTAGTAATTAAAGATTTGGGATAATTACAAAAACACCCCTGAGGTTTGGGTTAATTACAAAAATAAAACTACAAAAACCCATTCACGTTTCTTTTTGTCTTAAATTTAAAGGAGTAACTGTAATATTTTTTGTAAATGTCAGGGGTTTTATGAAATGTTTTCGAAAATTACCGGGAAAAATGTAAGATGAATCAAACCTCAAGTGTTTTTTTTTTTCAAAGAACTCTCGGTTTTTATTAATTAGCCCAAACTTTAGGGTGTTTTCTTAATTACCTCTAAAGATTATGATCGTCGATCAATGTGTCTTAAAAATTGAGGCATACCGCATGATCACAATCGACAAGCTGTTGCTCACTAAGATTCAAAAAGCTTTCCAGTTGCGATGAAATTTGCTCCTTCGATCGCTCCGGTGGTGCTAAATGCCCAGCAAGAACCACAAGTGCCCTCCATTTATGGAATTAAATGAGAAAAAAACAAAAGAAAAAACTTCAAATACAGAGTGCCAGGAGAAAAGAATAACATGATTGCCAAGCTGCCAACTACTTGTAGACAGCCATTTTAATTTATGCTATTTGCATATTGGTATGTTAGGGAAATTAAGTTGCCAAGAATTAGTTGCATCAGATCGCATTGCAGAGTATTCTCAGGGCAACACACGAAACTAAGATTTTTCCATACATTAAAAGGACGGTTACATAAAACCCCTGAGGTTTGGGCTAATTACAAAAAAATCCAGAAATTTTTGAAAATTACAAAAACCCCTCTTCTTACATCTTCCCCTTCATAAGCAAAAAATATTTCAAAAACCACCCTGATATTTGTAGAAATATTACAGTTAACCCTTTAAATTTAAGGCAAAACCAAACCTGAGGGGCTTTTTGTAAATATGAAACATCTCGGGTTTTTTTGTAATTAACCCAAACCTCAGGGGTGTTATTGTAATTATCCCTACATTAAATTAAAAATTATCATCCGAGCGTAGCCAAAGACGTTATAAGGGGGTGGGGATACACGAAAGTGGGGTGGGCCGTATAGAAAAATCATATAAATTTTAACTAAATTTAATTTTTTTTTTTTTTTTAAATTTGCTTAGTAAAAATTTTTTTTTTTTTAAAAGAGGGGGCCAGGGCCCATGTTGCCCCCTAACTACGCCAAATTTATTTATTCATCCCTAGCTTTGATCAGTGAAAAAGTTGTTTTCTGGATTTTTTCTATAGTCAAATCCTACCATCCAAATTCAATTTTACCAGTAAAACCTGAAATTACTGGAAAATGAAAAGGTTGGAAAATTTACTAAGCTTTTAAAATAAGAATTTATACCAAAAATGCCAACAAAATATCATCTTTAGTCGGGAAATTGAAATCCTACCAATTTTTGAATTTTCCTGACCAAAACTATCATCAATGTGCCAACTTTGTTAAATTAAAATCATAAATTGCAAATTTTAAAAATAAAAGTCGTAAAACGCCGCAAACCAAAATTATAGGACCAATTTTGCAATTAAGCCTTTGGGACTGACAAATACTTTCATAGTTTTATCTAAATATATATTTTAGTTTTTATTATTTTCTCCAAAAAAAAATAATCACACAGCGATTATAATTACTGAAAAATGAACAAAAAAATAATCACCTGCATCTTGACATCAGTAACAGCACCTTTCTCCCTCCAATCAAAGCTCTCCGGCAAATCCCCCACCTCCTCCATCTCCGCCGCCGCCACCGCTCCGTTCTCCACCGTCCCGGCGGCGCCACCTCCTTTCACCCCCATATACATGCCCTCAAACTCCTCCTCCGAAAGATCGGAAAACTGCGTCACGCCATGGACGGCGGTGGGGTCCATGGCCTGGTGCTCCGCCGCCCTGATTAAGTTCCTGGCGAAGATCCCGAGGCGGTGCAGGTACTCCGCGCGTGTAGTGTACTCTTTCCCGTACTCCGCCATGAATGTCTTGAACCGGAGCTCCGCCACCGTGCCGAGGAGGCGGTTCGCATGGTGGTTTTCGGTGACTTGGAGGATTTTTGGGTCGTCTTCGGGGTGGTTTGCGTGGAGGGTGGGTGCGCAGGTTAAGAGTATGAGAGCAGTTGCAACGCCTGCTGCGTAGATTAGACCTCCTCCCATTTTGTGCTATGGATGGATCATGGATGGATAGTGGTAACTCCGGTTTATGATAAAGGTTGGCGGTGAGGTTTTTCGGTTTTATTCAATTTTTGCCCCTTCATTTCTCGTTAATTATATTTTGGCTCAAAAAGGTTACATATATGAAATGATAAAGAGAATTTTCTTTTGTTGGATTTTTCGTGTAATTTATTAGTTCTTACCTAGAAATTATATACAGTGCAGCAATTTATTTTAGTGTATTGATTTTATGAGAATGGCCTGTTCCAATTTTGTGTTCCACTATTCTATTCATCTAGATGATCACCATATGTGAATGAGATAAACAGTGGTTGATTGTTTAAGTTTAAATGTATTTGCATGTGTCATTCATCCGGATGAATGAAACATGAAATGAAACAATAAATTGGAACATGCATGAAATCTAAACCCGTTTTAAGTGGGATGAGATATCCTGCTCCATTCTTCTTATTTCATATATTGGATTAAAAATACGTGTACAATTTTAAAATTGGTACATATATTATTCATCCGATATAGAGGAATAGGGAGTGAAACTAGAAAGTGTAGAATGAAATCTCAATCGGTTTTGAGTAGCAGTAACCAACATGAAAACATATGTAATTTGTGAAAATAAATTATTTAAAATAAAAATTAATTAATAATTATTACTACTAATTTTACTAACTCGGAAAATGTTAAAAATAAAAGAAAAAGGTTGAAGTAAGAATCAATTAACAGGGTTAATTGTGGAAATTTAGTTTTATAATTGGGGTGCAGGTTTTGCACAGGAGTCAGCTCCCCATGCAAACTAGTTCTCTACGAGCGTGACACGTGTACCAGGATTTTCTCCACGTATTGGATACTCATCTACCGTTATAATTGTTTTTTCTAATATTGACTGGTTTAAAATGTTATATAAGACATACTTTTGATAATATTTATTACGATGAACCGATGAAGTTCCCAAGAACTCTGATATTGTGTTATTTATTTTCTAAAGGTATTACACAATTATTTGTTTGTCACTACGCATTATGTAGGAAAATATTATGAAACAATCAAACAAAGACATTACCCATGACCATCTTAAATTATTTTTATATTTGTTTTAAATGCAAAATAAAGGTTTTGAAGGGCACAATCGAAAATTCAGACAATGGGGAAAAGATGGATTTTGTAATTACAGGGAATCAGGGATTTCTTATCAAAGAGGCTTGTAAATCCCAAACTAGTGTAAATGTGTAATGGGTTGATAAATGCCATTTCTTGGCCCATCAATATTCCCAAATGCTATGTTATAAAAATCTAACGTCTAACCCCGATTAATCCCCGCCTAGGCGCTAGACCTCATTTGTCCGCCTACTATTTTCTTTTCCGATTAGGGCCGCACAAGTCCCCAGCAGTCTGCCGCCTAGCAACCACCTAGCGCTTTTTATAAGATTGTCGAATATTACACGGTAAGTATATTATATGGCCTTTAACATTTCAATTATAAGTAAAAGCATTATCTGATAAGTTTAATCAGAAATCATGATTCACGTTCCTGTTCAGCTGACTGGTGTGCCAGACATTGGCATAAAAAAAACAGTAATCTAATCTGTTTTTATTGCAAGCGATCATACACCTTCTGTACTGAAATTAACTTCCTACTAATCAATACAAATTTCCAAATTGATGATTGAAAATTTCATCATCACATCTCAAGATGAAATATCATATCTCAAATCCCGAAATCTACTTAGTAAGTTCAACCTGTATTTCTCAATTTCATTATCCTCGGCGGAATCTGGGACAGACCTGATAACAGGTATTGCTCCAGCTTCATGTAATGCACCAACAGCATCATCTACAGTATCAGTGAATAATAGCCATTAAAATCATAAGTTGTATATCCATGCAATGCGTTTCTTAGAGAGATTATATGTACATACCCATTCACAGGAAACACATTATTTTAGGGTCAAAAGATAGGCACATTGATTAAAGAGTTCATGCAGTAAGGTAATCAGTAAAGAGTTCGCATTGCAAGAGCATCTCTCAACATAGGCATGTACGAGAAACACAGAAAAAAACTTAAATCTGACCTGACTTTGAAATGGCAACAAGAGCTTTCAGAGCTGCGTTTCGAAAGTGCGGTCATCTTTCGCAGACGCTAACATACTTACGAGCTCCTGAGCTCCTCCCAATTCAACTATTTTCATTCTCCTTTTATCTGAGCATCGAAAGGAAGGAATTAAAAGTGCCTAAGATGCTGTTAACAACACTCAAACTTCGGCTATCAGGCAAAGATCAAGGATGACAAAAGTCATCAGCCCCGCATGTGCTAATCTCTGTTGTAATCACAGCTGGATGTGTGCAGTGTGCAAAGTTCAAGCTTGGGTACAATTTATGATATCCCACTTGGGTTACTAGTTTATATTTTCTTTCTTTCTAGTTCCATTTTTCTCTTTTTTTTTTTTTTCCGAGTTTTGTCTTAGTGAGAGTACACATACACATACTAATGTGAATCCATCTCGAAGGATCTGGCAACACCAAATGCAAGATATTTGAATTTTGAAGACATTGTAATCGAGTTCTTGTTGTATTCGGCTAACTTGGATTAGGTATTTATTGGAGTTGTTTGAGTCATTTTTGTTTAATGGGCAGCAAGATATCATGCCGCGGTACAAAAATTGACGTTGCAGCACAAAAACACAGTTTTTGCGGACAACAGAATTCCGTGCCGCGGCGCAAGAATTTGAAGAAATGTAGTGTCACGGCGCAAAAGCTCGCTTTTGTTTGGACAGAAAGGTTTCGCGCCGCAGCTCAAGAATTTGGTGCCGCGGCCCAATATGGCCAGAATTTTTGGAGTCTTTTTTTTTCCCCCCTTCTTAGATTAGGTTTTGTGCTTGGAAGTCCACCATGTTTAGGACTTTTTTTCCTTTTTAGTTACGGTTTGTTTTGAGATGCCCATATAAGTCAAACACCTTTGTTATTTTCATAACTTTAGATCATTGAATAATGGAATTGAGATTTTTCTCTCCAAACCTTTGGGTTTTCCCAAGATTGTTTATCTTGTTGCGAATTATCGACTTATCAAGCAAACTCACACATTCTTTTAAGCCTAAGGCGTGTTTACATGTCGAGGTTCCTGCTTTTCTAAGTAACAGGTCAAAGTTTCTACCTCCTTTAACCAAACTAGTTAAGATCTTGGGTTGTTCAACATATTGTTCAATGGTCGTATGCACGGGTTGTTGCGGTTCACAAATCACATCACGTGTCCTTCTTTTGCCATCATGAAATTTTCTCACTCATTTGACAAAAATCATAAAGAAAAAGATAAAGCAAACTGGAAATGACTTTATACTAGGAAGGTATACCATAATTGGCATACTAAGTAGCCTTAAAAGTAAACTTGGTATGTTACTAACCACTGCTTAAACATTACCATCTATAGCAAAACGAGCTAATCTGGATGCTCCCATTCTTTTGAACAAAGGATCCTTCACATGTAGAAGTGAAACAGACTGCTGCATCAAATTTTCTCCTACAGAAGGTCAAAATTGTAAACATCTGAGTTTGATATGAAAGAGTGGAGTAACTACATTTCAATTGGCTTATCCTTCAATAAACATACCCATGTACGGAAATAAGTTGTAACCAACTACAGTTGCAGTCCCAAAAAATAGTGTCTTCAATACCCATCCTATTTTTCTTTCTGCCTCCTCTTCTATTGATCGTTCATCTATTACAATGGCACGTAAACAACTAATTTAGTATCAAGATACACAACACAAACTACAGGAAATGAAATCGACAAATAGTCTAATACATAATCTTGAACTTAAAGAGAAACCATGAACATGAACAGACCTCACCCAAGACCATAAGTGGGAAAAAAGCTATGAACATGAGTTCGTATGTTAACAATAATTTAGTATTCTATGGTGAGAATCGGACACAAATGCCTCCAATTAACCAACATATGCATGTCTGGGCATATATATTTTGGAAAAAATAAAAAAAAAAAATCATCCACTTTGGCTGATGCTCTCAATACAAATTCATCTGCCTTCCAACTAAAATTCTACAGGAGGTGTGTTTCAGTTATGTAACCAGCTTGGCTCTTCATATTTTAATTCAAAAGATTACCTTAACATCCAAATGCCTTATTAACTATACCAGAACAAAACTTGACTCCATTCCTTTAGACTCAACAGAATCTAAGTAATCCATTTACCAAAAAACAATGTAGGATTAACTGATGACCGTTATCCCCGTACTTCTCACATAATTATTTCGAATCTGATTCATATTGCTGACACCATAGGATATGCAGACAATTGAAGTCATAAACTGAGTGCAAAGTAGCCATAAACTAGTGTGATTGCACTTATGTAGTTATGCTAATGAACACAGAGACAAGCTCTACATAGAAACGGCATAAAGAAAAATAAACCATAAAGCAACACCTACCTTTTTTGAAAATGATGAAGAGAAATTTCGAGATTGTGCATTCACTGGATTCCTTCTGCATAGAGACTGCATTTTCAGTCAGCAAACAATAAAATAAAAAGAAAAACACCACAAGCTTCCTAAACATACTCTTCATTCTGAAGGCTCCATAATTTGTCCAAATTATCTAAAGATCCATTACAAATTTTAATTCCAAAAAAACCGAACACTGTGAGTCTGTGACACTCAATAGAGCCCTATAAAAGAAAATGGCATACTGGATGGACAACTTATCCCTTCAAAAGTCCTACACTTTTTTTTCTGGCTGCAGATTTTGTCCACACAATGGCCAACTATTGGCTTGTTTTTTAGTCTTCATCCCATGGTTGTTTTAGGGATTATAAAAAAATAAAGGAAATCTGATTAATTTGCATAATTTCTCGCAAGAAATGATACAGATGCGAGAAATACTAAATATCTAACTTTAATCCCTATAACAGAAGACAATTCAAATCTATCCAGGAGTTATTGGGAGAAGACAACGATATTCCAAAAGCAAAAGAATTATAAGTTGTTTAATATCTGTTACAAATATTATTGATGGATAAACCTTTTCTAGCGAAAAAGACCAGTTTATGTAATTGGGGAGGAGAGCAGTACCGAAAATTTCATGGGTGTATATGTATTTTCGTTCTGCAACATTGAAAATACACGCGAGTGATTGGGGCATTTGATAACTGCTTTGGAGTAGACGAGCTTGACAATGCGATTCATGAAGGATTGCCTGTAGGTTATTGCAAGCTCAGAAGAGGTGGTGGTGGGCGGCGTCTACGGCGGTCGGCTACTGTGTAGAAATACAGAGTGGCGAGGCTGAAATTGGGGGCGGCGTTGGGACTGTGATGGTAAATAGGATTGTGATTAATTCATGGGCCATAATGTAAAATCCCAAAGTAGTGTAATGGGTTGATAAATTTTCCTGGCCCATCAATATTCCCAAATGCCTCCATAGAGTATTACACTGTAAGTATATTATTATATGCATGCCTTTAGGCTTTAACATTTCAATTATGGGCGTGTTTGCGGTTAATGATAAGGGCTGATAAGGGCCCGGTTGGAATGGATGGGCCCATGAAATATTCCCAATTTCAATTGATTCTGGATCCCACCTCTTAGGTGGTATTATTTAGTCAAGCCTTCTCCCACAAGATAAAATGACTTTTATGCCCTGCAAAGTCATTTTATTATACCCTTTTCGCCCCTAAATATCACTCAAATTACAAAGGTTGCCATTAACTAATCTGACTTCACTTTGTGAGACTTCAAACCCTAGTGTGCATTTCATCCTCTCACATTCGGCAGTCAATCTCACGAGGTAAGATCGAATTCCTGTCTTCGCTTTTTTTTTTTTTTTTTTTTTTTTTTTTTTTTCTGATTTTTGGTTTTACAAAATGGTATTCAAATCGATTGTTCCAAGGTAAAAATGGATTACTAAGATGAAATGATTCAGTAATTTCACTGATTGAGGTTGAATCTTTAACCTAGTTTACATTTTTTTCTTGATTGGACTTCATTTGGAAGACTTCAAACCCTAGCCATTCCACCTCCCACATTCGGCCATTCAATCTCACGCAGCACGATCGAAACCGTCACCCCATTTTTTTTTTTTTTTTTTTTTTGATTTTTGGTTTTACACATCGCTATTCAAATCGATCGATCCAAGGTAAAAAAGGATTACTAAGATGAAATGATTCAGTAATTTCGTAAAAAAGGTTTAATCTTTAATCTAGTTGATACATTTTTTCTTGATTTTGGGATAAAACAGGGGCTGCATTGTGATTTTGATTTTTTATTTCATATACAATTTTTATTTCATTTTTTATTTCATTCCAAAAATAGTAAATCTTTTAAACCTATGTTGTTGTTGTAGAAATTAAGCTCCTCTAAACCTAGTTCATTTTGTTGAAGGTTTATTTCAGAGATTTTGTAGAAATTAAGCTCCTCTAACAGAGGGTACATATGTGTTGTTTAGAGTTTTGTGTTTCCAAATGCATATAAATTTGTTGATTACATTTTTTGGTATTTACGCACTCGAAAAAAATGTATTACGGAGATGACTCTATATTCATTTTGAAACGTCTTATATTCAATTTTGTGACTCGTATCCATTTTGACTACTCACCAACAATTTATCTCAAAATCTCATTTTAATACAAATGATGGATTCGAAGATGCAGCTTGTCATCACATTATTGTTTCGGAGGTTGTTTCAATAATTACAACCTTTTTATTTTTCATTTATTACTATGAGAAGCAATATATGTCGGCGTCGCCGCCGACGGCCCCTGATTGAGACGTGCTCGTGATCGAATGATCGCGAAAATAAACAAACAACTTGAACACATGCATGATCTCGTTAATGTTAGCGATCAAGATTGCATTAAACAACTTCGAATGGATAGAAATTCCTTTTCAAGATTATGCTTTCTTCTTGAAAATGTTGGGGGGCTTGTTCGCATACAAGGCAGTTCAAATTAGTGAAGCGGTCGCAATCTTCGGTGCTTGCACACCACAAAAAGAATCTGCGTAGTCAAGTTTGACTTTAAACGTTCAGGGTACACCATTAGCCATCACTTCAATCGTGTTCTACATGCGATCCTTAGGCTCCATAGCATCCTATTGGTTACACTGACCGGTTGGGCCTGATGCCACGACTTTAGGTGGAAGTGGTTCAAGGTAAATTTCGAACATAAACTTTTTAGTAATATGTGTATAATTCAGCGGGTTCTTGTAAACCTTATAAATAATACATGCGCTTTTGACCGACAATGAGCTCGTTTATTTTAATGCTTAGGGTTGCTTAGAGCACTAGATGGGACATATATAGAAGTCCGAGTGCCCTTCGGTCGAGAAAGCAAGGTATAGGAACAGGGAAAGGAGATGTGTCGATCAACTTATTAGCCGTCTGTAACCAAGAAATGAAGTATACCTTTGTGTTGTCCGGATGGGAGGGTTCAATGCGGATAGTCGTGTCTTACGTGATGCAATCGGCCCGACCTAGTGGTTTAAGGGTCCCGACTGGTATGGAACTCTCTAATAAATTAATCCTCAATTATTTTCAGCCCATCCTAATGATAAATTAATAATTAATCCAAGGTAAATATCCCTAAGTACAAGGTTTTTGATTTCAGGTAATTACTACCTAGCCGACAATGGATACACAAACGGTCCTGGATTTCTAACCCTACTAGGGAGTTAGATATCATCCGGATGAGTTTCGTGGTGGCTCTCTTCTCCTCGTAATTACAGAGAATTGTTCAATTTGCGTCATGCAAAGGCCCGGAATATTATAGAACGTTCTTTTGCTATGCTAAAGGGACGGTGGGCTATATTAAGGAGCAATGCGTTTTATTCAATAAAAACGCAAAACCGTATTATTATGGCCGTTGTTTGTTGCACAATTTCGTTCGCAGACTCTATGGTTGTTGATCCTTTGGAGGATGAGGTGCTTAGGAGTATTTTGTGCAAGACGCAAACAACCACAATGACGCAAAACAACTACAATGACGCATATTATGTAGACCAAGTTGAGCTACACACAAGAATGGACTAATTGAGAGAGTCATTAGCCCTTGAAATGTTTAATGAGTGGAATGCTCGTTAATGTTACTAACATTATGAACAATGTTGCAATTGTTTGCTATTGTATTTGTGTAACAAACTGTTTAGTCCGTTCGTAACTTGTCAAAATTATTCAAGAATATTCAGTTTATTTATCTTTAATATTGATAATATGCAAAAATATTGATAATATGCAATTTGATGTAATATAAGCGCTGCAAACACTTGGTTTATGCTACAATTTTTTTCATGTATATTGTGTTTTTATACTTTTGGACTATGTTTATGCCAATATTTTAGCATCGTTGTTGTAGTATGGAATCTTTGGCTAGTGTTTCTAAAGGGAATGATCAGCCACTTAAAAGGCTCATTTAGTCGACGATCGTGGATCGCTTTCAAGAAGAAATGTTTCTCATTAACTCCCTGAAGGAGTCCGTTGTTAATGGTTGGAAAGCGAGATAACGGATTCAAGTCGGGATATCAAGCGATACTCAGGCCGCCATGATCAAGGCATTCCCAAACACCGATCTCCGAGCAACACCACATATTAACTCAAAGATTCATGTCCGGAAAAAGGATTATGGATCGTTGAGTACAATGATGAGAACATCGGGGTTCGGTTGGAATGAAGATACAAACATGATCACGATTGAGAAAGATGAACAATGGAATGACTATGTTAAGGTATTTTGGTCTCGTTTAAAATCGGTTGAGCTTTCTTTTTAGTATTGAATATTGTGTTTTATTTATAAATGTCCATTAACAGACGGACGGGAATGCTAAGGGGATGCGGTACAAAGCATGGCCTTATTTCAAACATTGGAGAGAAATTTTTGGTAAGGATAGGGCAACGGTGAAAATGCATGGACTTTTCACGAAGTGATACAAGAGGTCTTGTGCCGCCGTCTCAAAGAACAAAGGCCACATGAAAAGACACTGAAATGGCCGATCCTAGCGCAACCTGGGACACAACATCCACATTCTATCCGGCAATTGTTCAAGTGAAAGATCCAAAAAATAAAAAGAAAAAGAGGGTTCGGGATGATGATGTTGATGCAAGATTCATAGACTTGTTTGCATCGTTTTGTGAAAAAGCGATGCCCGTCTTGGTGATCTTGCTAACCGTCTGAAATTTGAACTAGATGTTGTTTCCGCACGCAAGGCCATAAACGATGCCTTGCAAAAATGAATTTCTTAACGAATGAAGACAAGATTGCAAAGAGGAACGAAGTTGTGCACGAAAAACAAAGGAATTGGACTACTTTTTCACACTTAACGATGAAGACAAGGTTGTGATGGTGAAGATGATTCTTGAGGGACGGTTGTGATGATATGTGGCAAATAATGAACTTATTTTTTGACCGCAACAAACACCTATATTTTTGTATCGATCTAGTGGAATTAGTTGTCGTTTGTATTTTGATGATACTTGAAGGTCGCTTGTAGCGTATATATGTTATCTAATAGACGATAACTAAGCTAAAGGCGCAAATGCACTATTCAAGTTGTAGGGGTTCATGTAATTTAAGTGATTAAACACTTTGTTTTGATGTGTTCTTATTTTGGATTATGTAGAATAATTAGGCTAATTTTCTCGTATTCCTGGGGAGGGAACTTATGAATATTCAACTTTATCGTGGCTCTCATTTGTGTAATGATTTAATGCTCACCGAATTATTAGTTCTGCATTTGGTATGAACAGTTCAAGTTTGCTCCAATGGAGTAATGATTTAATGCTTATTGAGGCAAGTAGCGAACATTGAGTTTGTATTTTGGTATGAACAGTTCAAGTCGCTCCATTCGAGGATGATGCGACATCCGGGTTTTCGCGTGATCTTTACAAAAATGTTGAAATGTAATCGACAATATGTTTGTATTTTGTAATGCCGATTTCTTATATTGTGTAATTTGACTCTATATCAATTTGGTTTTATTGGCTTGTGACAAAGGATGTTGTGTTTGTGTCTTCTTGCTCTTCTTTAGGTTATAATCAACGATGAGAAAGGATTTAGACAATAATGCTCAATCAATGTAAAATGTCTGTAGAATAAGCGTGAAATACACTTTTTATTTTTTTTTTCAAACGGTAGAATGATATATATATAACCACAGCTCAAGAGCAGATCTCCATTCTGAGAGAAAACTAAAAAACAGAACTCAACTAAGACAAGAGGCATCTAGCCTCAGTTCGCAAGATTCAAAATACAAACAAAATTATCAGAAAAAAAGGAAAGAAACAGCCACTACAACTACAAAAGCAAAACCCAAGAACAAGATAAGTCCAAGCTATCAAGTGGACTCAGGTATTACAACCCAGTCCCAAAAATAGCTAAGTCTTCCTTCAATGCTCGAGCCACAAGAACCACAAAAAAGCTGAACTAGTAACAAAGATCAAAAGAGAAGAAAACCAAGGATAACTACTGAAACCGAAGAGACCTAGCAATCCACACAGTTCGAGTACTTTTTAGAAATAATGGAATTAAAAATAGCATTTAAACTAAGGCCCATGAAAGAAGACAATATAAACACACAATAACATGAAATATATTATAAAACATGGAAACAACAAACATAAAACTGTTAGGGTAGTTGTTTCATAACGTAGTGAACAAAACGCATGTTTGTGAATAACATAACTTGAATAATGGGTTCATAATACTAATACCAAAACACTGGTAGGAATTTAAGGGAAATAACACTACTACTTTGTCATTCAACTCGTAATCTCTCAACCCGGTCATGGGAAAGTAGAACCAACGGTTTCAATACTTTTAGCGGTGATGGATGGGGGGCATGTGAGGCAAGCGTGGACGCCTGGTAGGGTTCTCGCAAGGCGGCTTGACAGATGAGTTTTTAGAGGACGATTGAGGCAATGGTCGATTCACCGATGGTTCGGACGAACCAGAATCCGAGCACGGGTCGCTCCAAAAGATGATACAAATCTCGATCCAGTCGTTAAATGAACCACAACGCACTTTCGTTGGTTCACGAATGGGAGAGGTTTTTGGCAACTTTCCACCATCTGTTTTATCGTTGGACAAACCGTCATCGGCAATTTCTATAACTTCATTCTCATCACCTTCGCCGACGATACATCCACAAAGATCGATGTTGTTGAATTTATACGCGCGTCATCGGTGTTGAACAATTGGTATAACGCCGCCATTCAGATCTCCATAGTATTGGTATGCCAGGATAAAGTCATCCCACTAGAGATACATGCAAAAGAACAAAACAAACCAAAATATTAGACAAGTCACAAAAAAGTTATAAAGAAAAATACCCAACATAACATCGCCTTTGAGGCATTCTTAAAAATGCATATGTAAAGAATTAACCTCCACCATTTCGTCCCAAATGCGATCAAGGGCATATATCCGGTTGCTCACGGGATCATATCTAACTCCATGTTTCCGAATCAGCCATGAGAAAACACGATGGCGCTTAGCAAGCACGTTGCACCGGGCCATACAAGAATCCAAGTTGAACTCTTTTCCCAAACTGTTTGTTAACCTCTTTCATGGCAATGGTGATTGCAATCTCATTGTTTCCATAAGGAGACCAATTTCCGGCTGCATGTTCTCCGAGCAACATCTCAACAAAAATCTTGTCGGCTTTTTCAGCCCATTCAAGATCATAGATATAGTCAGCTTGAATGAGACCGTACATTGGCGCCATTTTACCTTTTTGCATCATTTGTGGTTTCGTCTCGAATTTTTAGATTGCTACTTCCTAAACTAAACTAAGATCGAAATTTTTGGATATTTTCTATGTCTTACAGTTGATTGTTTTTAAGGGTGTGAATTTATAAAACAAAATAGTGTATTAATGTTGATTTGCCTACTCAACAACCCACCTTTCATTACCCATAACTTGACATGATCACTAATAAATTAGAAATCTGATTTTTTTGAGCCCTTCAAAACAATGATTGATTGTATGTAAAGTTGACATTGAGATAACATCTAGCAACCAAAAATGTATTTTGAAGTAATAAATGACAAAATCCTAATCGATTTACTTGTGCAAGAGAAAGAGTGTGGAAGTGGTTGTCTATTAATTGCAAATAGCTCATTCAATGACTATGTAGAAACTCTCTTAACAAGTACTCTCAAGACATTTGAAAACACTTAATTAAAATACATAAAATACATATCATTAATCGTACATAAAAAGAGGCTAGACATATGCTTAATATGAGTTGGAAACACTTAATTAAAATACATAAAAGAGACTAAAATTACATATAAATCTAATAGCACCAGATTTTACAAATACAAACCAATTCTAACAAATTAATGACTCCCCAACTTAAGCATGTGATTCAAATCAAAATGCGACAGTTCCAAAATAAAGCGTACCATTTTAGATTAACCGTACAACAACCATCCAAATAGTAGAAGGATGATTGTTAGACACCATATGACGAAATAGCACACTTTAGAAAGCGGCGACATTTTTCTTCCGTCGTGCTAATTTGTCCTTTGTAGTTTTCAATTTAGCCGCTAAACCAAAGAATTATATCGGCGGACCGATCCTTCAAGCGTGGATCAAGCCAAACAAAGTATCCACACTTATTGGCCTGCATTACCAATGTGCGATTTAAAGTTATATATACATGTAAAGAGATCATACACATATCAAACTTGCATTAATGTAGTTAATAAGACTTACGCTCTATTAGGACACGACATGAAACGCCCGCCAGGGTTAGCTTTCGTCCATGAAGTTTGCACCTCGGTCTGATGCAATGCCGCAATAGACACAATATTAGTATCCACATTGTTGCTCCGTCCCCGAAACTTGAATCACGCCCGTGAGAAAAAGGTTCACTTTGTTGGAGTTGCTCATCTTATTAGTCGTGCCTTTTGAAAAACACAAAAAGCATTAAGTCAAATAAATTAATTGAGGAGTAACAATAGAAGAAGTTACGCAATTAAGATATTCTAGTTGTGAAAAAGCCAGTTGCTATTCCAAAAAAATAACCATCCACAAATGATTTTGTGTTTTTTGAACAATTGCAAACCAAAATCTCTAATTACAACTTCTATATGCACATATAGAACCTACCATTTCTATATTAAATATGAGACAAATGAAGCCACGAATTCGAATCGGAAAAAGTCAAAAATTTCGATTCTTTGTGGATGTTTAAAAATCGAACTATTATCATGACGGGTTTTAATGCTTTCTATATGCAAAAGCTAGGGAGTTCTACATGGCTCTTCTTCTCCTCATAATCTTAATTTTAACTCTTTGTCCCAAAAAAATTAAATTAATTGGGGTTGAGTAACAAATATTACCTTTCTATGAAATTCCACAAGATTTCCGTTGCCCTTCCGCCGTTTCTTCTTCGCTCCAATGTATGAAAATGGGTCCTGGGGTTGTGGGGGAAGCGGCGGTCCTCTTCCTTCTCGAACCGGTGGAACCCACAATTTTTGAGTTTAGGGTTGTATGCGAGGGGAAGAAGAGTAAACTCGATAATTCCACAAGATTTTCCGTTGCCCGTCCGCCGTTTTTCTTCGCTCCAATGTATGAAAATGGGACTTTGTTGTGGGGGAAAGCGGCGGTCCTCTTCCTTCTCGGTGGAACCCACAATTTTTGAGTTTAGGGTTGTCGAGGGGAAGAAGAGTAAACGATAATAGGAATAGAGTTTTTGGGTTCTTTAAAGAGAGGGCAAAATGGTATTTTCCATTGTTATCACTTATTATCAATGTTGTCAAATACCAATATTGACCAAATATAAAGGATCCAATAAAAAAGAATCCAACATCCCAAACAAACAAATCGAAAAAAAGGATAGTGATAAATTATCAAATCATCACATATCCGATTACTTATATAATCCCATCAATTTTGCCAAACTAGCCCTATAAGTACAAGCTATGAAGCACGGCACGCATGCTATGAAGCACGGTGCGGGATATGAGTACGATACGATATGGATATATAAGTACGAAGTTTTTGAAATTTTAATGATATGGATATTTTAATATATATACATATAAAATTATATATGTTTATATTATTGAAAAAACAGCGTACTAAAAATAATTAAAAAAATAATGTTTTAAGTATAAAAAACTAAAATTTCATAAGTACTCAAATTTAAAATATGATAACTCGCGTAGACACGTAAAAAAATATTGAAAATGTGAGCAATAGAATAAATTCCATCTCTTTTGATGTGTAGATATATCTATGGAGTATCCATAAAGTATTGTATCGGATCGTGCATCCAGACGGCACGTCATGCTCAAAGAAGTGTCCGTGCTTCCAAGAGTAAAGCATTATCCGATAAGTTTAGTGCGTAAATATGATATTTTTATTATTTTTACATTTATATTATATAAGTATAATAAAATATTGAATATTTATAAGGTAATACGATTTTTTTAGAGCAAAAACTAAATTTACTTCTCCAATGAAAATCAAAATTAACTAAGACGCATTGTTTTTATTCATCAGCCAAGAATTCATTGCTATATATGTCCTTTTCCCAATTATAGATTTCAGCAGTAGCAAATCAAAGGTTTGTGTTTCTTCAGTTGCCCGAAGTTATCATTTATTGTGTTTGTTTTTTTTTTTTTTATAACTCGTTTTGATTTACGCCGAAGAACATCATACCCTCATTCGCCACCAAGGTAAATTGCGGGGAAGTGCATGTATCTTGACCAATGGAAAAATTTACTAATGTATACAATCATATCCTCACAGTAAAAAGACAATTATATTTGATCGTGTTTGTCTTTTCTGTTTGGGTTAATTCATAGTGTGGTGCTATGCTTCTAAGCATAAAAGGTGTCTGGAATTATTAAATTTACATATGTTTGTGGTTCTTTTTGGCTTCTCCAAGGAAAGACTTTGATTTTTCCTTTTTGTCGTGGGTTTTATTTGGGGAATTAGAAGAAAAATATGAGCTGGATTTGATAATGTTTTTTTTTTTTTTATTCTTGTGTGTGTCTGTGTGTGTATAATCATTTAGTTGGTTAGTAGTTGTGTTAGGTATCTATCCCCGGATAATACGAACAGTGCACAAATACGACTCAATAATGAATCCTATTATACGCAGAATAATACTCTAGGACTCGTAAATTGAAATTACAAAGACAAAAAATAGAAATAAACGAGTATACGGGATAAAACCCTAAAACCGAAATATTGAGAATTTGGCCAGGACCGAATTCCCAAACCACAAACGTGTCACCAAAGAACCACCAGAGAACCAAAGATGGAACCCACGAGCCTTGCCACGGCAGCCTTCAAGATTCCCACTCAAGCCCCAACACACACATATCTAAAACCCAGAAATACCCCCAAATCCACAAAGAAACCCTAGTTTAGAAAACCTCGAGTTTGTCCACAAAGGCCGTGAACAAGTGAAGACAACACTCGGATCTTACATCGTATCGCAAAAAACACTCGTAAATATCACGAGTTGAGATTTCTAGAGAGAGGTAGCTCACGAGAGAATCGAAGGATCGAGAGAGAAGAGAGAGAAAGTGAGATCAAGACCGAGACTAGGGTTTCGTAGAAGGGCATATATAGGACTTACCAACGGATAGGATCGATCACATAGATTGACGAACAGATCAAACAAGAGGATCCGCGGACGGCTAAGTCGGATCCCTTAACCGGATAAGAGACCCGATCACACATGGGCTGAGTTCGAGTTGGGCTTAGTTGCATGTCGGGCTGCATCATTGTTGGGCTCAATTATTGTCATGGGGAGAATGAATATATGGGCCAATAATACAACAAGTTGAATATAAAAAAAAAAAAGGTGAGGTGTTCTAGTAGCTTTTTTTTTCAAAACATCTGAGATCATTCTGTTTATGTTTAATTAGGATTACCTAAGTTTGCATTTTCATTTTTATCTAAAACCTGCAAGTATGTATTTTTCAATTTCTGTGACAATTTTTCTATTCCCTGGGATGAGGAATTTTTGGTCGACTTTTAATTTAATTTATCCAATTTATATGGCTTATTACACCGTAGCTCGATCATATGTTGCATTGTTGAAAGCTCTCCAAAAGTTTATCCAATCCAATTCAACAATTTTTCTGGCTCGCACATCTCGTGTTCTACATTTCTATATTCCACTTCATCTTGTATATATGACATTCATCCAATACGGTATAAATTATAATAGGAAGTAAAATAGAAAATCTCAATCCACGGGCTACTAACGGAATGTACAACGCAAATTTTGTTTTGAGACAAATATTACTACAATATGAAAAGGTCCACCCATCACTTTATGTGGATCGTGTGTTTGCTAATGAAATGGACATTGCGGTGAAAATGGGGAACATATTTCTGTTCCATTTTTTGTGTTCTACTTCTCTTCTACTATATTGGATGGAGGACATGTGTCAATAAAATAATTACGACATTTGATTTTTAGATTTGAATATATATCAAACATCCAAGGAGTATAACATGAAGTGGAATAGAAAATGAAATTTCGGGAAGAATTGTAGTGACTACAATTTTTGGATCTTGAATACGGCTCAAATGGAATGAGCCATGATTCATCAAAGACAAATATTGTTAGTTTTCATCATGTTGATGTAATTAATCTTATACACTTTCATTCCCCGCTCCGCCCAAGAAGGGTAACAGGCAAACTTGTGCAAATGCTCCCTTATGCGCGGTCGGGAAGCGGTGTTGGGTTCGCTTTATCGCTGGGCTAAACGCAGCGGAAAATTAAAATTTAAATCATGCATACAATTATGCATAAAAATAAAGCCCGCGATTATCGTAGCGATTTAACGATCGCGCATTTATACAAGTGGTAAAATAAGATTTAAGATCTTACCTAAAATGCTTCCTTTTGAAGATGATGTAGAAGGAATCCAAATTCCTCAGTGGGGTAAATCTCGCATACTCGCCAATAGGGATTCAAGCGCCCTCTAATGAGTCCACCTCTTGGTTGTGACAGGATAAATTCTTCGCTAGTAGAGTTTACCACGTTTCGAAATTGAAAAACAGAATAGAATTTAATTTCAACAATCAACTATTGTTAAAATTTTGTAGATGAATAATTATTGGTTAATTACTCTCTACTAAAATTTTGAAGAGAAAAATGGTGTATATTGAAGAGATAATGAGAGAGTTTACACCAAGAGTACAAATCAATATTAAGAAATCAAACTCTCAATCTCATTGTGAAAACCGTCTTTCTTGTTAAGACCACACCAAAGATGAAGACTTGTGTTTTAATCACAACCAAAAACATAATCATTGTCACAACTCAACCTTTTATTTAAAAATAAAAAGTTAAGTCATCCTTTTGAATTAAAAACATTTGGTTGGGCGGCACAAGTAAAAAAAAAAAAAAAAGAATACCACAAACCTACATGGTCACATGCATGTATGAGTAATGTGATTTTTTTTTTTTAATTTTCTCTCTTAATCACACACACACACACAACCACACACACACACACACATATATATATATATCCTATTATATATAAAAATAAATCTTATTTATTTTATTTCTCTTCAATTATCTAATGGGTTTCTACAATTAAGCCTACTAGATTAGGGTATGAGATTGGACTTTAAAGTCTAATTAATTAATTCTACTAATTAATTAATTAAATCCCAATTAATCAATTCAAATATTGATTAATTCATTCTATTCCAATTATTTGATTCTCTAATCAAATTAGATTTAATTAAATAATCAAATTATATAATTAAATATTTAATTCCACAATCGAATGAAATTAAAAATTCAATTAATTAATCTTCATCAATTAATTGCATCCAACCATGGATTTTTCAATCTCAAAATGTCAACATCCAAAATTATGTGTGACCCTTTTAGGTTCACGACTAACAGTAGTAGGCTTACAACTTTGTAACTTTCGAATAATAATAATTTATTCTATTTATTAATCCAATTAATAAATATACTTGAAGTTAACTCTTTAATTTCAAGAACCTACAAATCATTGTAACACCTAAGAAGTAGCATGATTACCAAAGTATTAGGTGAAATAGCGAGTAAACCTATTTCAATTGCAATTGCATACATGTACGATCCTTTCGACAACTAATTCCCGATTAAATCTTGGACATAGATTTATAAGTCGAACCCAATTGATTTAATAACTGTGATTCCATTTCAAGTTCTTGTGATTCTTTTATGAATCAAATTCATCATACTTGCCAAGGTCTTTGAACCACAAACTATATATGAAAACACAGGAAATTCCCTTATTAAATAGCAAGTGTCGAATTCTATGTTGGCCACACACAAACCTCCATGTATATCACTGCAATACTCAAAATACCTCTTTGTGATTGTCAAGCAATCAAAAGATAAATCAAAGTATTCAGGATATACACAAGGTATAGTCGTGCCTCAAGTACGAGGATTAATCATGTACTATTGCAATATAAAAATTCTTATTCGACAATCAAAGCTTCTATCTAAGAATTTTCATTGGGTCATGTTTGATGAACTTGTTCGCTAACAAGCACCCACATATGTGCATTTGTGTCGCAACATCGATGTTAATGGAATGCAACATCCTCGCCTCATGAGCATGCACCATATGTACAAGTTTTACTGGGGTTATTTAATGTCCTATCTTGAAAAACCCATCGACATGAAACAAATTTAAGATCAAAGCCTTAGAGGCATGTTCCATGATCGCCATCAAATGCGCGACCATGCCTCATAGCTTAAATTGATCTAAGGACTTTATCATATGTGCAAATATGTGATAAATGCAAAAGAACATAAGATAAAGAAATGTCTTTATATTATTATAATTTCCAATAAAATTGTTTTACAAGTAGAATAAAATCCAATCTAATTGGAACGCCGGGCATTCTACTCTAACAAAGGGATCGGGCCACTTTTGGGCTTATTGTATGCAGTCTTCCTTGTACTTTTGCAAGAGGTTGTTTCTACGACTCGAACCTATGATCTATCACACCCTTGAACTTCAGCTACGATTTATCAGTCCTTGGGTTTAGTTGTGATAATGTTTTTCTGTAGAAGACTGCCTTCTTGTTCCGGCAATCAAATTTCCACATTGTTTGGATAGTATAATATTCTCTTGTTTCTCAGGGTACAAGCCTCTTCTCTTTCAAGAAAAGCTTGACTTCCATTTACTATATATTTTTCCCCTACTGCAGCCCAAGAGTATCATTTGGACTAATACATAAGGGAGTGTTAACTGCAAACACTTAAAAAAGAAGTAATATATTATTTACTAAGTATATTTGTACGGTATTTTTCATTGAGCTTAATATCTTAAAAAATAAGATAATACACACGCAATATTAAAGGAGAGCATTGCTAGAAGATGTTGACTTTGATCTTGCTCAAATTGAAACTTGACTCGTTAAGATTATAAAAAGACCTAGACTCGCCCTTATTCATATATGTGTCTAGCAAGTATGATCAATCGACTCACTCACTTCATATATTTAATCTTATTTGGTGTGTCTCATACATGTAATTAAAAAAATCATGAAACAAATAATAGGCAAAATTGCAACTTTTTTTGTGACAAAAGGATGTTATATAAAGGCCTTGCAAAGCAAAATAGTCTCTTAACAATATAAAATTCACGTTGTTCCTAGTTTCACCATAAATTAGGTATTTTGCTAAATATTAGGATTTTGATGGATTTCAATCACATGAGCGACACATATTTTTTGATAAAATTATGACTAAAATTGAGTTTTATTATAATTACAAAACTAATTTGCAAACCGTGCATTTTGTGAAATATTTTTTGCAACCACCTATCAATTATATGATTAATTGTACAAATTTTCTCAATTAATAAAGAAAATAGTTATTTTAATTCATTAAGATTTTACCTTATTTATTTAAGATTTTTTAATAAATGATGATTTTGAAGTTAAATAAAAACTCAAATGACTACAAAGGAGATAAGTTAGTTTATATTTTATCTATTTTTAATGTTTTTATTTGGGATAAGTGCATTTTTGGTCCCATCGGATATGATTGGTTGCAATTTTAGTCCCAATCGCAAAGAAAATTAAGATGGGACCGAAATTCCAAAGTAATTAATGGAAAACTTAACGGTGGGACTAATTTTGCAACAAAACCATTATAGTGGGACTATTTTGAATTTATGGAACCAAAATTGCAATCACTTAAATTTTATGGGACTAATATTGTAATTTTCTCAAGATAATTTTTAGTATTTTCAAATATCAACCGCTTATAAACTTAATCGAAATCTAAAAACAACATGAGAAGTGTTTTAGTCGTCTTTCGATTTCATTTTGTTTTTGAGAAAAAAGAAATTTCAAATTTTTAAATATGTTAGTGTTAACATGAAGATATATACATTTGGACTTTGAGAAGAAAACCAAATATCCCCTAACTTTTTGAATCATCAATCACAGTCAATCGTCACTTTATTAAAAGACTCATATAACATTATTATCATTACGATTTCATCTTACATTTAATCCCATAAATTAATTATATTTTCTCCAAATAACTAAATTAAAGAAAGGTTAAACATTCATTCTCACTCTTAAATGTTGCGTAAAGCGCACTATTTTAAATATCGCATCGCACGCCGGTTGAACCGATTATAGGATACCGGTGATCGGACAAAGATTTAAAAGATTCTAAATACCATTTTTGCGGTTATACAGTCAAACCTGGTCATACCAACTTGAATCTGGTTAAACCGAATTTTATATATTTTTCATTTTTTTCAACTTTTTTTTTTATAAAAAGCGAAATTATAAACTTAATATTTGACATATTTATGCCATAATTCAAATCAAACAATATTTCAAATCAATTATTCAATATTTATGTTAAGATTCAAATCAATTATTCAATATTTATGTTAAGATTCAAATCAATTATTCATATTTTAATTAATTCAAACAAGAATCATAATCAATCAAAAATATTCTAAATTTGGACAATCCTCTATAATATAGGTGATGATACCCGAGCCGAGTTGTGAAAAATTAATCCACGTCATCGACCCCGACACATATTCGAATAGGTGACCTACGGGTGACGTCAACAATGATGTACGACAACACGTCCATTTAATTAGGCTCGCATTCACGAGCCCAACCTACCGAGCCCAACCGCAACACGGCAATGAGCCCCGAGCCCAATTTTTCGAGATGAAACGCGCGCGGCAACCTTCGTAAAAATAAACACATGCCCATGCTTAACACTTTATTGGTATCGTAAACCGCCACATGTCGAGGAGAATCATGAAGAGAAGTCGACAAGTGGCAAGTTTTGGCGATATGCACAACTATAGAGGACATGTGTCGTTTTTAACTATTTTATTAATTAGTGAATAGTTAGTGCAAAGATGACTATTGTAAACCCACTTACTCAAAGGGGTATAAAGAGTCCGAAAAGGAGAAAAGAAAGGGGGCAAGAGTAATAAATCATAACAAAAACCGACCCCAATATTAAAACTCGGCAAAATACAAAAAAGGCATAATTAGCCGAAATAAACATACGTTACGCACGTTTTCATTTCCACGTGTTAAATCTTTTACATATTTTCGCTTGTTGACCAAAACGCACGTCAACAAATTGGCGCTAGAAGGAGGCCCGTATTGGTCGATCAGTTCGAGTTCACTAAAAGCAAGTGAAACAAAAACAGGCAAAATTTGACTTTGAACCTTTTGATAAGAAAAAAAAATGAGTCAACTGTCGAGAAATGCCCGTTTGATCAAGAGCAACATTTGAACAACCAACCTGGCCAAACTACGAATGGCCACAATATGCTCCAAACTAGGCAGGAAAGACTACTTTATTCCCTTTCGCTCGATTAATCGCCAACCCAACTTTTGTACAACAAATGAACCAACTTATATCGCAAACTCTCGCCACCACAAACTCTCAAGCACCTCCTCCACTCCTTGCAAATACTAACCCGTTCAACCCACAACTAAATGTTAACATTAATCCTCAAATTCCGGACTTCCTCGCCCACGAAGCCCGAAGCGATTCGGGTAATGAACAACATGTCGTCATGACGTGATGAAGGCGGCAAAGAGAAGATGAGGAGGAGCAAAGTCGTATAGCGAGTCATTTCAGAAGCAAACACGACATCGTCGTGCCCACTCGATGTTCGCCGGACGACGATCGGGAGTTGATCCTTTCGCCCGGCTCGATCGATAAGTTCGGCTCAGTTTAGGATGGCGGGAACAACTGGGTCAATCAGGTCCAAGGCCCTAGCTTATGGCGGGAGAACGGATGTAGAAATACACCGCCACGCGCCGTCGAACGAAGGTGGAAGGCGGTCCGGATGGCGAACGATCTCAAGACCGCCCAGTATGGAGCACCGGTAATTGTTCGCCGCCATTTTCTCTGGAATCTTGGCGATCCCGTTATTTCGCCAAAGTTGAAAATCCCCTGTGTCGGTCTCTATAATGGGAAACCGACCGACCACTCACGTTCACAAGTACTTAGCATGGATGGAACTATACGATCAAGCGATGCCATCCTCCGCAGGCCTTCCCGACTTTGGGCGACCGAGCCCACCGTTGGTTTAGGACCTGCGCAGGGTCCATTCAAGCATGGGGGGATCGGCCTCCGCCTTTACGACACATTTCTTAACGTCCAAAGTCCGAGCCGCGCTAAAGACTCCTCGTAAACATCAAAAGGGAAGGGCGAGCCCCGAAAAGTTATATTTCTCGGTTCAATAAACAAGTTCGAGAGATGGAACCGGTGTCGGATGACGCCATTTTGATCGCGACCATGGCGGACTAGCTCGAGACTTGGTTCAATTACTCCATCCACGAATCGGGGCGACCTCGTATCAAGAATTTCTAATCCGCGCGAACGCCATATTTGTGCGGAAGAAGCCATGGCAGGTAACCGCCCGAGCACCGACAAGGGGGCGTAAGAAAGGACGGAAGGAAAGAACCAATAGTTGGGTCGGGGTCGTTTCGCCGTTCTCGGAAAACCCGACCACCGAATTTAGAGCTCGCCAAGAGCGAGAGCCGAAGTCGCCGCGCTGAAATCTTTGACCCACACTCCGTCGGCCATATGGAATGAAGTCTGGGTCGAATTTGTTGCCTCCGGCTCGGCCTCCGAAAAATTGAGCCATCAAAAAATTAGATTCGCGTCGATTCTCGCGCCTATCATAAATCGATAGTCACGATGATCGACGGCAGTGTCGAGATCTAATTAGGAGATTATGCGGGTTGTTCGGCGGGGCGGCCTTAAAAGGTACGTTCATGAACTACCACCCCACCAAGAGCCGCTCAGCGCCGGAGCGCGTAATCAACCTCTCCGCCGCCCCGGTGAAAACCAGGGGAGGGAAATCCTCATGATGTCAAGTGTCAGTCGGATCAATACCAACACAATGGAGGATAGACGCTCCAACAGGAAAAGAAAAGCCGATGTTAGACAGGCAACCAATGCCGAAAGACAAGTTCGGGTGGCCGAAATCAAGGAAGGCCAACCCACCGGCCACTTTGTGTTCTCGGACGCGGATGCCGACCAGGTGGTCCATCCTCATTTCGACCTCCGGTCATCATGTTTGCACCGATTCTCGGGTATTAGGTTCACGTAATTTTAATTGACACCGGAAGCTATTCGTCATCATTTATGTCCGAGCATTTCAAGATTAAACGTGGATGATAGTTATATCCGTCCATGTAACGATAAACGATTCATTCGGGGTTTGGAGGAGGAAGGATAGTCCCGCTTTCGGAGAAGTTGATTTGCCCATCCAAATGGGACAAGGTTTGCATAAACGGATGTCATGACAACATTCAAAATAATCAATGCCGATTCGAGTGACAATGCCATCATTGGGAGGCCATTGCTTTATCATATAAAAGCGGTAGTTTCAATATATCATTTTTGTATAAAATTCCCAACATCCGATGGCGAAGCTATACATAAAAGGAATCAAAGGGAGTCACGAGAGTGCTCTCTTAAACTCCGACCGTGGAGATTAACGTGGCGGGCGTAGGGCGGCAAACCGGTGGAATCACGTAAGATAATCCCTTGCCCGAAGAGGAGTCCGAGCGAAAAGTGGTGATCGCTCAGGAGGACAATCCAGGTCGCGGCCAGGGAAGGAGCAATGATGGAAAAGCGAACCAAAGAATCGAGACCGAGCAGAAGCGCCGGCCGAAGACGAATTGCCCCCGCAAATCAAGTCGAGGGACAAAGCAAGAAAAGAAAACGAGCGGAACCATTTAGAGAACGAGTTGATACAATCAATGCGGTAGAGCTGCGCGGGCGCCAACTACGTATTGGTCATGATCTTCCGAACCATATCGAAGCGAGTTGATCGAGTTTTGGGAAATAATCTTGACGTCTTCGCATGGACTCATGCGGACATGCCCGAATTGACCCCAAGTATGCGTGCAAGCTGCGCTCAATATTGATCTAACGTTCCGATCATCCGAAAAGGCGCAAACTCGCCCCGACAGACAGACAAAGACTAAATCGAGGTTAACAAGCTACTAGACAATCAATTCATCCGGGAAGCCCTCTATCCTTGATGGGTCGCCAATCTGTCTTGGTAAAGAAAAGCAATGGCGGTGGCGCTATGCGTGGATTTTACCGACCTCAACAAAGATGTCCTAAGGACGCTTATCCACCGCCAAATATCGATTACATGGTAGATGATGCAGAGACACGAGCCGATGAGCTTCATGGATGCATACTCGGGTTACAACCAAATACGGATGCACCTGGAAGATGAAGAAAATACCTCATTTTCTCTTTCCGAGGGATTCATTCATTCAAGATGATGCCTTTCGGATTGAAGAATCGAGTGCGACCTATCAAAGGTTAGTAAATAAGATGTTTGAGAAAATGATAGGTCACACTATGGAAGTCTATGTAGATGACATGCTAGTAAAATCATTGACATGCCCCGATCATCTAAACGATCTTAATAAAATGTTTCTTTGTTTTGAGAGAGTACAAGATGATGTTAAACCCGAGAAAGTGCACATTTGGGGTCGATTCGGGTAAATTTTTGGGGTATATGGTCACCAAAGGGGAATCGAAGCTAACCTGAGACAAAATAAAAGCCATCACCGACCTAGAATCCCCAAACTCGTAAAAAGGTACAAAGTTTAACAGCCGATTGGCCGCCCTTAACCGATTTGTTTCTCGGTCCCAGACAAGTGCAAACCTTTCTTTGAAATTATAAAGAAAAGCAAAAATTTCGAGTGGACCGAGCAAGCACTGATTGCCTTTGAATCCCTTAAACAACATCTATCTTCAATCCCTATACTACAAAAACCGACCCAACGGGAGGAATTGTATTGTACTTGGCGGTATCCGAATACGCCATCGGCTTGGTGTTAATCGGCTAGATGGATCTATTCAACATCCGATTTATTACACCGGTCAGCGTTACATGATGCCGAGCTCGGTACCCACCAATGGAAAAGCGGCTTATTCATTAATTACCGGCGCTGAAACTCCGTCCATATTTCTTAGAACACAAGATTATAGTATTGGCGAACTATCCGTTGAAACAAGTGTTACACCGACCGATCTTACGGTCGGATGATTAAGTGGGCCGTCGAACTTAGCCAATTTGACATTATATACGAACCACGTCATCGCAAAAAAAGAGGCTTTAGCCGATTTTGTGGCGAATTCACATCTTCCATGCAATTGGAAGTCGGAAGACCAAGAATGGAAATTATTCGTTGGCGCTCTTCCACCGCAGCCGAAAGCAGGGGCGGAATCGTGATAATCGATCCAAATGAAAATGCTCTTCGCTCGCCGCACGATTTGATTCCCCAACGAACAACGGCGAATATGAGGCGCTCCCTAAAGGCTTAGATATGGCAGCCTCTATGGGCCTAAAAAACAACTATTGGTGCACAAATGACTCTCGGTTTGGTCGCTCATCAAATCAACGGCGAAGACGAAGCGAAAGAGCAAAAAATTGCACAATATTTGAATTTGGTCAAGAAAAGGTTATCACACTTTAAGACAAAAGTCTTACATGTGCCCCGAGCCGAGAACATGCAAGCAGACATGCCTTAGCTCGGCTCGGCTCGATCGGGACGGATGCTGTCACACTATTATCCGCCCCGTCACTTGGTGCAAAGAAAATATATACAACCGAAACCGCCGAGCAGGACTTGGATGACCCCAATCATCCAATACTTAGAGAAAGGAGTTCAACCCGAAAAACAAAGCCGAGGTCGAACACTACGAACTCAAGCGGCTCGGTTTACACTAGTAGACGGCATCCTATACAAACGAGGATACTCCATCCCACTCCTACGCTTCCGAGGGATCAGATTATGCACTTCGAGAGGTTCATGAGGAATATGCGGCAACCATGCCTGGGGCCAAACGTTGCTATAAATTAATACGGTAAGGATACTCACCGCCATCCCTTTAAGAAAGGACGCAACCAACCTCGTCAAAAGATGTGAGAGGTGCGATTTTTGCACCACAGTCGAGATATCATCCTGAACAACTTACTTATGTATTTAGCCCATGGTCGTTTGCCAAATGGGAATGGACCTCATCGGACCACTACCCATTGGCAAAGGGGGCGTCAAGTATGCCATCGTGGCGGTGGATTATTTCACAAAATGGGTAGGCGGAGCCTCCGCAAAAATAGATGAAGAAAAGGTAGTGAGCTTTGTATGGAAATCTATTATCAGAGATTCGAATACCACATTCGATTGTTAGGCATAATGGGAAACAGTTCGACAACCGAAGGTTTCGAAATTTTTGTGAAGGTTTCCGCATAAAAACTATTTCTCAACTCCATACCACCCCGATCGAACGGACAAGTTGAGGCCGTTAATAAAATACTCAGATACGTTGAAGCGAGATTGGATGAGTCTAAAGGCAATTGGTCGGAGGAACTACCTGGCGTACTATGGTCATACGTAACGACACATCGAGCGGCCATGGAGAAACACCTTTTTCTTTAGCTTATGGAGCCGAGACGGTGATTCCTGCCGAGATCGGAGCCCCTACCTTCAATTGCAAATTTTGAAGAAGATCGTAATGAGGCCGCTCCGAGCCGAACTAGACTTTCGAAGAAAAAAAAGGTGCGATCCGAGATGAAAATGCAGCAGTATAAACAAAGGAGTGAAAGGTACTACAATTGAAAGTAAAGGAAAGAAGATTTGTGTCGGCGATCTTGTATTGAAAAAGATAACGGGCATTCAACCCACCATTGAAGCCAACCAGGGAGGGCCCATTTCGGTCACCACGTCTTATCGGGGCATACCAGTTAGAATATTTGAGTGGAGAAAAATTTATGCATCCATGGAATGTAGCATACCGAAGCGGTATTATCAATAAAGATCTCGATCCATGATCCAGATAGATTCCAAAGAATTATCCTTTCATCCGGTATTTCGTGAGCTCTCTAAAGGAAAACGAAGTTTTTACTCACCCTTTGACTAAAGACTCCCACGCACCGAGCACAAAATCAAGACTCGGCCACGCACCGAGCACAAAATCAAGACTCGGCTACGCACCGAGCACAAAATCAAGACTCGCCACGCACCGAGCACAAAATCAAGACTCAGTTACGCACCGAGCACAATATAAAGACTTGGTTACGCACCGAGCATAAAGTGAAGACTTGGCCACGTACCAAGTATAAAATAAAGACTTCGATTTACGCACCGAGCACAAAATAAAGACTTGGTTACGCACCGAGCATAAAGTGAAGACTTGGCCACGTACCAAGTACAAAATAAAGACTTCGATTCTGCACCGAGACCACGAAATAAAGACTTGGTTACGCACCGAGCATAAAGTGAAGACTTGGCCACGTACCAAGTACAAAAAATAAAGACTTGGTTATGCCGAGCACCTGAAATCAAGACTTGGTTACGCACCAAGCATAAAGTGAAGACTTGGCCACGTACTCAAGCACAAAATAAGGACTCGATTATGCGCCGAGCGCAATAGAGACTTCGGTTCATAAACAAAATTTCAAAAAGAAAATAAAGGATGGTTTATATACCGAGTACGGGAATAAATTAAGGCTAGCAAATCCCTTATTCAGGAAGATCAAAACCGAGCCCCGTTGGGAATATAAAAGGAAAAAAGACAGAGCAACAATCTTACAAAAAGGAAAGAGCCGAGCATCCACAAAAACTTGAAACACATACAGGTAAGGAAAATAACAATTCTTTTCTACTTCAAAAAATATTTACATAAGGAGGCCTGAGCCCATTACATCTCGAGGCACGAAGCCAAATTACCTACCTAGGGGTACATATAAAAGCATCAAGATTGAGCGGGGTGGAATTTCGACGGCACCACTAGAGCCAACTTCTTCCACGCCCCGGAGGAGGAGAGTCCTGCAGCATTAGAAGCCTCGGCAAAGTTCGCCGTAGTGGTATCGAGATCACCTCTGTGAGGAGGGCGGATCTTCCTCAGCCGAGTGACGCCGAGACGCCCGCCCCCTTAATCAAATCAAGAATTTCTCGGAAGCTAGTCGCATGGCCACACGGGTTAACATGAATGCATACTCCGGAGTTTTTGTAAGCTTTAACGGCCTCTCTACGAACTTCTCTTTTTGGCGGCGGTTTCTTGACCTCCTGCACAGACATCGGCAGAGACGCTCTCCATTTTCACTCGGCCGGCAAAATGGCGGATGTTCGATTGACCCTAACCGTGAGCTCTTCTAACCCGGCCTTTGCGGGCCCGATCTCGCTCCGCCGGCCCCGCAGCAGCTTTCTCTCTCGAGTTGGCCCGAGTAGCCTCATCCGCTTGAGTCTTAAAAGATTCTTGTACCCCTTGGAGGTAGCATGGCCTCCCGCAGATCCCGTCCTTGCCGCTTTCCAGTCGGCATACTTTTTCTCCACTCGCGGGTCCCCCAACCGCATGCCATAAGAGCCCAATCATCCGCCCATACGGACATGGCCATAGCGTATTGAATTTGTTCTTGGCTTGTCTCCGAGCAGAATTGCTCGATACCTTTGTCCAGCACGAGCCGAACACTCATCGCGCCCGACCGCTGCCTCAGGTAAAACTCTTGTTTGCTCTCTCTGTCGGCGTGGCACGAACGAATTCCACAAACCATCGGCGTAGTCCGATCATCCCTCGCAATATTCATCCCTCACTTGACTTGGAGGGATAAAGTGACCTTCCCTACCGAGGTCATCCGAAAAAGTCCGCGGACCTCCTCTTCGAGGTTTGTTCGAGATGTTCGGTGCAGATTCGACCAACCCCGGCCCCGATCAGGCTCTCCATCACAATTCCTCTTCTCCTTTGAAGATGAGGCCGCACCGCCTCGGCACCCCATCGCCAGGGGCGTTTCGGCCCGGATATCTTCTCTTCGAGCCGCTCCACATCCGCGGGTTGATCGGCGGTACCGCTCGAGTTCACCGCGCGGCCGTATTCCTCACGCTGCGAAGACGTGCACGCAAGTCAAGCCACGCCCGCACAAAACAACCATCGTCGAGAAGATCAAAAAAAACAAAGATGTGTCAAAATGAAATGTGGAAAACATGTGTTTACCTCGGACGGCCGCGACTCGGCGCTCGAGTCGTGGTTGGCCTACAGCGCATGATGATCGCCACAGGGCTGGCCGTCGCAGGGACGGCGTAGCTCGCTCTGTCTCACCGGCCGCTCCCGGAGAATGGGGCCGTCTTCTTCATTACAAGGGGAGGGTTCGGTTGAGGCTCTCTCAACCTCTACCTCCCGATCAGCCCACCTCGTCTCCGAGCCGCCCGTCCCGGGTCGGCAGGCAAAGTGCCTCAAACCAGCTCAAGCGGCTAAGTTGGCCTCTCGTGAGCCAATCTCTCAATCCGCCTATCCATTATGCCCCGAGCTTGGATGTTTTCCGGCTTCCTTCGAACAAAGGTGACCGACAGAGGCCCTCGACGCCCGGTTCCTATAAAGGTGAAAAAGAAAAGACAATTACGAAAGGAAGCAATAAACAAAGAAAAGCAAATGAAGGAAAAAGGTAAGACTTACTATAATCAAAAACAAAATTTGATGGAGGATGAAGAACGGTCTCCCTCTCTCCATCTCCCACGCGAGCTTGCCACTCGCCGCCCACCCAAAACCATTTATCCTTCCACTCCTTCAGAGAAGAAGGGAGACCTTCTACTAAACCGTCCGGGTACCCCAGTCTGGTTCAGACATAATACCACCCGACGGCTGGCCCCGAGATGAAGGAGTCGCCGCCATACAAAGAGCTCGTTCATCTCCTTAAATTTGGGGCGAGGATACTTTTCCGGTGAAACATCACCGGGAGGCCGATGATCCGCCCCAAGAAATCGGGTGCACTGGGCGGATGCATTCCCACTTACAAAACCACGCGTAAGGAAAGCCGCGGTGGAAACCTCAAACCGTATAAAAGGCGGGGCAAATACGGTTATGCAACCCGCTGGTGGGTATCGGGAACTTAAATGCCGCCCCAGGGTACCCAAAAATCGATACCACTTGAATACGGTACCTCCATGGGAACTCATCCACCTCCCGAATCATTAACATACTCGGGATATCGTTTATATCACGGCAGCGTCCACCGAGGCTCAACACGGAGACGAGGGCCTCTCCTCCGTCCGGCCGCCGCCATTACGATGGCCAATGGGCCCTAGCGGCCTCTCCACTTGAATCGCCAGGATGGTTCATCTACCCATTTTCCACGTTATCACGCCCGGCTCCAATGGGTCCATATTTTCTTCTTCCCATTGGCATCTTGTCTAAAATCAACACGGGGTGATTCTTCACGAGAACTCTCTTGTACCAGCCCGGCCGAGCACTGATCGTTCTTCTTAAAATCACATCTTTGGCGTCGGATCGAAGATAGTGTCGCCTGGCTCTAAAGACGTTTCCTCGAGCAAGAGTCGGAGAAGATATCTCGAATGACGCTCGGACTATGAGGCGCGATGGTCATCTTTGGTGAGAAAGAAACAGGAAGGTTCGAGAGGGGGATCTTCGATTTCAACCTCTACACTATAACTACGACTCCTACTATCCTCAAAAGAAGACATTTATAGGTAAAGGAGAGTATTTGGAAAAAATACCTAAGTTTGAAGTCTCGAACTTGGAAAGCCGACCCGAAAATTCGCTTCTGGTTCTACTTGCTTTAGCTCAAAGGTTAATGGTTGCGAAAGTGAATGATGAAGGAAACGAAGGTATTTATAGATAGGGTTCCTCGATAAGCGACGATTATTGAAAAGACACGCCTTTTAAAAATTTAAAAGCGTCAAACATATCAAAAACGTCGCGTCCCCACGCCCACGATTGAATCGACGACCTTTTCGTTCTCGCGCAAAATTGGTCCAACCACAAAGACGCCACGTGTCTGTTATTATGGCAACCCTGATTAATGCGCCGTTTCAAGCATTAATTGCTACGACAGTACCAGGAAAGAACAAAACCTTTGAGAAACCGTTTCCCATTAATTGTTCATCATTAGCATTAAAGTTTAACTCGACTTGTAAATTCTTCTCTCGGAATCAAACTTGGGGGCCTTTGATGATACCCGAGCCGAGTTGTGAAAAATTAATCCACGTCATCGATCGACACATATTCGAATAGGTGACCTACGGGTGACGTCAACAATGATGCACGACAACACGTCACGAATTAGGCTCGCCATTCACGAGCCCAATGACTACCGAGCCCAACCGCAACACGGCTCACCGAGCCCCGAGCCCCGAGCCCAATTTTCGAGATGATTTAAACGCACGCGCGCGGCGACTTCGTAAAAATAAACACATGCCCATGCTTAACACTTTATTGGTATCGAAACCGCCACATGTCGAGAATCATGAAGAGAAGTCGACAAGTGACAAGTTTTTGGCCGATATGCACAACTATAGAGGACATGTGTCGTTTTTTAACTATTTTATTAATTAGTGAATAGTTAGTGCAAAAATGACTATTGTAAACCCACTTACTCAAAGGGGTATAAAGAGTACGAAAAGGAGAAAAGAAAGGCAAGAGTAACAAATCATAACAAAAACCGACCCCAATATTCCGGCTCGGCAAAATACAAAAAGGCATAATTAGCTTAAATAAACATACGTTACGACGTTTTCATTTCCACGTGTTAAATCTTTTACATATTTTCGCTTGTTGACCAAAACGCACGTCAACAATAGGCATATACAATCAATCAATTAATTACATAATAAAAAATAAGAAATAAAAATATATAACTTCTCTTTTTATATCAATATATTACATTAATATTTTATATAATATATTTTAATAAAGCTAGAGTAAAATCGGCGGTTGAACGGATCCGACCGATTAAACTACTTACAGGATATTTGTTGGTTTGATCGTCGGTATAGTATTTAAAATACTGGCAGAAAGTATGAAATTGAGAGCGACTAAAATATACAAAATTCTTACATGCCTTGTAGAAAAATAAGACGTGTGAAGTTTTCACATTGGACCGAATTATATTGGATAAAATAATGATTCTCAGTTCTCATCCTCTCCCCAATTTGCTAATTACGTCAAATTCAGACAAATCCAAATTTTGTCTCTTCGTCCAATGAAAAAGGAGTTTTACACCTCGAAAATTGAAGTATTGGACCATGTGATGCATCTCTTTTTAGCTTTCTGCTTTCCGTTTTTAGACTTTTGCTCCATGAAATCATTTTCAGACATTCATTGATACAAATTGGGTCTTGACAAGGGTTCCAACTATAGCAACTCTCACATGTGTAATTTTCTATATGTGACTATTATTTTTGCTAGATATAAGATGAACACGTTCTAGGATTTGGCCAAATGAGTCACGCCTCATTATTATCCCTACACACATGTATAGTTATTCTAATATACATCAAAACCATGTAAGGAAGTCCGTAATTTAAATTTCGAGGGTTGAGATATGATTATTTTTCTAAGGACCCGTTTGTCAAAATTGATGGGATTATATAAGTAATACTAGATATATGATGATTTGATTATTTATCACTATCTTTGTACGGATCTTTTTGTTTAGGGTGTTGGATTATGTCTTTATTGGATCCAATATATTTCGTCAATATTGGTGTTTACAACATGATAATAAGTGATTTTTGGAAATAACCAATGTGCCCTTTGTTCTTTAGAACTCAAACAAGACTCTTCTTATATTGATTTTTCTTCTTCCTCTGCAACCCTAAAATCGAAAATTGTGTACGCCATTTGAAAATTGAGAAATGCCTTCTACCCCGGTTGATTGGCAACGTCAACCAAATAGTTTGTTTAGGTGTGTTTTTGGCACTAATTTTTACTTTTCTTGTTAAGTTTAAAAAATCGAAATTCAATAAACATATCATTTTAATTCATGTGCATATCAAGTGCAATTCATCGTTTTAATATGTGTCGATTGGGAATTTAAATTAAAATATCGAACCTAATTTATCTAAATAACATAATTGAAATTGAGCAAATATATTTTCGTGTTTTATTCACTAAATTTGAGAGACCAAAAATTCCCTAAATAAAAAAAATTGAAAAGTCGAATAAATAAAATGAAAATGGAGAATATAAAGCTCACTCCCACGGTACATATATACATATGGATAATAAAAGCATTTGGGATTTAAAGATTTTGAAACCAGAAGCCAAGGTAATATATAAGCTTTTAGAAAAAATTAAACGCGTTTTAGCGATTGTCAGAAAAAATTACGAGGTCTGTTGAAGAAGAAAATTGGAAGATATGGATACTGTTTTGTTCTTTCACGGTGGCTAAAGTAGGACCAAGTTCATAATTGACTATTTATTTGATGGCGTGTTGTAATTCTCCACATATTATGAGTTAAAATAGAAACACCGTATATTATTTTGAGGACAAAAAGGTAATTTCGTTTTAAGGATAACCTGGTACTATTTAATAATACTTTATAGTAGACATGTCAAGTGTCTTTGGGTTGGCTTTTGATTCAGTCTTATACATATGATGCGGGCCCCAACTATCGTGAATCGGCCGGATCGGCCCAGGCCCGTCTTGAGACCAGTTAGCAACCCGGGGCCAGATCGACTCGAGGCCAGGAGTGGGGTGGTTGATTTTTTTTTTTTTTTTTTTTTAACTTATCTTTGGATTATAAAAGAATGAAAATAATGTGATATTAGGAATTGGAACGCCCGACCTCTTGTGAGAAGAATGCGAGCTAACCACCAAGCCAAGCCCTTTTTGGATCCTCATTCATATTCGTTTATAGTTAACCTACAAACACACATACACACAAAACAGGACAGACCCGTTGGCCCAACTCGTTTGGCCCGGCCTAGGCCCAGGACCAGCCCACTAGAGATGGGCTAGTAGGCCGAGTTGGGCCTAATATTTTATACATCTATTCACTGCCCGGCCGCCGGGGTGGTGGGTGGGCTAAACAGTCCGCCCGAGATGTGGGCCTATGTGGGCCCGACCGACCCACTTGACATGCTACCTCACAGCGCGGTGTGATGTAGTTTCAATTGAAAAAGTGATTAATCCATGGTCCACCCCATCGCGCGGCCACCATCATAAATCCTAAACATTGTGAAAAAGATGTGATAAGGATATTATCTGACTTTTCACAATCCCAAACGCGTCCTAAGAATAATAGACAAAGAGATACTTTCGACCAATATATAAAGATAATTTTATAGTTTTAAAAAGAATAATTCAATTTCTTTATATATAATATAGACTTTTATAGACTTGAGAGACCTGCGTCACGCAACCCTGTGCCAACCCTATTAATAAAGTCCAACCTCATCCAATTCACTACTTGGTGAATTAATACAAAAGTCACACGCACGTGCGGTGCAATTATTCGCACGTGTGAACACAATGGCTAAGATATAGACTGCTTGCTTAAGCATAAATGCATAATAGACTGCCTATAGTCTCTATCTTTGACTTAATCTTCATTTTTTTCATCCGTAGTATCAATTTTCCCAAAAGCAAAATAAAAGAAAAGGGACCTTTTTGAAATATGTGACATAGTGCCTTAAGTTGTTGGTCATTGACTTAAAGATTGTGACCCTTAGAATATTCTGTTTGAATTTTTTTTTTTTTTTTTTTTGAGTGAATGAAAATCATTCATTAAAGCGGAAGAAGTTTTACGATTGAAGACAACATCAAATGAAACAATTGCAGTCTACGGATCATAGATCTAAACAGATCTAAACAAATTTTAAACCTAACAGATCTAAATCCATAGCTCAGAGCTTCAAAGAAAGGCATTTGGACAAAACACGCAAAAAAACTTGATCGCGTTTTTGTCATTTATATAATCGATTAAAAGGCACGACCGACGAGTCTTCCGAGCAAAAGCCACAAATAGACAAAACAAGCCACTTATTGGGACAAAAAACCACCAGATGGGGAAAATAAACAGAACACCAAAACCACTTGCCAAAACCAACACCAAAACCACTACTACCATAAACAATCAGAAACCACACAAAACACCAAAAGATCCAAAACCATAAACAAAATCAACACCACCTTAAAAACCAAACTACCTAAAAAGGACATACGCCAAACAAGAAAACGAATACCTCTCCCCCCCTCGACCTGTCGCCTTTCACTGCCCACCACCGTGTCCGCATAGAGCTACGGTTGGACCGCCGCTACCCACTTTCATGAGATTCTTCTCAAGTCCGGATCTGAACACATGTATCAAAGACCAACCAGATCTAAAATAAAAGGATATCTCAGGATTGGAAATGGCTTGACCAAGCCACTTTATTTGATGTCGTCCAAACCATCGATTGCGGGAAGTTTGGGGGAGGGGGACGAGTGGAGAGGGAGGGAGAGAAAGGGTCTTTGGTGTTTTTGGGGTTAGGGTTGGGAAGGTTTTTAGAGAGAGAACAACTTTGGGAAGTCATTTGTTTGTTTTGTTTTAAATCCTTCTGTTTGAATTTTTGGTTCAATGTAGCTCAAGTGGTGACTCGTGTGACAACGGATACAATACACCAATTTGGTCTTATATTAATTTCGGGATAATTATAAAACCTACCCTTGAACTTGGGGTAATTACAATTAAATTAAAAAAAATCAAAATTAAAAAAATTACCCCTGAGGTTTGATTATATCTTAATTTTAAGGATTAACTGTAATACTTCCATAAATGTAAGGGGGGCTTTTGAAGAAAAAACATATGAATGAGAAAAATGTAAGGCAGGATCAAGCCTCAATGGATTTTGTAGTTTTAAAACTTCTCTAGTTTTTATGATTATCTCAAACCTCGGGGGTAATTTTTGTAATTATGATTTTTCTAAGTTCATTAGTTTTTAAAATGTTTTTTTTTTTCTCTATGATTTGCTAGTTAGTACAATAAATATATTGTTCCAAGAGTTCATATCTTGGGTTTGTGTGTCCATTTATGATTTGATTAATAATTAAAAATTTAAATTTGATTCGCTAAAAGTCCATTCAATTTTTTTTAGTACAAGGTTCTCCTGGCTCTAAGAGGATGAGACTAGTGGGATTTGATCCCACGTGAATGACATGAATACAAACTCAATCAACTAAGTTACAATCAATATTTTTAATCCGTTCGATTTAGCTTTACCGTTAAAGCCATTAATTTGACTGTGTAATAAGATATTGGTTAAATGGATATATATACATATATATAGTTATTTATATTATGTAAATTAACTATATAGTTGCTTGAACTTTATTTGTTTATTATATACATAGCAATAGATAGATCGATGGGCGATCCTATCTAATTAGCCATTTTAATTAGTCATTCAAATGAAAAGAAACACATTTTTAAAACATTTAGCAAATAGCTACTCATCATAGCATTTACATTGAAAAAAAATATCTTTGAATTTGAGATGGATATACATAATAGGTTAGTTATTGAATGAATATATCGAGCATAAATTATAATTAATGATCCAAAAGTCAACCACGCACCTTAATAAGTGTTTTCTCCACATACGTTTAGGTTGTTTGTTTGTGTATTTTTTTACATAAAAACTCATGTCAGATCGTCTAACGGTCTTTTCATTAGATTTAAGGCGAATCCAACCGACTCGAATTTTTTCGTAATTTTATGCACCGGTGGCATATTTGTAATATTTTGGACAGTGCACGAAAAATATTAGTAGTTATTCGAAAAAGTATTAGTAGTTCCTCGAAAAAAGTATTAGTAGTTCCTGGAGAGTATTTTAGTAGTTCTCTTGAATACAATTCATTTTTTCTCCCAAAATTTATTAGTAGTCCCTCAAAAAAGTATTAGTAATTCTCTCAAGAGTATTTAGTAGTTCTCCTGAATATAATTAACCTTTTCTTCCAAAAAATATTAGTAGTCTCTCGGAAAAGTATTAGCAATCCCTCGAAAAAATATTAGTAGTTCCGTATTAGTAGTTCTTTGAACAATATTTGATTAGTCCTTCTAAAAGTATTAGTTTTTCCAAGAACAAATATTAGTAGTCTTACTGAAATGTATTAGTTTGTTCTCTTGGATAGTATTAGTTTTTCCTCTAAACAATATATATTAGTAATCACACAAAAAATATTAATATAACCCACAAAAAGTATCATAGTGACTCTGAAAATTCCTAAACGACCCACCCAACATTGTTGTCGGTCATTCTTCAAAATTGGTTGTCATTGATCTCCGATCAACGAAACCCAATGATATGTATTGTTATCATTAAGAATTTGAAAATTTGTGTGGCATCAAAACTTGTTTAAGCTGTGATATGTTTTTCCTTAAGCTTTTTCACCTTCTTGAGCTTCAACGCGAATTGATGGAACCAAAGGCTAGGAGAGTAGTTAACTCCATTACCGTTGATATAGCATTGGTCCCGCTTTGTAAAGGTGGCCAATCTCGAATTTATTATAATTGTAGTCACGCCTGCAAAAAGGCACATTTTTTTTTCTTTTCCTTTTTTTGGTTAGGTTGCAGGTTGGGTAAGAATCGGATTTGTGGTTAGGATCCGTTATAAGGTCTGACAGGAGACCATCTCTTTTTTTATTTATTATTTCGTTGTCTGGTGCGGTGTTCAGTCTATCTCATCTTGTTGCGGTATTTTTTTCTTTTTTGGACGATACAGACAATCAAGTTTCGATCCTACAGAGATAACAAATCAGATCGCGGACTTAAACATGTTGCAAATGTAAAATCGTGTGAATTTCTAGAAACTATAGATTTTTCAAAGTGGTAGGCTTTAAGCTGGTTTTTGTTATTAACCTAAATGTTATGAAATTTCTCATAGTTTAATCTTTTATGTTTTTAACGGATTTGTTTGTGTCTTTCATCGATGTATTGCTAATTTAAGTTGATTAATATAATGAGCGTAAATTATGATTACCGACTATGGAGAAATGATATTGTATAAGAATATATAGAAAAAATTTAAACAATGATGTTGATGAGAAATAAATAAAAAGATTTTAGCTAGTATATTTTATGCTTGATATGTATAATGACTCAGATAGTGGAGCAGAAAATCTCAATCTCTCATAAATTAATGTAATTCCATCTTTTGTTTCAATTTTTTAGGATTAGAATAGAATTATATTTATAGCGCAAATTACCTTTTAATAGAAAATTATTAGAAAGAAATATAATACAATATATTTGTGCATAAGATGATTTTGTTATGATTTCAATAAGTATTAAATATATGTATAAATATATAAATACACAAACGTAATTATTTGTCAAAAAAATATACAAACGTAAATATAAACAAAATTTAACACTGTGATAAACCTTTTTCTTTTAAAATAAACCTTAAGCGTGTTGCAGCTAATAAATGTTTTAAACGTCGTTGTTAGAATCCAAAAATTACCCTTTCAACGTCTTAAACGTCGTTGTTAGATTCCACATGCTTGGACAAAGTGTGTTTAAGATAATTAAAAGTTGTTTGACTAGTTAACCCTAATTAGTAAACAACGTCATGATCATGAGCTGAAACAATGAATAGATTCCAAGTATTTTCCCACTTATTTCCATATATTATTTAATTTTACAAGTATTTTTATAGGATAAATTATAAATATCGTCTTTTTCCTAAAAAATAAAAGTTCACTAAAAGGGACGCTAATTATTTGGAAATTATTCTCTTGAACAGTGAATAAATGTTGATGTAATGACAAGATCAGCAATGAAATTTTGAATAGTCAAGTGTTCATAAATTAAAAACACGAATAAACTATTCTATTCAAAGATTTGAAAATTTTAAATTTGGAAAATCATTGTGTCATTGTCCGATCAGAAACGTATCCCTGATTTATGGGATATGTGGAAGGAAATATCAACGTATTCCTCAGTCACATTTTTCAAAAAAAAAAAAAAAAAACACATTTCATTTAATTTTTTTTGGAAGACGTATATGATATATGTTGTTTGAAATATGTTAAAATCGGGGGGACTTGGTACAATCCCACACATGAATCGTACCCAATATGTGGAAGAGAGTTCAAGCCCACTAAGTGAGGTTCCATCCTAAAACCAATTGATGATAGGAGGAGAGAGCTCACTTGGCTTATAAAGTGGACTGCGCTCCCGATACCATGTTAAAATCGGGGGGGGAGGGGACTTGGTATGGCCCCACACTTGAAGCGTACCCAATATGTGGAAGAGAGCTCAAGTCCACCAAGTGAGATTCCATCCTAAAACCAATTGGTAATAGGAGGAGTAGCTCACTTGGCTTATAAAGTGGACTATCTTCCATTAATCAATCCATGTGGGACAACTCACAAGTGATATATCTCAACAAAATACACTTGAACTTTGATCTAGCTCCCGTAAATTAACACAACAAATTAAACTTAAAAAATATTGATAAGTGTGAGTTTGGTTCGAATTCGAGTCGATAAAATTTAATATTAAATAAGAAAGTATATGTGGAATTTTTAGATTATTTGATTTTAAGTGGAGTTCGTCTAGCAATCAAATCAGCAGAATATTACTAATTACTGCTTTTAGTCAAATTAATGCAATTGATTTTGAGATACAATTAAAAATATATAATTAATTTTGAGATACAATTAAAAAATATATATTTTTTATGTTACTTGGTGTTTGTGATATGCACACCACATAGTACTCGAACAGGTTGTTAATTGGGTGATAATATTGAATATAATTAAAAACAATTGAATACTTGAAAATATACTTGAATTTGTTTAAGTTTGTTATAGAATTTAACGTGCCAGCAATACATACTCAAATATGTATTAAATTTATCAATCTTGTCCAAAAAAAATGTATTAAATTTATCATTAGGTTAACTGAATATTGACCTAATTAATTCGATCGGACACTTAGAAATATTATTTTTTTTATTTTTAAAATTTATTTTCAGATCACCTTATTAATACTCGTGTTTTTTAGACACCTAATAATTTCGTTTCCAATACATCTTATTTTCAAATACATAATTATATAAACTATATAAAAGCATATATAATCAATCTAAATATATTCTCATTTTCACAGAAGTCAGAAACCTAGCGAAGATAACCTCGAAAACATTGAAAACATGGAAATGAATCTGAAAATGAAACAAAACAGGTTCGTGAAAATTCATAAGATTCTAGCTACTATGACAGCCGCCACCAATGCGTATAAAAATCAATAAACTAATTGATATAATGTCACTTGAAATTTCACCAAACTACATAGAAGCATTAATTATACAAGCCAAAACTAGCTAGTTATTGCCGGTCATAGCATTTAGATATAGCTGTTTTTATCTATAAGAAATTAACAAAAAAATAAAAGATATTTTCTATTTATTTACAAAATTAAATGAATTAAGTCTACAATTTTATGCCATATCATCGTGAGAAGAAACTTTATGTACCCATTATATATTAAAATTTTATTAATTGTTTAAATTTTAGGGAAACAAATTAAATTTTTTATTGTCTGACAAATCTATTTATCAACCCCTAGTATTTAAGTTTTTTTTTTTGACGAAAGTATTTAACTTAAATCTTTGCGGAATTTATATGTCCGAACTGTTTATCTACATATCAATTTAACGGCAAAAAAATAAATTACAAATTAAATATCTCAACATGTAGTCCTATCTATTATTCTACCGCACAATGATTGTTACATATATACAATTTACCATATCAAAAATCCAAAATTCAAGCTTGCACTTCAAAATTAATATAGTAACATGTATACTTATGGTAATTATCCGTCGACGGATCGAATAAGAGATGAAACACCCTTTCCAAATAGAAAATCTCATCGAGTATACAAATCTTTTTGCAAGTTGTTCTATTTCATCACATTAAATTATCCTATTTATGAATTAAAATTTTACACATAAAAGTATAAAATAGTATAGTAATAAATATAGCTAGCAACAGCACTGCCCTAGCAAGGCTCTACACTTTGATTAACCTTAAAAATAATTAATATTGATCTCATCTGGTCATATAAAGACAGTAAGAGAGTCAACTATTCATTGCTGGCATCGATACTAACACACGTACCAACTGTTGAAAAAGACAAAGACAACATGGCAATATTCAACTAAGGAAAAATCAATCAGCCCCCTAATATGTGCGCAATCACACACTACTAAACAAAGAAAAATGCACTTATCAAAATTAAATAAATTTAAAAGGGACAACCCTCCTAGAAATTATAATATTCTAACAGATAAGATCAATTTGACAGCCCATCTTTCTAAGTATTAATTGCCTTGAAGTTTCTTCAACAACACCTTGGGTTTTGTCGGAAAGTTTCAGTTCAGATTCGATTCGATCGATTACATGATAAGTTTAAGTGTACTTATTTAGTTAGTTTATGATTGATCACTTATTTAACGAATTGAAATTAATATTTTGGTCTGAGCGTATAGTTTAAACTGTTATATTATACGATAACAAGTGTCATGTTTTGATGGTAGCTGAGCGTATAATTGGCCTAATTATCGTTTTGAACCTAAAATTGTATTATTTCCTGAATTTGTTTGCCGATGATGTTTATGAGACCCAAGTCTATGGTATAAATAGTTTATCTCCATTCATTTGTAATTAAATATATTCAATTTATATTATGCAATTTCTATCTGCTATTGTAATTTGAATATTCAGGATCTTTACTGACTTAAGAATCAAAGGACTTTCCCAGGATAATTTCGGGGATTTTCTCTATGTTTGTCTGTGTTACATACAAGATCCCAACTAGGAGAATTTACTACTTTTGGAGCTTTGATTAGCTTTGGGCGATCGGCAAATTTGAACAGCATCATGATATACACATAGGTACTTGTAAACTGTTACTGGTGCAATCAAGTATGAACTAGAGTTTTGTGAAATAAATTTTAATTAGCAATTTAGCATCATTTCAAAAACAAATCCTTTCCCTTTCAATCCAGTTTCCAAGAAGTACACTTGCTCTATAGTCAAGCTGTATATATAAGTCTTCTCCCTACTTGTCTCTTCCCCCAACCCCACCCCCCCCCACCCCACTCCCTACCCCAACCCCAACCTACCCCAATTGCAAGCACACATTATAATTTATAAACCATCCCCCACATCCTATAAATGCATGTACAAAACACACACTCTTTTGACTCTAAAACATCAAATTAAACACTTATAATACAGCTACTCTAAAGAGTAACACGACAGAAATTAAAAAAATTAAGACATGGTGGCCACCAGCAACTACGGTGGCGGCGTCGGCCCTGAGTGGCCAACCACTCGCGCCTTCGCCGTCCAAATCCTAACTGGGCGGTGGTTCATGGTCTTCGCCACCACCCTGATCATGTCGGCGGCTGGGGCCACCTACATGTTCGGCCTCTACTCCCCGGAAATAAAATCCTCATTAGGATATGACCAAACTACCCTCAACCTCCTCAGTTTCTTCAAAGACCTCGGCTCCAACGTCGGCGTCCTCTCCGGATTGGTCAACGAGGTGACGCCGCCGTGGGTCGTCCTCTCCATCGGCTCAGTCCTCAACTTCTTCGGCTACCTCATGATTTGGCTAGCCGTCTCCAAAAAGATCTCCAAGCCTCAAGTCTGGCACATGTGCCTCTACATCTGCGTCGGCGCCAACTCGCAGACGTTCGCCAACACCGGCGCGCTGGTCACCGCCGTCAAGAACTTCCCCGAGAGCCGCGGCGCGGTTCTCGGGCTGCTAAAGGGGTTCGTCGGCTTGAGCGGCGCCATTATCACGCAGATTTATCACGCCGTGTATGGGAATGACCCGAAAGCTCTCATACTCCTCATCGGCTGGCTCCCAGCCGCCATATCGTTCGCCTTTCTCCGAACGATACGGATTATGAAGGTCGTTAGAATAGCTCATGAGTTGAAAGTCTTTTACAGATTCTTGTATATATCGCTCGGCTTAGCTGGGTTTTTAATGGTGGTCATCATTCTTCAAAGGCAAATGAATTTTAGCCGAGCCGAGTTTGGTGTCAGCGCCGCCACCGTCCTTGTCTTGCTTTTCTTGCCTGTAGCCGTTGTGATAAAAGAAGAAATCAATCTCATAAGGAAGAAAAAACAAGAATATTTGGACAATTCGGAAAATTCGTTAAAGATTCTCACAGAAAAACCACCACCACCACCAGTAGCGGCGACAATCACCGCACCGCCGCCGCCGGAGATTCAAGAAATGTCGTGCTGGAACCCGAAAAGCATATTCGGGCCCCGGAAAGAGGAGATGACTACACAATCCTCCAAGCCCTCTTCAGTCTAGACATGCTAATCCTATTTTTCGCGACCATATGTGGAGTTGGAGGTAACGTACGAAAATAGGAGTGTTTCTATTAGTACAGTTTATATGAATCGAAAAACATGAATCGGTAAAATTTACAAATAAATCAAGATAATTAAAAATAGGAAAAATTGGAAAATTGGTCCTGTAAATAAAAGACAGTAGCAAAAAAGTCCTATAAAAATCACATTTTGCGAAAATGTTCTATAACTATAGCAAACTCGATTTGGTCGCAAAATGCCAAAATACACGATTTGCAAAATAGTCTCAGAACTATATGAAAATCTCGATTTGGTCACTAATTTCACCGAATTTTAGTCACGTGAGCGCACATGTAGTTCCCAATTACCAAGTAAAATTAGGACCAAAATTGAGATTTTCATACAGTTATAGGACTATTTTGCAAAACTTGCATTTTGCGGGACCAAAATTGAGACGTTTATATAGTTACGCGACTTTTTTTGCAAAACGTGATTTTTACAGGACCTTTTTTGCTATTGCTCTATAGTTATAAGACTAATTTTGTAATTTTACCTTAAAAAGCAGATTTGTCCCCCTATTCTCGACGTCTATTTCCCAAGATAAGACGAGAAAACCGAATTACCTATTCCGACGAACTAAAAATAATGCTTGAAAATTATCACCAAAAAATACATATATGGAAATTTTGTAAGTTTTTGTATATTTTCCAAATATGAGAAATAAGCCCTATTAATAGGCGAAAATATGACATTTCATCAAATAAAATATATGTCCTTTACTATTGAAAAAGTCAAAAGATAATTTGCCTTCTACTATTTAAAACGTCAAATAATTAATTTTACTTCAAATTTTTCAACAGGTACTTTAACGGCAATCGACAATTTGAGACAAATCGGTTCCTCCTTAGGATACCCGAAAAACAGCATAAGCACATTTGTTTCTCTGGTGAGCATATGGAATTATCTGGGCCGCGTAGTAGCGGGTTTCGTCTCGAACATTTCTTGAAGAAATACAAGTTCCCAAGGCCGCTCATGCTAACCCTAACACTCGTAATCTCGTGCATCGGCCATCTACTCATCGCTTTCGATGTCCCGAACGGGCTTTACGTCGCGTCCGTGATAATCGGGTTCTGTTTCGGGGCCCAGTGGCCGTTGCTCTTCGCCATAATATCGGAGCTTTTCGGGCTGAAATACTATTCCACGTTGTATAACCGGGGCCGTGGCGAGCCCGGTTGGGCTTTATTTGCTCAATGTGAGGGTTGCGGGCCATTTGTATGATAGGGAGGCGGAGAAGCAGTTGCGGGCCTTGGGCCGGGTCAGAAGGCCCGGTGAGGAGCTGGATTGTAGTGGCGTGGAGTGTTTTAAATTGGCGTTTATTATAATTACGGGTGTGACTGTGTTTGGGGCTATTGTTTCGCTGCTTTTGGTGATTAGGACGAGGAAGTTTTATAAGAGTGATATATATAAGAAGTTCCGGCCGGAGGAGGCGGAGATGGCGGTGGTGGTGGCCGCCGGCGACGGGAGTAATGGTCATCAAGTCCCCAAGTAGTTGGCATTCATAATGCATATGATGTGTTTTTTTTTTATGTAATCATCATAGATGAAATATACACATAGCCACGTAGGGTAAGAATTAATTAAGATAGATTTTCAAGAAGGGTGAAAAGGTAATTATCAATGATTTGTATAATGGATTGTTCAATTGCAAATGGAGCTTATTTTCTGCTTTTTTGTTTTTTTCTATATGAAGGTGTGTATATATATAGAGTAGGATCAAATGTGGCAGAGGCTTACCGTGTGGTAGTGTTATGAATAAATTTTTTGTTATGAAAGAATAATTATGAATAATTTTTTTGTTAATGGTGAAAATCAAACAACTAATCTAAATATATCTTAAAATTTAGGAATAATTACAAAAACACCCATGCACGAGGTTTGGACTAATTACAAAAAACCAAGAAATGTTTTAAAATTACAAAAAAAAAAAAATTCAAATCTGATTTTGTCTTAAATAGGGCGTAACTGTATATTTTTATAAAGATCAACGGGGTTTTACAATACTTTTTTGCTTATAAAGGGAAAAATGTAAGAAATAATCAAAGGAATTTTTTGTAATTTTAAAAAATATCTGATTTTTTTTTGTAATTAGCCCGAACCTCAAAGATCTTTTTGTTATTATCCCCAATGTTTTGAAAACCGGACCGGACCAGACCGGTCGGTTCGATCGGTTTAACTGGGAACCGGTCACATGTCCGGTCCGGTTCTAAATTAAAACTAGTTCCAAAAAGTATTTGGTAAATTTACATATAATTTTTCCTTATATTCGATTTATACATATACTTGGACATTATAATTTATATTATTTTTATTTGTATTTGATATTATTTACTTTATACTTGTATTTATCTTTTACATTTGTGTATGTATATGGGTCAATCGGTTTTTCTAGAACGATTTAACCGGTTGAGCCAGTGACTCAATGACCCAATTATTAATCCGGTTTGATGTTCGGTCCGGGTTTAAAAACATTGATTATCCCTAAAATAAAATAAAAATTAAAAAGAAACACTTAGAGAACTAGAATAAATATTGATACAATTCATGCTAATGGTGAAAATATCACAACTAAAAATGAATAATTCTTACAAAAAAATTAATATTGGTTGATGTCTTTAATCTTGGGGAGCTTTTAAGAGTAACTTAGCTTTCGTGTTAAAAAACGGAATTAGAATAAAGTGGAATGTGGGTGGCCTTGTGTTAGTTTTTTCTAACCGCAAGTCTACGGTGTCAAGTTTTAATATAGTGAAATGAGTAGGGTTGTCGTATCCACAGAGAATGCGTGTATAAGTACGAAGTATAAATTACCTATGCTATATTTGACAGATCAATAATAGATGGATATCGCAAGTTATAAATAAAAACAACTAGATGTAACTAATCAAAATATAAACATCTAATTCTATGGGAGAATGAATTCTAGAGGTGTGATGAATCTAGTTTTCCCTTATATTATCAATATCGTTTATCAATCACAAATTACCAATTTATAAGTCAAGATTTCTACAATAATCATTTCTCTCTATAAGTGTCAAATGATTTTAGATCGCAATTGGGAAATCAATATCTCTATAAAAATCACCAAATGCAATCTCAATAAAAACTATGAATCTTAATAAATGACTTCAAAGGATTCACAAATCTCTCAATTCTATGAAATCCTAGGTTATGCTATTTCAAGGTCATGTATTCAATTACCTCTCTCAAGTGTCAAATCAAATACACCAAACACTCTAAATTATTGATCAAGTAATTTAGAAGAAATAGATCCAAATAGCACAAATAAATTGAGAAATCTAGATTGACAAACCACAATCTCAAGACATAAGTTCAAACATAGATTACATCAACCCTCTAGAATCATAGAATTTAGCTCATGATGAAAATACAAATATCCATAATCAAATGAGAATGTATCTCAAATGATATACAAGAAACAACAAAGAAGGAATTAAAGAGACTAAAGAAGAATCTTATCTATTTCTAGATGATAAATGTCTTCAATCTTCTTCCCCAACTCTTTCCTTGTGTCTTGGTGGTGTTGGTTTTCATCCCCAAATGTCTGTAAGTCCAGCGCTACGATAATCCAGAGGGGGTGAATAGATTATCTCCATCTTTTCGATTTCGCCCTCTTTTTAAAACCGAATGCTCAAATACAATAATAAAGGTGCGGAATATAAACAACACACGCCGATTTAAAGAGGTTCAACCCACCAGGGCCTAATCCTCTACCACCCCAAAGATATCCAGGGATGGATTTCGAAAAAGAAAAAGAATTTTATTAATTACCAAAATTAATACAAATTCAACTTACAACACCTTGAAGAAAGCACCACACTCTTCTTCAACACCACCTTTGAGATTACCACAATCTCTTCTTGAAGATTACCACAATCTCCAATCGGCACCTTGTGAAGATTACCACAATCTTCAACCTCAAGAGCACCACACTCTTCAACACCTCAAAAGAAGATTACCACAATCTTCTTACACCTAACACCTAGTTCACCCAAGTGTGTTCTTACCAAGAACACTCACAAGGATATCTTGTGTTTGAATGACGACCACAAATTCAAGATTACAACTCGATAATTGATAATACAATAGAGTGCAAGTGTAATCAAGAATAGCCTAGACCTCAAGAATGTGAAAGTGAATAGCTAGGCAAATTACAACAAGAAATAAGACAAATGTAAGAACAAGTGTATTCTTGAGTGTATCTTGTTGTGTTGTAGTTTTCTCTCTTATTGTGTTGTTTCAATTCTTCCTCTATTTATAGAAGATGTCTTGTACATGATAGGCTCCTCTTGGGGACATGAATTTGTAAAAAATTGCAAGTCAATTGAAGAAAAGAGTTAGAAATCAATCCCACAAATTAAGGAAATAAGTCTGTTTGCTACAACGGTTACATTTTTTTTCAAACTTAAGGCGACGTCGCGCACAAATAGACGTTTGAAAATGAGAATATAAATTTACAGGCGAGGCGGCCGACGTAGGGTTCGACCGGTCGTCCCCTTACTTCAACCGGTCGCACAACTTAAAAAAACGAAGGGCAAATGTTCTGTTTTCAATTTTTGCTCCAGTGCAGTCGGCCGCCCGAGGTCGGTCGACGGTCGACGCCCACCGGTTGCCCTATAGGGCGACCGGTTGCCTGTTCGACCATTTTTCGCAAACATGAAGTTTTCTGCTTTTTCTCAACTTTCGTACGGGTTGCCCTATACGGCGACGGTTGACCTCAAAACAAAAGTGTTGTCCAATTTTATATCGAAAATAAACTTCAAGAAATACTCCGAAAAATAGTGAAAACATTTTAGACCGATCGGGAGTATTAGGACAACATTTAGAAACATTGTTTTGGTGTAAAAACTCATTTGAACAAAATCATCAAAATCATGATAAAAACATTTATCTAACAAACTCCCCCTTTTTGATGATTACAAACCAAAACAATTTTCAAGAGGGCGATTTGAAAAACAAAATAATTTTTCGGTTTATGAGTAAACTATCCGTTTAAAAACATTTTACAAAAGCTCCCCTAACAACAAGCACATTAAGAAGAAATATTGCATAAGCTAGAAGACAAGCTTTTACAAAATAAACAATAACTCCATGAGCTTAGAAGCTCCCCCTGTTACAAATACTTATTATCCATGCAAACAAGTTCATAAAACAGGTCATTGGACTGAGTTTTCTTCACAACTTATGGCCTTAATAAGCCATAGCTTGTAGCTTCTTATCATGAGCTTTTATTAGCTTTTTTGAGCTAATGAGCTTAGCTTCTTTTCGTTAAGCTTATCTTAGCTTTTATGAGCTAATGAGCTTATAACTTGTTTCTCCCCTTGGAATCATCAAAAGAATGTTAGCACGATAAATACATCATATATTCATATCAAAGTGCGGAACAAAACCGATGTATCGAGCTATTTGAGCATTGAAGCTTATAAACCAAATAGGAGAGTCGAATCATACGACTTGTAGAAGCTTATGAAAAATCATTTGATTTGCAAAAACATGATCTCTATAAATATATGAGACTTTTGAAATCGAGAGAGTCATGTAGGTGATGAATTTTTTTCATTGAAACGTTTTATCGAACACTGTGCGGGCGTCAAAAATAGAAAAAGTTATATATAGCCCTTGTAAATGAAATCAAGCCAAGTTTTTCATCACCAAATACAATTTAACAAATATCATTCATCAACAATCAATAAGCTCATCACAAACATATATGAATTACATCAAGAAAAATACATATAAGCCACAAACTCGAGGTTCAACCCAATTGAGCTAAAGATAGTGAAATTCTTACCATTCAATCGGTAAAGACGAGTAATGATGATGATAGTCGAGCTAGATAATCCCCAAAATATATAATTCATGCATCAAAACTCATTTGAAGTGAATTGTGTGTGAAATTTGCAAAGGGGACGAAAAATGGCCAAAAGAAGTTAAACTAGCGAATCTTCAAGACGAGAACCATTTTAATCCAAGATTTTGCTTAGAAGGCGACGGTCGTGGTTGAGGGCGACCGGTCGAGGTTGAGGGCGACGGTTGCCCTCAACCCTTTCAGCCATTTGTCTGTCGTTTTTCCAAAATCCGAATTTTCAACCAAAAATCCGATTTTTTGCCCCTAAGTTTTAAAACGTGCAAAATGCAAACGTAGACTTCATTCAATATACATTATGTCATAATCAAGCTCGAAATGAGGTAAAATGCTCGGTGTTAACGATCAAAAAGTCCATGAGTTATCCTTGAGACGGAATTAAACACATCTCAAGTTTTTGTTAAAAATCACAATCCCTTAAAAATATATCGAATCTCAATATGTTTAGTTCGATTATGACGAACCAAATTTTGAATACAAATAACCGTATAATAGATACCGAACTTGTTATCCCGAAAAAATAAGAACGTTTTAAAGCTTTGGAAACAACAAGTCATAAGAAGAAGTGCCTTTCAAATATTTGAAAATTTCTTTTAATGGCACTTTAATGAGATTCGTTGGGATAATTTTTGAAGTCGAGCATATAGACATAAGGCATATCGAATGTCGAAGTCTATAGGAATAATACAAGAAAACATACCTCGAATTTGTTTGTTAACCGACATGCCTTTTTCAACCTTTGTCAATCTTTAGCCATAGAGGTTGAGAAAGTTCTTCTTTCTTCAATGCCTAACTCCTTCAAGAGTTTTGAAATATAACCATCTTCTTGGCATTGAGTAATTTGAAGTCCAAGCAATAAATTGAGCTCCCCATCAAGCTCATCTCGAGTTCACCTAGTATCAACTAAAAACAATCTTGCACAAATATTCATTAGTAGCACCAAAAATATTTTCATAAATATGCACAAGTTTAAACAATCTTGCCCTTTTTCACAATCAAAGAGAAAGTAGTATCAACTTTACCTTTTGTAAAATCATTTAGCAAAAATAGCTAAGTCTATCATACCATACACGGGGTACTTGTTTTAAACAATACAAGGCCTTAAAAACAATCATTTGGCCTAGAAAAATTTTAAACCCGGAGGTTGTTTTACATAGACTTTTCTTGAATAAAACCATTGAGACAATTGGATTTAACATCCATTTGGTAAAGTTTGAAATTTTCTTAGAACAAGAATGGGCAAGTAAAATGCAAATAGCTACTAAATGTGCTATGAGTGCAAATGTTACATCAAAATCAATTACCTTCTTCTTGAAAATACCTACGAGCTACTAACCTCGCCTTAGTTCGACCAATGTTGCCTTGGTCATCGAGTTTGTTTAGGAGTACCCTTTTTATCTTCTTCATCACTATTATCATAGGGCATCCAATAGATCTAAGGTGTTCATAATAGAACATTTACATCCAAATATTTGGAGTACTTCATTTCTCATCTACACAACTTAACAAACTCATTAACGGCATGACGCTTATATAAGCAAGAAAAAATAGCCCAAGTGTAAAAACATGCCTCAATCACAAAATATCTTGCATAGTAGAAATAGACACTATATATATAGACCATGAAGCAAGAAACACATACTATGCATTTAGAATATCATCAAGAGTCTAATAAATCATGCAAGTTCAAATAAGCTTAAGAAAGCTACAACAGGTCTCTTTTGAAATTTGAGAATCCGATAGCATATAATTGAGACCTCATTTAAAAGAAGTATTTGAACAAAAGTTGACAAATCAAATATGTGCAATCAAATATCGAATAGTGTCTTTCAAAAAATCTAAAAATCCTCTCAATGGCATTTGTATGAAATACTATGAAAAAACAAGCACATAGGCACATGGCAATACATATATCGAGTCTATAAGAGTAAGAATAACACAAGTAAACGTACCTCGATAATTTATGTCTTTACTTGACGAAAATGGCCATTTGTGAAAATATGTAAATCCTACACAATTCTTAAAACAAATCTAGCACAAATCATAATGATAAAAGTGTAAAGCTAAGAGATATCACAAGTAAGCTCATGCCATAAAAATCCATGCGAGATGATAACACACTTTAGTCTATAAAAATGCACAAGAGTTTTAAAAACATCATATAAGGTCTTCTTTTTCAAAAATATTTTAAAAGCACAAATATATATTGAAGACCTTAATTAAAAAAAATAAATATTTGAAAACTCATTTTGCAATAAAATCATGCATAATAACAAAATAAAATGCATATTTAAATATGGAGATACGGGTTACCAATTACGCCATTTCCATGGGTTGTGCCGTTCCCATTGTTGATAATATCTTCCTTTTGAAAATCTTTATGTTGATGGTAATCTCTCCAATTACTCCATCCCCAAAATTTTTGTCATTCCCATTGTTGATAGTCTCTTCCTTTTTGAAGATCATCTTGTTGATGATGTCTTTGCCATTTCCATGGATTGTGTTCTTCCCATTTTTGATTATATCCTCTTCTTGGAAATTGGCTTTGTTGAAAATAGTTTCTCCTTCTTTGATCAAATGAATCGGTCATTTGATGCCTTCTTAGCGGTATGAATTTTCTTCATCTTTTCGATTTCGCCCTCTTTTTAAAACCGAATGCTCAAATACAATAATAAAGGTGCGGAATATAAACAACACACGTCGATTTAAAGAGGTTCAACCCACCTAGGGCCTAATCCTCTACCACCCCAAAAGATATCAGGGATGGATTTGAAAAGAAAAAGAATTTTATTAATTACCAAAATTAATACAAATTCAACTTACAACACCTTGAAGAGCACCACACTCTTCTTCAACACCACCTTTGAGATTACCACAATCTCTTCTTGAAGATTACCACAATCTCCAATCGGCACCTTGTGAAGATTACCACAATCTTCAACCTCAAGAGCACCACACTCTTCAACACCTCAAAAGAAGATTACCACAATCTTCTTACACCTAACACCTAGTTCACCCAAGTGTGTTCTTACCACAAGAACACTCACAAGGATATCTTGTGTTTGAATGACGACCACAAATTCAAGATTACAACTCGATAATTGATAATACAATAGAGTGCAAGTGTAATCAAGAATAGCCTAGACCTCAAGAATGTGAAAGTGAATAGCTAGGCAAATTACAACAAGAAATAAGACAATGTAAGAACAAGTGTATTCTTGAGTGTATCTTGTTGTGTTGTAGTTTTCTCTCTTATTGTGTTGCTTCAATTCTTCCTCTATTTATAGAAGATGTCTTGTACATGATAGGCTCCTCTTGGGGACATGAATTCTGTAAAAAATTGCAAGTCAATTGAAGAAAAGAGTCTTAGAAATCAATCCCACAAATTAAGGAAATAAGTCTGGCACAACGGTTACGGTTATTTTTTTGTCAAACTTAAGAAGCGACGATCGCGCACAAATAGACGCGTTTGAAAATGAGAATATAAATTTACAGGGCGGCCGGTCGACGTAGGGTTCGACCGGTCGTCCCTTACTTCAACCGGTCGCACAACTTAAAAAACGAAGGGCAAATGTTTGTTTCAATTTTTGCTCCAGTGCACGGTCGCCCAAGGGGTCGACGGTCGACGCCCACCGGTTGCCCTATAGGGCGACCGGTTGCCCCGACCATTTTTCGCAAACATGAAGTTTTCTGTTTTTCTCAACTTTCAGTGCACGGGTTGCCCTATACGGCGACGGTTGACCTCAAAACAAAAGTGTTGTCCAATTTTATATCGAAAATAAACTTCAAGAAATACTCCGAAAAATAGTGAAAACATTTTAGACCGATCGGGAGTATTAGGACAACATTTAGAAACATTGTTTTGGTGTAAAAACTCATTTGAACAAAATCATCAAAATCATGATAAAAACATTTATCTAACAATGTCCTCCATCCCCTAGATCAAGCATCTCATGTATCTATTTATAGTACCCTCTTTTAGATCCAAAATCGGAGTTTCATTGTTTTGTCCGCCACTACTGCGCAGCAGCTGAAAATGGGTCTTTGCAGCACCAAAACACAAACCGAGACTACCCAATTTTCAGTATCGGGCTGCAGCACAAGTAGGGCGCTCAGCGCCGTAGAACACTCATGAGCGCGCAAGGCGCATTCTGTTTGCTGCAGCGCCTCTTTTTCGCGCTATAGAGCATCCAAACATCCGAATTTGCTTTGGGTGTCTTCATAAGAGTTGTAGCCCTCTCTCTTAGCTTTCCATAGCCACTTGAATCAGCTCAATATCAATTTTGTAGAGAGAGTTATGGCTAAAACACTAAACCCTGCCAGTGATGGAAATTTCATACGCGTTTGGGCATTTCTTCAAATGAATCTCTCGTTGTTTGATCATCATTTCTTCTTTTGACACACGACTCATTACAATGACTCTAGACTCAATATAATTGGCCCTCAACATGGCTTGGCCACTCAAATGACTCGAAATAATGGAAATTAATACCTAACCTAGATATAACAAAAATGACTCAAAATACTCAAAAACAACACAAAAACTCTAGTCTAGGAAGCCCAAATCAATGGTATAAAACCAAGTGAACACCTTGGTTGGGGAAAAAAGGAATGCTAAATTAAAAAGAGCTCAATTTGGGAGCAAGCAAAATCGAACCCGCGATCCCTAAGCCTGAAAAGAGTGTGCGTGTAACCAAGCTGATTGTTTAGCATTTATATAGTCTTTATTTTACATATATGTAAATTTAAACCATTAAAAAAAATAAAAAATAAAATCATGGGGCGAGGGCCCTCACAGGAGGGGGGCCCTGCCCGGCGGCGCCGCCTCAACTGCCATAGGGACGGTTATGTGCTCAAGTAAAGTCACTTAATCCAAATTTTCCTACATTTACTAAAAAGCCTACATTACAACCAAATGAAAAGTCCCTTTTGATTCTTAAGTTGTGCACACTAAAGTGGTAGAGATATTATACGATTTTCAAGCCTATGGTATTTCTTGGCCTCATGTTGTCATGCATACATACATATTTGATATTCAAAGCACGCGGTTTAGGGTATTTTGACATCCAAAACAAGTTAAAAACATTGTGTGAATTTTACATACTGCTTTTACATGTTATAATTCGATGTTATATGATGAGAAAAATGGTTTTCCCCCGCGTAGTTTAAGTTAGGGATGACAATGAGTACGATTCTATATCTCCATTCTTATCCCCATCAGGTATTAAATTTTTATACCTATACCCATACTCATCGGGTATTCAATTTCCATACCATTGGAGGATCGGATATACCTTACCATACCCTATTCCCATTTAAAATTATATTTTCTCAAATTTGAGTTATTCTAATGAAGCTATGGATATTTACTAAATTATTAAGAAAAAAAATAATAAATATATGGATTATCGAACCAAATATTATATTTTGGAAAAAAAACCAAATATTATAGAAAAATAACAAAATATTAGAAAATAAAAATCATGTGGGTTAGTGGATTTTGATTGGAACTTGGAACAAGAAGTTTATTTTTAAATATAATTAAATAGATATGTATAAATAAATAAATATATCTATGTATAAATATATATTATGCAATATTATTTCATCGGGTATCGTGTAGGGTATGGGTAGAATTTACCTAGACCCACCACCATACTCACCAGGGTTGTACACGAGACTTAGAGATTATCGAAACCGAATCGATATCCAGATCGAAAAATATCCAAACCGAAAATACCCGTTGACTTTTTGACTTTTCCCAAATCATACCGTCCCGAAAATATTTCTGGTATGATTGTGGAGATTTTTCAAAAACCCGTATTGAAATGTACCGAAGATCCGAAGCTAGAACCGATTTTATAATTTTTTATATAAATACATACACATTATTTATATTTTATTTATATAATATTGAATTAACTACAAACTATTTCAAATTAAATTCAATATAAAATATATTTTAAAAAAAAACATAATACTACAACTATTATGAATTTTAAAAAACTTTAATATTAATAATAAAATAAATCATTTGAAATTAAAATTAGTTCAATGATTAGTAAACTACAGTTAAAAGAGAAACATACTATAAACAACTAATAGTACCATAATAATACAATATAAAAAAAATTCTATTTTAATTTTTTTTTATCACATCACATAAATTATAAATATAATTTTATTGATTAAGTTAAGTTGTTAAGTAGGAGATATTGAGATTATAAATTTGTACAATTTTTGGTTTCATATTAATTGATTAAAATTATTAGTTAATTATAATTGTTTTAAATCAATAGAAAGACACTTGCCAAATAATATAACATTATTGTATTATAGAGGTTATTAAATTTAGAATTAGGATTGCGTTACCTATTATGGTTTAAGTTTTTTATTTTGAGACTACAGTAAAAAGAGACTGGAAATATATCATTTTGGTGATTTTTATATTATTTTTTTTTTAATTTGTATATTTTATTTATGACTAATTTCCAAATCTCCGTCCCGAACCGAATCGCACCATCCCACTAGATTTGAATCCCGGTCCCGAACTGTCCCAAACTTTCGGGACGGTTCGGGACGGAGATTTTTTTTATGGTTCGGTTCTAGAGATTTATTTTTTGAATTTCCGAACTTTGAGATGGTTCTGGAGATTTCTAAATCTCCGAACCGTCCCGTACACACCTCTAATACCCATACCCGAAATACCCATACTCATGTACCCATTACTTTAATCATCTAAAAAATAGCATCCATACCCTCATCCGTTAGGATCGGGTATTGAATCCTCCATCGGGTTTGGAGGAAATTGTCATCCCTAGTTCTTTTTTTTTTTTTTGAAAGCATTGTCATCCCTAGTTTAAGTGCTAAAGTTTGTGCTTCTATGTTAGACAGTTAGAACTAAAAACTTTGCCAATAAAGTACTAGATAGAATATTATTTTGGGAAAATGCATAATATAAATGCTATAAAGATTGTGACATTGTTGTATGACATATTTGGTCCTATTTTACCACAGTTGAAAGCTGGAACAAACCCTAGACACCAAAAAAGATATAAATTATAAGCCAATTAAATCATTTTTCATTGAAACAAAATTAAAGGTAATTCTATAATGAATCGATCGTACAATTTTCAATCCACTGATGGTCATTAAATTATTGAACTCAATCATTTTTATCCTTAAAAAATGTCTACATCGACAAAAATTTATCATAGTACTACATCGAGAAAATTGACTAAAAAAATTATAATTTGTCCCTTTTGACTACAGAATGATTATAAATTGTGGTAACTGCTTCAGAGGCATGTACATTATGGTCCATTGTATCCTCAAGAGAGAGACATTGGAATTGAAAAGTACAACAAGGCAAAAGCAACGTAGTACTAGTACTGAAATTACAATCGTGCCCCTAATATTTCCAGCTATTTAGTTCGAGTATAAAAGTTCTTTGGCTCAAAAAAAAATAAAAGTTCTTTGGCCATTTCTCGTCTTTCACTCTCACTCCACTTTCTCTCTGTCATCTCAGTCTCTCTCAAGAAATGCAAAAGCCGTGACAGTGTGACCTCTCTGAATAATTCAAAACAAAAGATTTCCGAATAAATTGCGAAATTTGGGGCAAAAGGTTTGAAACTGAAATGGTTTCAGCCAAGGATAAGGAGAAAGTAACGGACGGCGGCGGAAAAGGGAAGAGGAAGAGCGGCGGCGGCGGCGACGACGAAGACAAAATGGAAGCGGAAGAACCGCGGCGTGCTTCAGTTCTTCGATGACGCGGCGTACCAGGTGGACGAGGACGAAGATTCCAGCGACGATTCCATGTTCGATCTTGATGGTAATGGATTGACGAAAAACCCTACAGGCTACAGATAAAGAAATGTGAAATAATTATGTTTCTGAAGTTGCCTTTTGGTACTGCATTGGCTTGTTTTCGTGTGTTTGTGGGTTTTAGTGGGTAAATAAAAGAAAGGGAAGGTGGATTTGCCTTTTGGTACATGCAATCTTATTATTGATACCAGATCTTGGCTTGTCCTTCATCTGCTGAGTGGTTAAATTGTTCCAAGTCTTCTTACATTCCACAATATGACATCTACATTCAACATAATATTACAGTGATGAATAGTTGAACTTTTAACCTTTGTGTGGGAAGTGGCAGCATCAGTCTGTCCCTTTCTCTGAACTTATTCAGAATTCATAAAGTTCAACTTCTGTGGTTTGATTATAGATGGTACTTGAAGGCTTTCTGGATGAGCAATGCTTCATTTTTCACACAGTTTCCCTCTACTCTCCCTGCAGAAAAGAGTAGTCGCGTGAGCGATTTTTCATGGGAAGAAAATATAGCAGGGCTTCATGAAAGGGGGAAATGTGGGTTATGTGGAGAAAGAAATGGAAGCCAACATTGGATTTCCGTTATTTCATTTTTCATCGAATTGTTTACTCTTTTACTATGCTTCAATAATTAACTAATTAACTAATTAATATTACAACCCCAGTTGTAGCAGAACTGTATATTCTTTTGACTTAGAACAATTCAATGTTTTATTTTATAAGATGAAGTGATGAACCAAGGTCGTTTCTCCACCTATTAGAGAGCAATACTTAAATGATCTAGGTGTGTATTTTTGACCGGATATCATACTTAGTGCTATATTGTGAAACTATAAAGTGTTTTGTCTTCTTGCATTTACTTTTTATGAGTGCAAATATCTGTTTTGCTGTGTCAATAATTGAATGTTCTTTTTTTCCCTAAACCTTGAAACAGATTTTCTAGAAGACGAATTTAGCTCAGAGTTCAAAGTCGATAATGAACCTGCAAAAGTTCCTCACCTTCCCTTCCTTCCCAAAGAGGAGGAGATGAGTGAGGAAGAGCTTGAAAGAATGTTGGAAGAGCGATACAAACCGGGAGCTGGGTTTGTTAGTTATATGGAAGATGGTTATGATCACAAGAAACCCATTGACAGAAACATATATGTGCCCTCTGCCAAGGATCCAATAATTTGGAAAGTCAAATGCATGGTAGATGTTGCAAACTTCGGATGTTATGTGAATTCCATTTCTGAATCTGAGTTACCGTGCCAATGTGTATTTGTGTACTTACGTTTCATTCTTGCATCTTCTGCCTAGGTTGGACGTGAGAGGTATTCAGTTTTCTGTCTTATGCAAAAATATGTGGACATGGATTGCTTGGGAACTAAGCTGCAGATAATATCTGCACGTGCCCTCGACCATGTAAAGGGTTTTATCTTTATCGAAGCTGATGAGCAACAAGATATCTATGAGGTGCTCTTCTTGCTCTTACTCTAATATTTTTATCTTTTTTTGTGGGTTGGGGGTGGATATGGGGGTTAGAGCTGATGTTTATTTACATAGCAGTTCCTTGTCAAATGTGTACTTTGTACATAAGTGTACATGCACATAATGCTTATAATGCCTGACGCCCTTCTGAATTTATGAAAATACAGGCATGTAAAGGGCTCTCCACCATATATTCAAGTAGAGTGGCAGCTGTTCCTAATAATGAAATCTCTCGTTTGTTGTCAGTCAGAAGTAAGTCTAGTGGAATCTCAGAGGGGATGTGGGCCCGTGTGAAGAATGGGAAGTACAAAGGTGATCTTGGACAGGTATGATTTTGTTCCTATGTTGACTTAGCTAAGTTCTCTTGGTTCATTATCTTGGTCAATCTCTTGCAATTTCAATTGTTATCCGTAATTAGATATCAGCTGCTAACTTTGTGAAATCTAAATGATACTGCTTATAGGTTGTTGCAGTGAATCATGTTCGGAAGAAAGCTACTGTGAAACTGATTCCGAGGATAGATTTAAAAGCAATGGCTGAAAAGTAAATGTGATAAAAAATTAATTTATAAGGATAGTTACAAAAACTACCTTGGGCTAGGTCTGACTTATTACAAATTAAAAAAAAATTAATTATCTTTTAAGTTACAATACCCTTTAAAGAAAAACCCTTGTCGTTTGTATTTGTTTAACAAATATCCCCTATTGAAGGTGCAATTTGTAAAACAGAAACAAATATCAAGATGTATTAGTAATTTGGAAAACTAGGTGGGCTTTTTTATAATTAGGCTAAATCTCAAGAGTATTTTTGTAATTAACAAAAACTATATCCTGATTTGTATTGGTCTAAGAGAAAATATAAGTTTGATGTAAACTACTTTCTTTGTCTCTGTACAAGAATATGTATCATATCAACCAATTAATAACATGAAGAAATTGCTTGAGTTATGATGAGTTCTTACCACAGCATAAATGCAAGAGAAGGTGATAATAGCACGGAAGCTGCCCAAATAGGCGTCGGCCACGAATGCTCCGAACAACGTGAGAACGTAGGCAGCTCCGCTCTAATTGGTGACGTGCGTGGCGGCTTCCGGGAGAGGCTGATGCATCGCCCCCACCAGATAAGCCCCCGAAATCAAGACAACAATTTGAAAATCAGCATGCATGGACTCGCCCCCGTTGATGTGGTATCGATAGTAAGATCAGATCCGCTACTATTGCTATTTTACTAACTGTCCTGGCCGTTTTCTGTTACACCAAAAAGTTGAAACAGATTCAAGTGGTCGATGTTGCTCCGCCACCTCAGACGAAGAGAGTTACCGTTTCCAACGACATAGGCGTGCTTTTGACTTACGACAACATTATCCGGATGATGGAGAATTTTAATCAGACGAAACTGCATTGGGAGCGGAGGATTGATTCGACTACAAAGCGAAATCGCTCAGGAAATATCGTTGTGTTAAAAATTTGAAGCGGCGACAGCGACAGCGCGCCGCGGTTTCATTTCAGGTCGTAAGATCGGCGATCGGCGAATCAAATACCCAAATCTCATTACATTAATCGGGTACTACGTCAGTCAGGCCGAGAGAGATGTTCCTGATCTACAATTATCTCCCAGGCGGAAATTTAGACCGGTTCATCAGAGACCGAGCGAGACAAGCTTTTGATTGGAACGCACTCACAAGATCGCCGCATATCGCTCCAGCGGTTTCTTACCGACGACGACCGGTCGCAATCCGCTCGCGCGTCTGCATCGAGACATCAAACCGAGTAACATATTGTTGGACGATGATAACAATGTGTATTTGTCGGATTTCGGATTGTGTAAGATTCTCGCGACCTCGGAGACGCATGCGACCACTCGTGTAGCCGGGACCTACAGATACATGGCCGGAATACGTGGCCGACAAGGCGTATTTCAAAGACTATGTATCCGTGAGGTCTCGCTACACGAGTGGTCGCGCGCCTCCGAGGTCGCGAGAATCTTACACAATCCAAAACCGACAAATACGCATTGTTATCGTCCCAACAATATGTTACCGATTTGACGCCTCGTGCAGACGCGCGCAGATTTCACTAGTCGTGTAAGTAAACCACGAAGGCGATATGCAGACGATCTTGTGGAGTATGCTCCGATCAGCTCGTCTCGCTTCGCTCTCGATGAACCGTCCAAATTTCCACTGGGAGATAATTGTAGATCAGGAACATCTCTCTCGGCCTGACTGGCGTAGTATCCGATTAATGTAATGAGATTCGGGTGTTTAATTCGCCCGAGAATGCTGACATCGATGTGTGAAACCGCGCGCGCTTCGCCTTCGCCGCGCTAGCTAGCTTTTTAACCGCGACGATATTTCCTGGAGCGATTTCGGCCTTGTAGGTCGAACCGAATCCTCCGCTCCCAATGTAGTTTCGTCTGTTAAAATTCTCCGTCGCCCGGACAATGCTGTCGTAAGTCAAAGGCACGCTTATGTCGTTGAAAATGGTAACTCTCTTCGTCTGAGGTGGCGGAGCAACATCAACCACTGGAATCTGTTTAGACTTTTTGGTGTAATAGAAAACGACCATAACAGTTAGTAGAATAACAATAGCAACGGATACAGATACCACATCAACGAGAGGCAGTCCATGCCAGTGGTTGTCAAATTGTATTGTATGGGAATGACACGAAAGCTCCCAGCCGCCATATCCTTCGCGTTCCTCCGAACCATACGGATTATGAAGGTAGTTAGAATAGCTCATGAGCTGAAAGTCTTTTACATATTCTTGTATATATCGCTCGGCTTAGCTGGGCTTCCCATGGTGGTGGTCATTCTTCAAAGGCAAATGAATTTTAGCCGATCCGAGTTCAAGCGCCAAGATCGCCACCGTTCTTAATCTTGCTTTTTACCTAGGTAGTTGTTGTTATAAAAGAAGAAATCAATCTCATAAGGAAGAAAAAACAAGAATATTTGGGCAATTCGGAAAATTCTTTAAAGATTCTCACTGAAAAACCACCATCACCAAGATCAGCGACAACCGCGCGCAGAAATTCAAGAAATGTCGTGGCCTTTGGAACCCGAAAAGCATATCGGGCCCCCGGAAAAGGAGATGACTACACAATCCCGCCAAGCCTTCTTCGGTCTAGACATGCTAATCCTATTTTTCGCGACCATCTGTGGAGTTGGAGGTACTATAGAAAAATAGTAGCGTTTCTTTTAGTACAATTTAAATAAATCGAAAAACACCGGTAAAATCGCAAAGAAAGCAATATAATTAAAAATAGCTTGAATCGTGTGTTCAACACATTTTCTTTAAAACAGATTCGTCCCTTATTTTGGACGTTTGTTTCTCAAGATAAGACGAGAAAACCGGATTATCTGTTCCGGCGAACTGAAAATTATTCCTAAAAATTATCACCAAAAATCAAATTGCAAGAGTTTTAGGAGATATATGGAAATTTTGTATGTTTTTCAAATGTGAGAAAGTCATATTTATTGGCAAAAATATGACCTTTCATCAAATAAAATATTTCCCCTTTTCATCAAAAATAAATTTGCGCTTTACTATTTAAAATGTCAAATAACTAATTTTATTTCAAATTTTCCAACAGGTACTTTAACGGCAATCGACAATTTAGGACAAATCGGATCTTCCTTAGGATACCCGAAAAACAGCATCAGCACATTTGTTTCTCTGGTGAGCATATGGAATTATCTGGGGCGTAGGAGCTGGTTTCGTCTCCGAACATTTGTTTCTCTGGTTAGCATATGGAATTATCGGGTTCTGTTTCGGCCCTCAGTGGCCGTTGCTCTTCGCCATAATATTGGAGCTTTTCGGGCTGAAGTATTATTCCACGTATAACTTCGGGGCCGTGGCGAGCCCGGTTGGGCTTTATTTGCTCAATGTGAGGGTGGCGGGCCATTTGTATGATAGGGAGGCCGAGAAGTAGTTGCGGGCTTTGGGCCGGGTCAGAAGGCCGAGTGAGGAGCTGGATTGTAATGGTGCGGAGTGTTTTAAATTGGCGTTTATTATAATTACGGGTGTGACTGTGTTTGGGGCTATTGTTTCGCTGCTTTTGGTGATTAGGACGAGGAAGTTTTACAAGAGTGATATATATAAGAAGTTCCGGCCGGAGGAGGCGGATATGGCGGTGGTGGTGGCCGCTGGCGACTGGGGTAATGGTCATCAAGTCCCCAAGTAGTTGACAATTGACATGCATGCATGATGTGTTTTTTTATGTAATCATCATAGATGAAATATACAGATAGGCCGGTAAAGAGGTTAATTAAGACAGATTTTTCAAGAAGGGTAAAAAGGTAATTATCAAAGATTTGTATAATGGGTTGTTCACTTGCAATGGAGCTTAATTTCTGCTTTTTTTATTTTTGTTTTATTCGTATATGAAGGTATATATAATATATGGCGTGGTTCTTGTAGTACTATATATAGGAGTACCGAGTATGCATGATTTTATGTTTTATATATGGATTGTTTTTCAAATCAAATATTCAGATTGACACTTTGGATTATTCTTTGTTTTGTAGTAATGGTTATACCCAGGTTGAAAGTTGGAAGTGCATTATTGAAATGCAATGTATCATTTGTATTAATTGCCTAGGGAACATGCTTAATTTATATATTCTCGAAATTGTTTCTTATGTGTGAATATCAATATACTAATACATGCCCCTCTCGTGTCTCAGGACACGTGCTAAAAGAAATATCAATAATAATTTTGTATAATTAATTATTTAATGAAACCATACATGTTACGCATCCAACGCCAAATTGTTCCCTCTAGCTTAATGCGCCAAACTTGGCGCTATTTTGTTGAAATCTACATATTTGGTTGGAGCGGTTTATGTATCAATTATAAAGTAATAAAAATTAATATTTATATGAATAAAACAAGGAATCTTAATTTGGCGCGAAATTTTAAATAAGGTAGTCGAATGAAAATATGTGGTAGATTGAGTATTTGAATAAACAATTAATCTAAATAAATCACAATTAAATAAGTGTGGAGTTTTTTTTTTAGACATTGGAATGGTTTTCAGCGAAGGGTGAGGAGAAGGTGACGGACGGTGGCAGAAAGGGGAAGAGGAACAGCAGCGGCAGAGGCGACGATGACAAAACTGGGCGTAAGCGGAAGAACCGCGGCGTGTTTCAGTTCTTCGCGGACGAGGGCGGCGATTCCATGCTCGATCTTGATGGTAATGTACTGAGGAAAATCGTCTGTTTCCAATTTTATTTTGCGTTCACGAAAATATATTATTATTTGTATCTGTGACATTTTGTGGGATTTCATAAGGTTCTAACAGATTTTGTTGTCGGTTTGTCTGTGTATCAAGTTCGTTTTGTATCATTCCTAAAGTTCTAAGAAGTTTTGTTATCTCTGTCTGTGTGTCAATCTTCAAGCTTGAACCCACCTTCTGGTAAACGAAATAAAAACAAGAAAACCTCCAATTTCCAATCTTTTATACCAGATCATGACTTGCCCTTTATCTGCTGAGTTGTTAAGGCGTTCCAAAGCTTCCTACATTCTACAATGTGACATCCGTATCCCACATAATGTTTCAGTGAGGAATAGTTGAACTTTTGACCTTTGTTGGGAAGTGGCAGCATCAGTCTGTCCCTTTCTCCGAACTTATTCAGAATTTATAAAGTTAACTTCTGTGGTTTGAATTTGGTTGGTACTTGAAAGCTTTCTGGATGAGCAACTCTTCATATGTTCACACATTTTCCCTCTACTCTCCCTACAGAAACGAGTACTTGAAGGGATTTTAATAGGAAGAAAATATTGCAGGGCTTCACGAAAGGCCGAAAGGGGGAAATGTGGGTTTTGTGGAGAAAGAAATAGAAGTTAGCATTGTCATTTCCCTTATTTCATTTTCACTGAGATATTTCCTCTCTTATCTTCAATAATTAACTAATTATTTAATATTACAACCACAATTGTAGAAGAATTGTATATTCTTTTTGTCTTCTTTGAACAATTCAATGTCTCATTTTATTAAATGAACCAATGCCTTTTCTCACACCTATTAGCAATGGATAGGAAATAAGTCCTCCATTTTATTTTTTTTGTGTCTCATTCAATACTAGTGTTTGTGAATATAACCAACACTAATAAAGCTATCTGGGATTTGAACTCCGGATTTTCTTTCTGCTTGTGCAGTCTGAGCTAACCGCCACCCTGCATGAACTATAGCATGTCGGAATTTACTCCTATTTTGATTTTGCATACTGCACTTATCCTTCATTCTTTGCAAGTTTGTTATGTATACTTGTATGTTTAATACAGTACATGATCTTGGGAGTGAACCTAAAGCCCTTCTTGAAAGAGAGCAAGTGATAAACATTTTTATGGCTTGCATATTTTTAGGAATGACTCTTTTTCTATCTTTTGGGATATTATTTTTGGAGATTTTGTAGCTTTTCATACTATTAGTGACTGTTATGTGCGAGGATTTAGTCCTTCACTCCTCAGAATTTTGTTGCTTCTTATTGATTTCCACTTGTGTCATGCTAGTTTCTTTTCTAGCTTTTCTATTTCTGGATCTTTAATTTAGCATCCAACTATAAAAACGAGTTGATAGTGTACTAAAATGTCTTTTGAGAAGTCAGCGGATGCTAAAAAGAAAGCAAAAATATGTCATTGTGGCCCTCATTGGAGGTGCAATCTGGCTCTATCTATTGTCTAGAGCAATAGTTAAATGATCTATATGTGTATTTTTGACCTGATATTCATCTTGCATTTACTTTTTATGAGTGCAGATATCTGTTTTTCTATATCAGTAATTGATTTTTTTTTTCTAAACCTTGAAACAGATTTTTTTGAAGATAAATCTAGCTTAGACCTCATAGTCGATAATGAACCTGCAAAAGTCCCTCACGTTCCCTTTCTTCCCAAAGAGAAGGAGATGAGTAAGGAAGAGCTTGAAAGAATGATGGCAGAGCGACACAAATCTGGAGCTGGTTTTGTTACTTATATGGAAGATTTTTGTGGTGTGTTCTTTTGCTTGTCTTCCTGTTAGGTCTTTCATATGCACTGGCTTTATTTTGAATTATAGTGTTTGATTAAGAATTCATGTTATCAAAGTGAATATGGTTGTGAGTTCAGTCGGTTTAAGTCAAATTCTACTTCTAAAATATGATGAAAACATCTGTTTTTGTACGTAAATTTACACTTACATTATTTTAACAATTTTGTTTCAGCGGATTTCAATTATTATTTAAATATGACCACTCCAAGGAATAGATAGTTGTTTCTGGATTTTCCTTGCTTGCACGTGATGTTTTGGTGGATTTTCAATTTGTAAACCTGTTATGGTAGAGAACTAAGGTTAAGTCTTGAGGATATACCTGATGTGTATACCCAGCTTATAATAGGACCAGGTCAAAGGAGTCACTAAGTGCCTTCTAGCATGTGATTTTGTGGCTCTGATGGTTGTTTTCATTTATTCTCGGAATGGAAATTTCTCCAAGTGTGATTCGGCCAACAACAATAACAAGCGTTACAAAGGCCACGGGATTGTCCCGTGGAAGTCCCTCCAGTTCTTAGGTCAGGTGTCTTAGCTATCTTCCTGAGTTTGGTGAGGGGTCTAATTCTCGGTTAGGGGTGGGGTTATGGTTACAGAGACCTTGGTCAGTTCTGTTTCTATGAGGACTTTTTGTGGATTTAGAGATTATTTGGGCTTGCCTTTTGCCATTCAGCTCATAGCTCCTAGTGGGCAGAGACTTAAAGAACCTCCGGAGGACTGCTTTATTGTTTACCTTTTTGGTATGTCTTGCGGGTTTACTATCCGGCCAGACAAACATTTTCTTGATCAAGATCTTGTAGTCTTTCGGGTTGTGTGTTGGGCAGGTGATTTCCAACTCCTACAGGTTCATTAAGGGCTTTAAGTATCGTGTAAGAGAACTTGGATTCCCCGTTATTTTATTCTTTATTCATCACGAGTAAAGCTATCCTTCTCTGTGGGGTGTGGGCTTATTTATAAAGTTCCTTCTTCCAACAAAACAAAGAAGAGGAGATTCTTTTATGTTCGTAATAATGGTTGGGACCTTCCTTTCAAGTGGAGTAGTGCTCTAGCTTGTACTTTTACTTTTTCGGAGTTCCATAAGATGTTTCAGCAGCGTTGTAAGAAGGTTGGGTTGTTTGATCCGCTATTTGATATTAGGAGTGCATCTGGCAAATGGTGTTCCATTTCTACATATGACTATGTGCATGTTTTGTCGATTATTAATTCATCGTTTCTGACGTGTTGTTATTCTCTTTCAGGAAATGAGAGTGACAAAATTGATGCGATCATGGAGCATAAGTTGAAGAAGAAGAATGATCGAGAACCAAGGCAGGCGGGGCGGAGCAAAAGGTCTAGTTTGAAGCACCAATCTTTCGAGGACCTCTATATGACGCTCTCGGGGGACTTAGCACAGGTGAGTCTCTTTTCATCTTCTTTAGTCCGTTCGATACATGTCTTGTTTCTTTTGCTAGTAATTTTAAAAACTCTTGTTTAGGTCCTAAATGCGTCTGTTGCTGCATGTCGTCGTGGTCGAGCTCTCGAGGCCGGGAACAAGGAGTTGATTGAGACAGTGCGCCGCCAAGAGCAGAAGATGGTGGATTTGGCTAAGGAGCGAGAAAAGTGGAAGGCTAGGTATGAGCACGAGGTGAAGACTGGCGAGAGATTCCTTCAGTCTTCGAACGGACTCCAGTTGGTTGCCAAGAGAGACGCCATGGTTGTAGAGGCCTTTAAGGCTTCCGATGCATTCAAGGAGGCCGTCTTGGACGAGTCCGCCCTAGTGTTTGATCGTGCTGTTCGTCATTGCCGCCGGGTATTGAAAAAGTCCGGGCGATTCTCAGATAGCGATGTTGCCCTGCTAGACCTTGGAGTTTCCGATGATGAGAATGGCTAGATTGCAGTCCTTTCGGACATTTTGGAGTCTCCGGTTCCCATGGTCTCACATGTTTTATGCTTGTATATGATATTTCTAGCATTTTGCTTTCTGCCACTTGTTAGGGCTTGCTTTCTTAGAATGATTGATGACTTTTATTTCCTGCTTTTTGAGATGTTTATTGTGATGCCGTGTGGGGCCTGGATAGTCATATCGTTGTTTTGTTTCTTGTTTCTCTATCATGCAGTAATAGAGATTTTGTATTCCTCATATGTGGGAGTATTTTTCATGCTCGTATCTGTATGGACTTTAAGCATAATGTTTTCCTGCAAAGTGATAGAAAAATGTTTTGGTCTCTTTGATGTGATTATGTTCATGGTCCAGGTCAGTGCATAGTTTGCCGCTTAAGGTACATGATGTTTTGTTTGGGACAACGCCCGTTTATGAGGTGTTAGTCTTGTATTTCATTCAACATTTACTACATTCAAAGTAATAAATAATCCACGCATGAGATATAAAAATATGCGATCAGTAGGACAATGTTTTTATAAACCGGATCGAGCAGCTGGTCGGGTCGGTTAAACCGGAACCAACCATGGTACCAATCGGGTCTGCGATTAAAATGGCGCAAAAACTTATGTGAGACGGTGAAAGTTCGTACTTTGTAAGACGGTGATCTTTTAGTGTAAAAAATATTTTGAGCGACTCTTACTTTAAGACCGTCCTAAAGAATATGTAATATTTTGTATGGTGTTATTTGGTTTAGTACTTTAATAATGAAAAAGGGTTTCTCCCGTTTGGTTTAAGTGCTAAAGTTCGTGCTTCAATGTTAGACAATTAGAACTAAAAACATTGCGAATAAAGTACTGGATATAAAATTATTTGTAAAAATGCATAATATAAATGTTATAAAGATTGTGACGTTGTTGTATGACAAATTTGGTCCTATTTTACCATAATTGAAAGATGTAACAAACCTAGGCACCAAAAAAAGATAAAAATGATAAGCCAATTAAATCATGGGTAAATCTCACTTTACTCCCCTATACTCTCATTGAATCTCACTTTACCCCTTGGTACTTTCAATTGTATCATTTAACCTCATTGTACTCTCAATTTGTATCATTTTGACGGTTTGACCCCTTACACTATTATAACATTATTTTATATTGATATTCCTTTATGAAATGACCATTTTATCCTCATCTGTTAGTTTTGGTAAAATGACAAATGATTTTAAAGGTATTTAGTATTAATAAGCTTATACTTATTTTTTTAAGATAATTGAAAAATTACTAATAATATTTTACATTTTTAATAAAAATGCATTTAACATATATTATATAATTTTAGGTTTGAGATGAATAAGAAATTTAAAGTATAAATGCATTAGCAAATAGAAAATATCATGTTATATAGTAATTTTATACAGGATATATATATAAAGTTAAATAATTAGCAACAAAATATACAATATAAATATTTTAAATAAATTTAATATTAATTATTTATTAACTAATTAAATTATGAAAGTTAATATGAAATAAAAACTACGTTAAATAGAAAAAAAAAAGTCATTTTTTAGTGGTTAATATCTTAATACTAAAATAAATATTCTTAAATTTAACATAATTTCTATTAAATATGTCTTCTGATTATTTATATTTTTTAAATAATATTATTATTATTATAATTCATTAAACTCGCATGCATATAGACAGGGCAACCCCGGATAAAGGAGGAGGGTTGCGTTAGGTCGACAATGGCAGTAAAACTCTTGTCATTTCCTTATGGTATGGATCATATAAGACATCGTGATAAGTGCTAGGATGCTCCCGTAAGGAGTGCGCCGTAGTGGTCCGATCTGCGGTGTCTTGGCAAGGACCGCTACACCTCCATAAGGGCTTGGGTGTAGTGAAAAATACACAAGAGCCCTCACACACTAATAAGAGGAACACAAACGATAATAAGAAAATTAGAAAGTATAGAATTGGCGGTTGGAACATAGGTACTTTGACAGTAAAACTATAGAGCTCGTAGATATTATGAAAAGACGAAACATAGATATTATGTGTATCCAATAGACTAAATGGGTAGGCGAGAAGGCCAAGACTCAGATACTACGGGTTATAAGCTTTGGTATAGTGGAAAGGATAGAACTAAGAATGGGGTGGGTATCATTGTAGATCCTCTCTTCATAGATCAAGTAGTAGGAGTAACTAGAAAAGGAGATAGAATCATATCCCTTAAAATTGTAGGTAACGAACTTATAAATATTGTTAGTGTATATGCACCTCAAGTAGGATTAGATGATGCTACTAAGTGCTAAATTTTGGGAAGATTTAGAAACTCTAATGCAATCAATCCCTCAAAATGAAAAAGTCATCATAGGTGGAGACTTAAATGGACATGTTGGGAAGGATAATGAAGATTATGAAAGGGTCCATGGAGGATATGGCTTTAGCTCGCGTAACAATGAGGGTAGAACCATCCTAGACTTTGCGATTTGCTTATGATTTTATTATAGGTAATACCTTCTTTAAAAAGAGAGACAAACATTTAATCACATTTAAAAGTGGTTCTAACAAATCACAAATTGACTACTTTCTAACCGTAAAAACGAGAAAAATATGCAAAAATTGCAAAGTAATACCCGGAGAAAGCCTCACCACCCAACATAGACTACTAGTTTTGGATATCAAACTTATTAACATACACTTAAAGAGAAAGAAAATTAACATACCGAGAATTAAGTGGTGGAACTTAAAGAATATAGAAAAAAGAGATAGTTTTGTCAAATCTCTAGTAGAAACCATTGATTGGAAAGTGGAAGACAAAGCCGATAAAACATGGAACTATGTAACTACTCAAATGAAAAAGATCGCAAAAGAAACATTAGGGGTGTCAAATGGTAATAAATGGAATAAAGAGTCATGGTGGTGGAATCAAGAAATCCAAGAAAAGGTAAAGGAAAAACGAACTAGTTATAAAGCATTGTATTCCTGTAAAAACGAAGAAAACCTTAAAAGATATAAAGACGCCAAAAAAGAAGTAAGAAGAGCAATATATGAAGCAAAAACCAAGGCATATGAAGATTTCTATAAGAAACTAGATACTAAAGAAGGAGAGAAAGATATATATAAAATAGCAAAATTTAGAGAAAAACAAACAAGAGATCTAACCCAAATTAAATGCATAAAAGATGAAAATGAAAACATTTTAGTGAAAGACGAGGACATAAAAGATCGATGGAAGAGGTATTTCAATAATCTTTTTAATGAACCGAAGAGGAATGAAGTCACATTAGGGGAACTAGGCCAATCTGAACCGAATAGAAATTGTACCTTTTATCGTAGAATTCAACTTCATGAAAGCAAAAAAGCACTAAACAAAATGGCGGCAAAAACAGTTGGCCTAGATGATATACCAATTGAAGCGTGGAAATGTTTAGGTGGAGTTGGAATTGCATGGCTTACTAAATTATTTAATGTTATTCTAAAAACTAAGAAAATGCCACGATGAATGGAGAAAAATATATTGATACCTATATATAAAAACAAAGGGATATACAAAATTGTGCAAATTACAGGGGAATTAAATTAATAAGTCATACAATGAAACTATGGGAAAGAATTATAGAAGCAAGAATAAGAAATGAAACTAGTATATTAGATAATCAATTTGGCTTCATGCCGGAAGATCCACAATTGAAGCTATACACTTAATTAGACGATTATGTGAACAATATAATGAGAGAAAACAAGATTTACATATGATTTTTATTGATCTTGAAAAGGCATACGATAGAGTCAACCGTGATATAATGTGGCGCGTATTGGAAAAAACAGGAATAAAAATAGCCTACATAGATGCCATAAAAGATATGTATGATGGTATAACAACATGCATTAGACACCAAAGGAATATCTAGTGAATTCCCAAACACTACTGAGGTTTGCATCGGGATCCGCTCTAAGCCCGTACCTTTTTATCCTAATAATTGATGAAATCACTAAACACTTACAAAAATCCATCCCACGAATGTATGTTATTTTTGACGATATAGTCTTAATTGATGAAACAAGGGAAGGAGTAAATGCAAAATTGGAAGTTTGGAGATAAGCACTCGAATCAAAAGGTTTTACTATAAGTATGGCTAAAAGAATACATGGAATGACACTTTAGTAAAAACAACAAGAACAATGAGACGAAAGTTAAAATTGATGGACATGAAGTGAGTATAACAAAGAGTTTTAAATACTTAGGATCTATAATTGAAGAGAACGGAGAAATCAATAAAGATGTCACACATAGGATCCAGGACGGGTTGGAATAAATGGAGGAGTGCATCTTCTATCCTTTGTGACCGTAAAAATACCATTAAAATTGAAAGGAAAATTTTATAAAACGGCCATAAGGCCCGCAATGCTTTATGGAGCGAGAATGTTGGGCGACTAAATATGAACACGAACAAAAAATGAGGGGGTAGAGAGATGAGAATGCTAAGATGGATGTGCGGACACACTAGATTAGATAGAATAAGAAATGAACACATTAGAAACAAAGTGGGAGTAACACCAATAGGAGAAAATTAGAGAAACACGATTAAGATGGTTTGGACATGTTTATAGGAGACCTTTAGATGCACTGTGCGCTTGATTAGAAGGTAGAGAATCACTCACACAAATCAAAAAGAGGAAGAGGTAGGCCTAAAAAGACTTGGAAAGAAGCTATTAAACATGACATGTTATACCTAGAAATAAACGAAAATATGGCTTATAACCGTAAACGATGGCGCGATATGATCAGTAAAGCCGACCCCACGTAGTGGGATTAAGGCTTAGTTTGTTGTTGTTGTTGTTGTATTATTATAATTCATTAATGATGAAAAACTTAATACAAATAGTTTGCTTATAATACAAAATATTATTTAAAATATAATACGCATTTTTTAGATTTATCATGGAAACAAAAATGAATATGTATGAATATGTTAGTTAACATAAAATAATCTATAATATAGTTATTTAATAGAAACTATATTAAATTTATTTTATAGCAAATAAACTTTCCCAAAAAATAAACATATTAATTGAATGACATTAAATTAACTTAAAAATAATAGTAAGAACATTTGGGTCATTTAATAAAGGAATATGAGGATAAAATAATTTTTTAATTGTATAAAGGGGTAAAGTGATGAGTGTACAATGGGGTAAAATGATAAAATTGAAAGTACAAGAGAAAGTAAAGTAAGATTCAATGAGAGTACAAAGGTAAAGTGAGATTTACCCTTAAATTATTTTTCATTGAAACAAAATAAAAGGTAATTCTATAATGAATCGATCGTACAATTTTCAATCCATCGATGGTATTAAATTATTGAAAATTATACAACTCAATCATTTTTATCCTTAGAAAATGTCTACATCGACAACAATTTAATAATTTATCATAGTAACTACATCAAGAAAAATTGACTAAAAAAACTTAAAATTTGCCCCTTTTGACTTCAAAATGAGATTATAATTTGTGGTAAGCGCTTCGGAGAGCACAGTACATTATGGTCCATTTTATCCTCAGGACTCGTTTGACATTTTGGATGGGATTGGATAAAATAGTACAATTGGATATGATTCACTGTTCATAGATTATATAACATAATATTGTTTTTGGGATGTGTGATTGAGTAAAACAATTTTTGGGTATGGAATCCTATATTATGTTTGGCAAAATGGATTAATTGTGATAAAAATGTAAAATGTCTCTTATACCTAGCTAAAATTTTACATTGTATTGAAACAACTAATTAGATTTTTTCAAAAAAAAAAAAAAAAACAACTAATTAGCCATGGCCGTCCTCCTCGTCACTTCTATTGAACAACAAAACATATTTCAGTGAATGCCATTTTCGGTGCTTGGAAGAGAAGAGCATTGTCTACGGCCCCACCTCGCCTGAAGAACGACATTGAAGAACAATACCACACCGCCGAGCTACCGATCTTTGCGTCGAACACACAAAAATAGAGAGGTAGGGGAGGCATTCGAGGGTACGGTTGTAATCGTAAATGAAGAACCTTTGCTTATTAATTTGAGAAATCGGAAAATTGACCAAAACAAATCGACCAGAAAAATGAGGGGAGTTGGGTTACCTTATCGATCGATCCGTTCGACCTCGGCGTAGGGTTTGAATTTGGGGTGGAAGGCTTAAGTTATGAGTCTAACTTATATCTGGTTCATCAGAAATTATGCAGAAAATAAGGGGCATGGAAGTCATTTCATAAGCCAAAGTGAGGATAATTTGGTCTTTACACAATATGGGAAAAGATGGGACTATTTAATCTCAGGGGTGAGGGTGGTATTACTTATCACTAGTTTTTGGGATTACAATCCGGATCCGAATTCAAATCCCGAGCTTCAATCATACATACCAAACGTGGGTTAACTGAGGATAAAAGCCTGAATCCTATGCAATCCTTCTTCCAAACACGTCCTCAAGAGACACATTGGAATTGAAAAGTACCACAAGGCAAAAGCAACGTAGTACTAGTACTGAAATTACAATCTTGCCCCTAACATTTTCAGCTATTTAGTTCGAGTATAAAAGTTCTTTGGCCATTTCTCGTCTTTCACTCTCACTCCACTTTCTCTCTGTCATCTCAGTCTCTCTCAAGAAATGCAAAAGCCGTGACACTTGAATAATTCAATTTCCGAATAAATTGCGAAAGTTGGGGGAAAAAGTTTGAAACTGAAATGGTTTCAGCCAAGGGTAAGGAGAAGGTAACGGACGGTGGCGGAAAAGGGAAGAGGAAGAGCAGCGGCGGAGGCGACGATGACAAAACAGGGCGGAAGCGGAAGAACCGCGGCGTGCTTCAGTTCTTCGATGACGCGGCGTACCAGGTGGACGAGGACGAAGATTCCAGCGACGATTCCATGTTCGATCTTGATGGTAATGGATTGACGAAAAACCCTACAGATAAAGAAATGTGAAATGATTCTGTTTCTGAAGTTGTCTTTTGGTACTGCATTGGTTTGTTTTCGTGTGTTTGTGGGTTTTTGTGTTAAAACAAAAGGTGGATTTCCTTATTTTATTTTTTGTTTTTTAATTTATGTTTTTCTGTTTTAGTTATGCGTTAAACTGTTTGATGGAAGAATGGTGTTTTCGGAGGACAAATTTATGTTTTGGGTTATTTGATTTCTTGAATAAATTTCCTTTTTCTTTTTAGAGGGCGTTGGGTTTTATTGTTTTGGCTCTTGCGTGTGTTCATCGTCATTTTCTTTTCTTTCTTTTTTTCTCTTTATTGGTGATTATTCATGAAATATGTTGTGGATTGTTGGTAAAATGGTAAGTGAGATGAGATGATAGTTAATTTTGTTTGTTAATATTTTTGCATGTGAGTTAGGGGTATCTTCTGTTGCATTTTGGTTATTTTGGTGTGGTGCTTTTTATTTCTCTTGTATTGTGCATTTTTTTATATCTAGGACGTAAACAGAGATTTTGATTATTCTGACCTCCATTTGTTTTTTGAACTCTAGGAAACTGCATTTGGTGACTATGTATGATTGATTAGTTATTTATGAGAATAAGTGTAATGTTTTTGGTATGTTCTTTGCCTGTCATCGTGTGAGCTCTTTCATGTGCACTGACCTTATGGTAGAAAACTAAGGTTATGTCTTGGGGATATACCTCATGTGTATGCCCATGCTTGTAGGACCAAGTCAAAGTAGTCATTAAGTTTCTTTTATCATGTGATTTTGTGGCTCTCGATTTTTGTTTTCATTTTAATCTCCGGGATAATTTGTTTTGGACTTTCTAGTCCTGATTTCTTCTTATTAGTGGTATCTTCCACACTCAGTAGTGAGGATTATTCGATAAAGAGTGATGTCTCACTTTGATCACTTAGATGCACTTCATGATCTACTTCTCTTGTACCCTCACTATTCTTCCTCTTGAAGAAAACTTTCTTGTGGGAGAAAGACTATCCCTCTTACCTTAAGAGGGTTGTGTTGGCCAAGGTTGTCTACTGTGATAGTGGATAATGTCTACACAAGCTTGTAAGCATGCATGGTGAGGCTGCAGGTCTGGGAATTTGAGATAAATTCGGTTCCGAGCCTCTGAGGAAATGCGCAAAACATATAAATCATAGATACACCGGAATATGACACGTATAGGATGGAAATGGCGTGGATGCGGCACTAATACATGTGTTGGACACGCTTTTGGTGTGTCCAAAATAGAAAAGAAAAAGGACAAAATTAGACATGGTGAAATATGTTCCTTCTCTTCCACTCAATTGCCATGTTCTTCTTTGACCAATATTGGAGGTGTTGGCAAAAGCAGGCTGTCATCATTAATTATTGGCGGTAAAATATTGGCATTTGATGAAGATAAAAGGGATGGTTGGTGAAGGATGCAGGCTAGTGGCTGAAGTGAGGGGCGATTGGTGGAAAGTGGAAGCAACTGATTCGGTCTGATGATTTAGTGGTTGAAGGGGAACATAAAGTGATATTTAAAGGCACGGTTAAAATCTAACTAAATTGTGTCTTTTGCTTTTCTATTTGTGGGCCATAATTATTTGGTACGCGATAGATGGCCCATTATGCTACAAATTAACTTGATAGGAAATGAATAGCATAATTTCTAAAATGAGAAGTCTGTTTCCAATTTTCTTTTGCATATACAAATATATGTATTTTGTATATTTTATTAGTTGTATCTGTGCTGTTTTATGGGATGTCATAAGATTCTATATTTTTTATTTCGGTATTCTGTGTATCTAGCTCGTTTTGTGTCATTCATAAAGATTTAAGAAGTTTTGTTGTTGCTATGTTTGTGTATCAAGCTTGAACCCAACTTCAGGGAAAAGAATTAGAAATAAAGAAACCTTCAATTTGCAATCTTATTATTGATACCAGATCTTGGCTTGTCCTTCATCTGCTGAGTGGTTAAATTGTTCCAAGTCTTTTTACATTCTACAATATGACATCTACATTCAACATAATATTACAGTGATGAATAGTTGAACTTTTAACCTTTGTCTGGGAAGTGGCAGCATCAGTCTGTCCCTTTCTCTGAACTTATTCAGAATTCATAAAGTTCAACTTCTGTGGTTTGATTATAGATGGTACTTGAAGGCTTTCTGGATGAGCAATGCTTCATTTTTCACACAGTTTCCCTCTACTCTCCCTGCAGAAAAGAGTAGTCACATGAGCGATTTTTCATGGGAAGAAAATATAGCAGGGCTTCATGAAAGGGGGAAATGTGGGTTATGTGGAGAAAGAAATGGAAGCCAACATTGGATTTCCCTTATTTCATTTTTCATCGAGTTGTTTACTCTTTTACTATGCTTCAATAATTAACTAATTAACTAATTAATATTACAACCCCAATTGTAGCAGAACTGTATATTCTTTTGACTTAGAACAATTCAATGTCTTATTTTATTAGATGAACCAAGGTCGTTTCTCCACCTATTAGCAATGGATGTGAAGGAAGTCTTTCATTTTTTTGTATCTTATAACTAGTGTTTGTGAATATAGCCAGCACTAAAAATCTACCTGTGCCTTGAACTCTGGACTTGTTTCTGCTTGAGCAGTCTGAGCTAACCGCCCACCCTGCATGAACCATAGCAGGTAGGAATTTGATCTTATTTTGATTTTGCAGACTGGACTCATCCTCCATTCTTTGCAAGTCTGTTATGTATACTAAGAGTGTTTGATGCAGTACATGATTTTGGGAGTGAACATAAAGCTCTTCTTGAAAGAGAGCAAGTGATAAACATTCTTAACTTTTGCATATTTTAACGAATGGTTCTTTTTCTATCTTTTGGGATATATTTTTGGTTTTGTGACTTTTCATACTATTAGCGATTGTTTTGTGCACGGATTTAGTCCTTCACTCCCCAGAATTATTGTTGCTTCTCATTGGTTACTACTTGTGTCATGCTAGTTTCTTTTGTAGCTTTTCTATTTCTGGATGTCTTTTTTAGCATCCAACTAAGAAAACCAGTTGATAGTGTTCTAACCTGTCTTCTGAAATGTCTGCGTATGCTAAAAGAAATAAAAAAATAGTTATTGTGCCCCTCATAGAACGTGCAATCTGACTCTATATAGAGCAATACTTAAATGATCTAGGTGTGTATTTTTGACCGGATATCATACTTAGTGCTATATTGTGAAACTATAAAGTGTTTTGTCTTCTTGCATTTACTTTTTATAAGTGCAAATATCTGTTTTTCTGTGTCAATAATTGAATGTTCTTTTTCCCTAAACCTTGAAACAGATTTTCTAGAAGACGAATTTAGCTCAGAGTTCAAAGTCGATAATGAACCTGCAAAAGTTCCTCACCTTCCCTTCCTTCCCAAAGAGGAGGAGATGAGTGAGGAAGAGCTTGAAAGAATGTTGGAAGAGCGATACAAACCGGGATCTGGGTTTGTTAGTTATATGGAAGATGGTTATGATCACAAGAAACCCATTGACAGAAACATATATGTGCCCTCTGCCAAGGATCCAATAATTTGGAAAGTCAAATGCATGGTATGTGTTGCAAACTTCGGATGTTATGTGAATTCCATTTCTGAATCGAGTTACCGTGCCAATGTGTATTTGTGTACTTACGTTTCATGCTTGCATCTTCTGCTTAGGTTGGACGTGAGAGGTATTCAGCTTTCTGTCTTATGCAAAAATATGTGGACATGGATTGCTTGGGAACTAAGTTGCAGATAATATCTGCATGTGCCCTTGACCACGTAAAGGGTTTTATCTTTATCGAAGCTGATAAGCAACAAGATATCTATGAGGTGCTCTTCTTGCTCTTACTCTAATATCTTTATCTTTTTTGTGGGGTTGGGGGTGGATATGGGGGTTAGAGCTGATGTTTATTTACATAGCAGTTCCTTGTCAAATGTGCACTTTGTACATAAGTATACATGCACATAATGCTTATAATGACGCCCTTCCGAATTTCTGAAAATACAGGCATGTAAAGGGCTCTCCACCATATATTCAAGTAGAGTGGCAGCTGTTCCTAATAATGAAATCTCTCGTTTGTTGTCAGTCAGAAGTAAGTCTAGTGGAATCTCAGAGGGGATGTGGGCCCGTGTGAAGAATGGGAAGTACAAAGGTGATCTTGGACAGGTATGATTTTGTTCCTATGTTTACTTAGCTAAGTTCTCTTGGTTCATTATCTTGGTCAATCTCTTGCAGTTTCAATTGTTATCCGTAATTAGATATCAGCTGCTAACTTTGTGAAATCTTAATGATACTGCTTATAGGTTGTTGCAGTGAATCATGTTCGGAAGAAAGCTACTGTGAAACTGATTCCGAGGATAGATTTAAAAGCAATGGCTGAAAAATTTGTAAGAATATTTCTTCCACATTGTTTTTATGTGTGTATGTCTTCTGCCGTATAATTTTGATATGTGTGGGTATATATGTGGACGTGTATGTATGCAATGGCGGAGCCAGGAAAAATACGAGGGGTGGGCCGATACACAAAAATGGGGTGGGCGGATAAAAAACCTAAAAAAAATCATATAAATCCTAACTAAAATATTTTTTTTTAAAAAAAATTCTTAATATAATTTTTTTTGTCTAAAAATGCTGGGTATGTATGCAATGTATTTGTGTTGGGAATTAAATTGTCTGGATAGCCCTTATCCTAAATAAGCTCAACAGAATAACAGATTCCACATTGTAAGGATAGCTTTCAGGATGTTAAGAAAGGGGGCTTTTTATTATAATCTAAATTTCTTTCTGATAAGTTCTGTCCGAAGGTTGTATCTGCTTTTCTTTATTTTATTTATTTTTTTATTTTTGACTTTTCTTTACTAGAAACTAATGGTGGATGTGAAAGAATATCCAAGAGTTGATGTTTTAGTTCTCTGATTGCTCAGCTATAACTGTACTTATCTTCTCACATCCACCTTTTTGATCATGCAGTGTCAAATATGACATTTACACTTTATTTGATTGTCTTTCCACTCAGTTCCTTTTATTATTATTTCTTGTGAACTTTTTGCTTCTTCTCAGCCTTCAATATATATATATATATATATATTTAATTTTATTTATTATTTATTTACTTTTTGTGGGTGGGGTTGTCTTGTTGAGGTTAATGGAATTTACTTCTTGTTCTATTTCCTTATGAAACCACACGTGATATTATTGTTCTCGAGTCATGACATGAATTATGTTCTAATAGAAGGTATATGTTGTCATGTATTTTGAATCCACTTATAGGGTGGAGGAGTCACTGCTAGGAGGTCTGCCATCCCAGCGCAGAGACTGATCAGCTCTAGCGAGCTCGAGTAATTTGCTTCGTGCCTGTGGCTTATGTTCTCTTTTTCATTATTTTCCTGGTTTACATTATTAGTTTTGTGTTAAACATTCAGGGAGTTTCGTCCTCTTATCCAATCTCGCCGAGACCGTGATACCAACCTAATGTTTGAGATTCTTGATGGGATGATGCTAAAGGATGGTTATTTGTATAAAAAGATATCCATCGACTCGTTGAGTTTTTGGGGTATCACACCTACTGAAGATGAGCTCTTGAAGTTTGAGCCTTCAAAGAAAGAGGAATCTACTGATGTACAGTGGCTATCCCAACTTTTTGGTGAGAAAGAGAAAAAGAAAAAGGAAGTTGAAATTGTTAAGAAGGACAAAGGGGACGGGAAATCAAAGGGATCCTCCAGCGCTTGCGTAGGAAATAATTTTGAAGTGCATGATCTAGTATTTTTTGGGTAAGTCTTTATTGCTATCCTGTCATGTGATGGATTTAGCGATTGCCTGCATTGACATGCTCCGCTCTCCTACTTTTTGTAGTCGGAAGGATTTCGGTGTTGTCATTGGCACAGAAAAGGACGACAGTGTCAAGGTGTTATAGAGTTCATTAGCCTATGCTTACTGAGACTTCTCTCTTTCACATTCTGGCCATCGTGGCCGCCTGTTGCTTTATGTGTCTTTTACCCACTCGTTTTTGTTTCAGGTCTTGAAGGAAGGTTCAGACGGACCATCAGTTGTTACTGTTAAACAAAATGAGCTTAAAAGTGCATCTTTTGATAAGAAACTGTTCTCTGTGTTGGATCAGCACTCAAATACCTTATCAGTCAATGACACTGTCAGGGTTTTGGAGGGTCCTTTGAAGGTTTGGTGGCCTTTTATAGTTAGAAGCTTCAAACTGTTATATTTATTGGAGTTTTATGAAGCTGATGAGCATTTGTATATAATTTAAATTTTGCAGGATAGACAAGGAATTGTTAAAAAATCTACAAAGGGGTACTGTTTCTGTGTGATGAAAGTGAACAGGAGAATGATGGTTATATATGTGTCAGAGCACAACTGTGCGAAAAAGTGAATCTCTCTGGTGATGCATCAAACGAAAAGGTCTGTATGTATAGTTGGCTAAGTGGGAATCCTGGCCGCTTTAATTTGATTTTCACATTTTTGACTGTTTTTCTAACATTTGCATTTTATATTATGATTTCAGGGTAGTGAGCCAGGATCTTCAGGTTTTGCGGATGTATTGTCGTCGCCAAAATCTCCTTTATCTCCTGACAAATCTGAGCAAGAGAGGGATAATAAAAGCAACTGTATGTTATAACATAATCTCTCTTTTCGCCTTAGCCCTACTTTGAACTTGTAACTAATTCTATTATGTTCCATGGGTTCTTTTGCTCTTATCGATACAGTTAAACGTGACGATAATGGAATGTTTTCTGTCGGCCAGTCCTTAAGAATTCGTGTGGGCCCTTTAAAGGGTTACCGTTGTCGAGTGTTGGCTATTCGTCGTTCTGATGTCACAGTGAAGCTGGATTCTCAGCAAAAAATTCTTACTGGTATGATGGTAAAAACTTGGATCTGTAGTGGTGCCATAACATGAATCTTTAATTTAAAAGTCTCCTTCACCTTGTAGTGAAATGTGAGCATGTATCTGAAGTTCAAGAAAGGAATTCTGCCGTTGCCCAGGGGTACTCAAATATATCACTAGTAACTTAAAATAATTTCTATTGTTTCTCTATGCCAGTAGTTTTTGATTTGTTCCAAATCACCTAATCTCTGTTTTTGGTGATATACAGGGAGGAATCTGGGTCTGTTAAACCATTTGATTTTCTTGGGGCACAGGATGGTGCAAGAGGTAGGAATCTGTTTTATGGTCTTAAACCACTTCTTCTTTGCCTATCCCTTTTCCTTTATTGTGACATTTTCTTCTTTATTCTTGCCCTCTTTCTCCTTTTTCTCCATTGAAATAAAATGCCTTTATGTTTGAAGACTGGATGGATGGGGCAGCATTATCAACAGATGGTGATAAATGGAGTGCAGGCGGATCTACGGAAAGGTTGAACACATAGCTGATGCCTGTTTTCTGTTTCTTTTTTATGTACTATCTAGGTGTATCTTAATTTTGGCGTGCATATCTAATATCTGAAAATTGTGTTTGAGATTGCTTGTACTAATTTTGTGGTGGAGTTTATACATATTTTAACCTTCTCTTTTAAATAATATTTCGCGGCCACATTTTTTTTCAGAGCTGAAAATTGTGCAATGAATTGAGTCACTCAATGGTGATGTATTGAGTCACTCTATGGGATACTATGCTTAGGACTGAGCTAAGCTTTGGCGCAAACTATACACTATCATCCACAAATGTCAGTTGGTGATATTATGCTTAGGACTGATCATAGACTCTGACACGAACTTATAGTATAAGTCATTGTTGATTAACCTGTTTTATAGAACAGGGGAGATTCTCTCATATCCCATACAAGAAACTATTGCACCTACATTGTAGAAGAAATTTTTAGAAAGAGGTTTATGCTAATAAGTTTCTGAATTTTGAGTTTACGCGAAGATGAAACACCTGGAGAAAATGTGCTAACCTCTTGAACATAACCCAGTTAAAAAGATTGTGTGAATTTTGTCACAATCTCTCAAAGAAACTGCTTTAGGTTTGCCTTTATGGTTTTTTTTTTTCTCCTTCTCCTGTGACCTACTATACCCATGCATGTTATATACTGCATCCTGCACTGAGCTAATTAGTGCATCTTTTCTTTGCAGGACTTCGTGGTCTGCTTTTCCTTCATCAAACTCCTCGGTTAGTTTATTTTGGATTTATGTATGTGTGGTCTATTTGAATGAGTGTACTGATTAACTATTGCATTTTCACAGCTTCCATGGGGTCTGGTTCTGGTGATCCTGTGGATGATAACGCTAAAGAAGGTACATATGAGATGTCTATGGTCAACTTGATTGCTAGTTTTGGTTCAAGCAATTGAGTCTGAAATGCTCTCATTAACTGGTTTTTAGTAGAGCTTTAGAAGCACCTCACCTCTTCTAAAGGAATGCACCCAACGTCCCAATACAAAGTTTAAAATGCTTCTATCATACTGAAACGAAACTTTTGTTTGCATAGCTGACCCAGGATAGTGGCTACTTCAGCTCATGCACTAGTTCATTGCATTCAGTTCAATGTAATTCGTTGAACGTGCATGCATTAGCCTTTTTCTTTCCATCCTTTTAGAGGTCCAGTTTAAGCTTAAGGTTGCTCCTTCACATTGTCATAGTGGATAATGCAACGTGATATGAGTATGCAATATTGCATATTATTGCTTTTACCTGACATGCTATGCCTCTAATACAGGTGCAGAGGATTCTTCTTGGCAAATTAAAGCTACTTCAGATCAGAATTCATCATGGGCGCAGCTGCAGCCAACTCAAAAACGGTTTCTGAGACTGCCTCACTTGATGGCTGGGGTAAACCTGTTCACCCTCAACAGGATAGTTCTGGTGAGACTCTAAAAGATGATTCTTGGGGTGGAGCTGCAAATAAGTGGAGCACTGGAGGTGATACTTCTGGAAGCAAAGCAGCATGGGGCCAATCTGGAGTCTCATCAGGTAAACAGACTGGTGGTTGGGATACTGCAAGTGGAAATCTTGATCAACCAGAAACTAGTGCCTGGAAGAAAGACTCTGATGGATTGGATAAATCAAAAGAAGGCACCTGGCAAAAAACTGCTGTCGCAAATGAAAGTCAGTGGGGAAACAGGGGTAACATGGATAAGGATGGCGATTTTGAAGGTTGTGCAAAGGGTGGGTCCACTTGGGGCGGTAAAGTTAGTTCTAATGAAAGTGGTGCATGGGGCAATGCAGGTGGTGCCTCGTCCCAAGTGGATGTGGAAACAGGTGGCTGGACGAAATCTGCTGATAAGCTTGATATTCAGGCTAAAAGCTGGGGTGCTGGGAAGACAGGTGAAGATGCAACTGGTAAATCTTCATGGGGCAAACCGGAGGGCACATCTTCGTGGAGCAAGCAAGATGGTGGATCCTCATTGAATAAGACAGATGGCGGTTCATCTTGGAAAGGTGAATCCTCATGGGGTAAGTCATCTGGTAATTCTTCTTGGGGTCAGCAAGCTGATGTAAATGAAGGGGACAAGCCGAAAGGTTGGAAAGATCAGAATGACTATTCCGGAAACCGTGATGGCTCTGGGGGAGATCGAGGATTTGGTGCTAGCTGGGGAGATCAGGCGGAAGGAGGGGAAGAGGTGGGGGGCGAGGAGGAAGGGATCAGTATGGTAGGGGAGGTTTTTGATCAGGACCAATCAACTAGTTGGAACAAGGAAGCGCAATATAGTGGGTTAAGTGATGCTGGGAAAAATTCGAGTTGGAGTAGTGATCAAGCAGGTGGTTGGGGCAATGCTATGTCAAATGAGGGTAGTAAGAAAGCTGATGGTTGGGGTAAAGCAAATGTTCCTGGCAAGGATGAGGAATCAACATGGAACAAAGGATGTGATGCAAATAAAGATGGCGAGAGTGGGCATGGATGGGGAAGTGCAAATCAGACTAGTGATAGTAAGTCCAGTGGTTGGAACATTTCGAAAGATTCCAACAATAGCAACACATCTGGTTGGGGTAAATCATCCAATGCAAATGAAGAAGCTGGTGCAGCTAGTAGTGGCCTCGGTAGCTGGGACAAAGAAATCAAGACAAATGAAAATAACAAATCTTCCTGGAACACTGCAACAGCCTCCTTGGATGAGAAACAGTCGTCTGATTGGGGCAAAGGTAAATGGGGCAGTCAGAAAGGAAATGAAGAAGCTGGTGCTAGTGATGGACTAAGTAGCTGGGACAAAGAAAAGAGGCCAAATGAAAATAACAAGTCTTCCTGGACCACTGCAACCACTACCTTGGACGAGAACCAGTCGTCTGGTTGGAGCAAAAAAGGTAACTGGGGCAGTCAGAAAACTTCCGAGGAGAATGGAAAAAATGGGTCGGGTAGTTCGTGGAAGGATGGTGGTTCATCAACTGGATGGGGTCAAAGTAATTGGTTGAAAAATGAAACTAGTGCAACTGGTGGCAATCAGGACAATACTTGGAGCAGCAAAAGCAACTGGAACTCGGGGAATGGTTTTGGTGATAGTAATGACACCTCTAGTGACGGTGGAAGAGGTGGAAGCTGGAGAGGAGGCCGGGGAGGGAGAGGTGACCGTGGCGGCTTCCGAGGTAGAGGTGGATCCGATCGTGGTGGTTTTGGAGGTCGAGGTGGCTATGGCGGCAGGGGAGGAGGGTTTGGAGGTAGAGAAGGATCTGAAAGGGGAGGCTTTGGTGGTAACAGGGAGGGTTTTCGTGGTAGGGGTGGTTTCAGAGGCAGAGGACGTGGTGACTGGAATAACAGAGGAGATGATTCGAGTGCGGATAAATCCTATAGCTGGGGTAACAGTTCAAACAATGATGTCGGGGATGGAAAAGTAGTACTGGCAATGGAGGCAGTTGGAATCAGAGAGACGGTGACAAAAATCCGTCTGAGAGTTGGAGTCAACCAAAAGGTGACACATCCCAGTGGGGGCAGCTGGAAGAGTGGAGGCTCAAGTTGGAATCAAGCAAAAGCAAATGATTCTAACAAAGATGCTGGTCAAAGTGACACTGGAGCCAGTGGCTGGGAATCATCTAGTGTTCATGCAAAGGTAGTATCAACTGGTTCGAAAAAACAACTGGCAATAAGGAAACAGGCTGGGGAGCTAGTGGGCAAGCTACATCTGTTGTTACTGAAATGGGGCAATCCATTGAATCTCGTGAAGTTGAAGGACCGGCTGATACGTGGGGAAAAGCAGCATCAAGCACCTCCTGGGAGCTGCCACAGGAGATGGAAACTCATCTGGGAGCTGGAAGAAAACAGAAGCTAATGATGGAGGGCAAGCTGGTGGATCTACCAAGGATGAAGGACCATCTGATGGATGGGGTAAAGCTGCAACAAGCTCGTGGGGGAGTGGAAGTGGCAAAGGAGGGTGGTGAGAATTTCTAGAGGTAAATTACATGTACATAGCACTTGTGGTCCTTTTTTATTTATTTTTTATTTTTTTGCTTTTCAAAATTTAGCTTATAATGTGATGACTGTGCCAACCATTGACCTTGTGTGATTTGTTTTTGAATCACATATTTAACATGATGCATTATTATGTCGTAGTATTCCTTCTTCAACAGATTCTTTTAAAAAATAATAAATCTTATATCCCTCCTTATTAAAGAAGTAACTTTAAGTAAGCGGCATAATACAACAGCCTGTGGTTTCCCTTTTGTTTCTGGATTCTATTTTTCCTTTATAAGCTTCTTGGATTTGCTCAAGTAGTTAGTATTTGAAGCCATAAATTGGTTTGGCCAAGTCTTTACATTTACACGTTTCTGATTTCTCGCTGACAAATGTAAGAATCTTTATTGTCTCAGTTTTGTGTTTAGTTTTGGCGAGTTTATGGTGCATGGAAGCATGCTATTGTTAAGATGCAAGAGATTTTTGTTGTCCATCACGTTTGCATTTTTCATACGAAAAAGAAAAAAAGAAGAGAAAAAGATAGATCTCAATCATTTTGGTGGCTAGCAGCCGAGGGGTCTTTAAACCCAACATACCCCAGTGTATTGTTTGCTTCCTAGACGCATACATCTAAATAATCGGAATTTCACACAAAAGGATAATGAACACAATTTATTTTTGGTTTAGATTTGTTTTATGCTTCTCTGAGTGCGCAGTGATGCTAGTTATTATACTTCTATTCAGCTGTATTAGATGTTCTTATCTGGCTTATAACTTTAATTTTTCCTGGGCATGTGCTATTTTCTGTTATTATTATGATTGTGTTATATCTACAATTTCTCATGAGCGTTGGCTTGGCAGTTGGCGGTGTCATTTTAAGTATGCCTTATTGCCTTATGTACTACCATTTTTATGGGATAATTAAAAAAAAAAAAAGCCCTGAGGTTCGGGCTAATTACAAAAAAAAACCCAGAGGTTTTTGAAAATTGCAAGGTTTGATTCCGTCTTACATTTTCCACTTCATTATCAAAAACATTTCAAAACCCCTGATAGTTATAAAACTATTACAGTTTTAAAGTTAACACAATCAAAACCTGAGGGGGCTTTTTGTAATTTTGAAACATATCTAGTTTTCTTGTAATTAAACCAAATCTCAGGTTTTTTTTTGGTAATTACAGTTCTATATATTTTATTTATTGGAATGACCATTTTTGAATTGAAAACTAATTTGAAATTGTAAATGCTGAGTTCCATTTCCATTTTTGCTGCAGCTGTAGATGATGGCCGAGAGCTGGAATCTCTCTCACCCCTCGGAGTTGTGGACATACTGCAGCAATCTCATTTAATAGGTTATTATGTATCTTGGAGTTAACAGACTCAGTTTTTTTTTAGCTTTTTAAGAATCTTGGACTATCTTAGAGCTCTCATGGAGAGAGCTCCATGATAAACAGGGAAACTTTATGCTTCTTGAGCATCAGAACCCTGTTGCTAGTAGAAGACTTTAAATTTGTCTCTCTATGAACCCTGTTGCTAGCGCAGAAGACTTTGTATTTATGTTTCTCTTTGGTATGTGTGTGCATATTGCTCCTGCTGGTTGATAAATATTATGCCTGTTTAGGTATTAAAGCTGTTGGGTGCTTATTGACTTGATTTCTGGTAGTGCCACGATGACCTCTCTCTCTCTCTCTCTCTATATATATATATATATATGTATGTTATACCTATATGTATCTACATATATCTATGCAACATACACGCACGCACGCACGCATATATAAATGGGGTTTTGGGGTTTGGGGTGGGGAAAGGGGGCGCTTATCCTGATGGTGCAATTTGTGGATGTCGTCTTAAGAGGTTTATTTCGTGGATGTCTTAATTTAGTTGATGTATTTACAATATTTAACCTTATTTCATTAGGTTTTCTACTGTTTATATGGTTAGTACTTTTTTGTAATATCATTTTATCAAACAATAAAACAATAATTTTCAAGTATTATACATTATTGGTCGATCGAGAATTTCACATCGCCCAACACAAACGAACTCCTATGCTGACGCCTACAAGATCAAAGTTAGAAAAGGGGGATCAGAGAGTTTCTCCGGTGTACACTCCGATGTTCAAGTTAAAATCAACTTCAGAAATGTAAAAATAAACAACAATAGTGGAGTGTGAAAAATTCCGAGAAATTCGGATTTGTTAGAGGAAACTTAGGTTTTTGCTCAGCCCTAATTCTCATAGAACTCCGGTTAAATTTAGGTTTTCACCTCGGCACAAGCTTCCAGGGTTTACAAATTTAGGATACTTGGTATAATCTATCGAAAGCCTCTTGACTTGGCCCATTTGCTCATTCCAATAAGTGTCTTGTCTAGGATAGCTTGGGATAGTCTCAATATCAAACATGAACCCAATAGCTCAGCCCAATATGTGTTGCCTCTTAATTCGTCAAGGCTTACTTTCTTTTCCTAACATCTACCAGCTCGGCCCAACGGTCCTTTCAAAACATGTCGACCTATATTAAATCCCATCAATTATATATACATTTAGTGTTTTAAAGAAGATGGTATTTTGAAAGGACAGGTGCCTATATTAAATCCTGTCAATTATATATACAGTTAGTGTTTTGAATAAGATGGTATTTTGTTGAACTTATAAGCTCGAAGATATTTTTATGGTCTTTTTCAAAACTTTATAAGCTCTAGAAAATTATATGATAATTTTTTGAAAGATTTATAAGATCAACAAAAAGGTTGTGTGAGATCTTGTAAGCTTCTACAAAAATAAGCCTCTATAAATTGTGTTTGGGTAAAGCTTATATAAAAATCTTATAAACTCCGACAAATCTAATGCGTCAAATAACCAGTTTGTTTTTGGATTTTATAAACTCTTAAACAATATTTACAAAACATATTCGGGAATTCATGAGCTTTTGGAAAATTTATAGGATGTTTTAAATAGTTTATCAGTTCAACCTAACACCCTCACTTCAAAAATAAGAATATATTGTCATAAAGTCCTTTAATTTATCAATTTTAATCATTTAAATCATTATTACTTAAAATTTAAAAATTACATAATCTTTTATTCTTTAACGATTTAAAATAAATTTAATATCTTTTAACCCAAAATATATAAAGATCTTCAAAAAAAGAATATATACAAAAAATTATATTTTTTAAAAATATATTTTCTGCGTGCGAAACACCATATAATAATTAATAAGTTAAAAGAAATACGATCACACGACCCATTTGTTCAGAAATAGTAAGCAGCCCTAATCCGCTAGCGTTCTCACTTTCTCGTCGGCGGTGGCCAATTAACCATATCCACGTTTTCTTCTTCTTCTTCTTCTTCTTCATCGTCTCTCAGAAACCCCAATTCTTCTTTGCAATATTTACTTCTCTTCGCCATCTCTGTTCAGTGCTCCCAACCCCAGATTTGATAGTACTTTTTGCCGCAATAATTAAGGTTGATTAGAGCTCGATTTAGCAGATTGAAGAGCGGCAATCCCGAGCTGGGTTCGCCGGAGCGCCGCTGACCTCCGGCGAATTTGGTGATACTAATTTTCATCTTCCCTCCGTTTTCGGATCTTTGTTTTTCCCAAATCCGAACACGTAAAATACCTCATTGATGGCCTTACTATTCTGGATTTCCGATTGGGTTTCTTAAAGTTTTCCGAAATTCTTTTTCAGGTATTTTCGTTTTCCTCGATTTTTAGCACGAGCATATTGTGTGTTTACTTTCTTAATGTGTGATACAGATGTGTATTTACGTTCTTATCTGTTAACTGATCTTTCCTTGTTTGGTTTGTCGTGTTGCAGTGTTCAAAAAAATTCTGCCAACTTTTGATCTGAACTCTGATGGAAGTTAGTAGAACAGAAAGTTGTAAAAATTGAGAATTACTGGGAGACTTGAGTAGTGTGTTGGTGTTTCTCTTTCTGTTTGTTTTGGGATTTTCTTTCTTGTTTGAGTGAACATAACAATGTTGAACAAAATTATGAAAAGAGGGCACCGGAAGCCCTCGAAATCTGAAGCAATTGAGCCTCCAATACCCACATCATCTGCCTCCAATGTGACTGTCAATCATGCATCACGGCTGGCTGGTGCAACACCACTACCTGTGACTCTTGCCACCGTCCCACAGTATCCTGGGACAGTTGAGGTCTTGCCAATGTTGAGGGATGTCCCATTGTCTGATCGACATAATTTATTCATCCGTAAACTTCAAATCTGTTGTTTTCTCTTTGATTTCTCGGACACAATGAAGTCCGCACGCGAGAAGGAGATCAAGAGGCAAACCCTTGCAGAGCTTGTTGATTTGGTGCAGTCAGGATCGTGTAAAATGAATGAGATAATGCAGGAGGAGCTAATCAAGATGATATCTGTGAATATTTTCCGGTGCCTGCCACCTGCACCGCATGAAAATGGATCAGAGGGTGGAGATCCTGAGGAGGATGAGATGTTCATGGACCCTTCATGGCATCACTTGCAACTTGTATACGAGTTACTTTTAAAATATGTGGTGTCATCTGAGACAGACACCAAGATTGCCAAGAAATATCTTGATCACTCATTTGTACTGAAATTGCTTGATTTGTTTGATTCTGAGGACATGAGAGAGCGGGAGTATTTGAAAACAATTCTTCATAGGATATACGGGAGATTTATGGTGCATCGACCCTTTATAAGGAATGCAATAAACAACATCTTTTATCGGTTTATATTTGAGACCGAGAGATACAATGGCATTGGTGAGTTATTGGAGATTCTTGGAAGTATAATAAATGGGTTTGCCTTGCCAATGAAAGAAGAGCACAAGTTGTTTCTTGTACGAGCACTAATTCCCTTGCACAAACCTAAATGTATTTCATCATACCATCAGCAGTTGTCCTACTGTATAACACAGTTTGTTGAGAAAGATTATAGGCTGGCCGATACTGTCATTAGGGGGTGCTGAAGTATTGGCCTGTTACAAACTGCGGGAAGGAGGTTCTTTTCCTTGGAGAACTAGAAGAGATTTTGGAGTTTACACAATCTGCAGAGTTTCAGCGCTGCATGGTTCCTCTCTTTAGGCAAATTGGACGAAGCCTCAATAGCTCCCATTTCCAGGTTTGAACAAATCCTCTTTCATTGGTACATTGATGTTGTGGTTATTTTGTTTAGGACAAAGGCTTTTGCAACTAGATATGTTTTATGATTAACTGTTTTAAACATCTTTCCCTTCTTCTAGACTCTAGAGCTTCATAAATTGTTCCATATTATTCTTTAAGTAACACGTTGAATATAATATGTCACAATAACATGCTGGAAGGATCAATATGATAATTATCTAACATTCTGTCTAACCTTAAGATGGGATTAGAAAAGTTACTTATCCCTTCTTTGTATAAAATAGTCAAACAGCCTTTATCTCTTACAGTTTGGGTAATTGCAGATAATCAGAAGTGCTTTATAAATGTTTATTTGTCACACATCTTTCACATTGTGTTGGTTTTATATTAGTTCTCAAGTTATGGAAAACCTTCATGCTTTTCAGATGAATATTTGGCGGTTTGGTTTTTCTGTCTTTCTTCTTCTCCTTTTATTGTTTAAAATGTTGAAATAAACTTGTTCGAGGACTACTTCTACTTCTATGCTTTCCATGAGACATTATTTACATTAAATAATGAGGCAGTCCTAATTCTCGTCAAATTTAAGTTTTTATCTCCTCTACTATGCAAAGTGGTTGGTAGGACTCTGAATTCTGAGTTTCGTATAATCTGTGTGGTGTTTGATATTGTAAACTCCTTTTATCACGATTCTGTGTTGATTTTTTCTAGAATCTTCTTCTACATGACAGGTGGCTGAACGGGCTCTATTCTGGTGGAACAACGAGCACATAGTTGGCCTGATTGCAGAGAATCGTCATGTTATATTACCAATCATATTTGACGCATTAGAAAAGAACATTCGAGGTCACTGGAACCAGGCGATCGTCGGTTTGAGCTCCAACATAAGACGAATGTTCTTGGAGATGGACACTGAGCTGTTTGAAGAGTGTCAGAGGCAATACGAGGAAAGGCAAGCGAGGGCCGGAGAAATGGAAGAGCAACGCGAGTTAAATTGGAAGAGATTAGAAGAAGTTGCTGCTCAGGTTACCAGTGGAGACGAAATGGTCTCTGTTTAGAGAGAGATATTTAAGTGAATTTTAAGAACACATAACTTGGAATAGTATCAATATTTTTCTGGAGTTGGCAAAAGCTCTATGGAATATGAAGAATTTGTGATGTCTTCTTCTTTGGCTGCTTTGATATCATTCCTAAAGGAATAGGAATGACTTATGAAAGGCAAAATGGAAGAAGGGAAAAATGCCAGAAAAAAATGAGGTAATAGTATTGTTAAATTTTGTTTCATGCTATGCCTTTCTTTTGTGGTTCTATTTTCCAACTTTTTTTATTATATTTTCCATGGGAATAATGGTTTCTGTTTTTTTGTAATCTGTGATTATTTTATGAATGAAAGTTTCCAATGGTTTTTCCCACTTTTCACAAAACAAGAGAAGAATGGGCAGAAAAACAAGTGATTGTTATTATTCAAGATTGTTCTAGAGCTTTGTAAATATTCATTCAATTTATTGCCTTTCTTGTTTGAATATTGAGCATGTGGAGTTTTATTACTAAAACTATAGTTAAAAGCTTTGATTTGTTGAAGGTGATTGTAGGGGGGTTTCTTTGTTGACATGTTTTGTTTTACGATCTGATACAAATATGATAACTTCATAAAATTCCTTATTTCCATTTGAAGTAAATTGCACACTGTAGTATGAGTTGTGGGTCATTCCAGATGTGATCAGGAGTATGAATTATTGGCCATTGGATTATAGATTTATAGAAGGTGGTGTGGTTCATGGCTAGTTGTGGGTCATTCTACTTTGAACTACTCCTGGTAAAGTAAGTGCAACTACAATAAAGGTGGAAAACTGAGTGAGAAGATTATAAAAACCAGAACAGGAAAAAGGAAAAACCATGTAAGAACGTGGACTAAGAGGGTGGTCGGCTTTGCTTATTTCCTAAAAGCTTTTACAATGTTTCAAGAGCTTATAATAAGTTAAATTTTATTTTAAATATAAGTTGTTGAAGTGTATGGATAAAATATGATGATGGATAATATGTTAGTAATGGTAGTTTTGAGATTAAAATACTCAGAGAATTAAAGGAGGTTGTGAAAAATAAATTTTGAAAAATAAATTTGGATCTCGCAAGTCTCCTAAAAATAGCTTATAAGTTTCTAAATGGTTTTTTTGAAGGATCTTATTAACTCTTTTTAAAAGAATTTACTAAACAAATTTTAAGAGTTTAAAGGCTCTGCCAGTTTTAAAAACAATGGAATTTCGTTTGCCAGCATCAAGTTTAGAGGAGGATTGTCGTACTTTTTCAAGAGGTCCAATCACACATATTTGTGAATAAGCATATCATGAGATAGTTTCTCTAGATCATGTGATAAACAATCCCATGTTAAAAACCCTAGCCTATTTTCTCCCAAACACTCTCTTTTGTTTCTCGTCTTGCTTTTCATTATTAATGGGCAATTATTGACCAGTTTTGGCCTAAAACCATCTCTATCTACGTCTTTTTTATTAATTTGTTTTCTAAATAAGTGGGTTTCCCACATAAATTTGGATTATTAGTTTGTATTCTTATTTGTGATTTCATCGTCTGGTCAGTCATATGGCTTGTCACCGTCTTGGTGTAATGTGAATGATTTAACAAGTAAATTTTCGATCCAACATAAATAATGAATCAAAATATGATTTTCAACAGGTTGTAAATCTAGAATTATAAGTATTCTTTGGCACTATAAAATTTTCATATATATATATATATATATATATAGGCTTTCGATTTTTATTAACCTAGTTGCTATGAATTTTTCATAGTTTTATTTTATGGTTTTTAACATATTTATTTATGTCTGTCTATCAATGTATTGATAGTTTGAATTAATTAATGAAACTATTTTTCTTGTAAAAAAAAAAAAAAAGCAATTAGAATTATTTTGCCCCAAAAATCCTAAGCAAGCAGCTCAACTAAGGTAAAATGAATTTCTTTTTTTCTTTCCATTTCTTTTTCAATACCAATGGAAAAAAATTGGGATAATCATTGTAAACCACCATGGTTGGCAGCCATATACAAAATAAGAATAATTAGTAAAGACACAAATATAGTGTTTGGTGGTGACGACTGTGTTAAGGCTGCGCCGCTCCCGAATATCATTCCAAAGTAGTCACCGTCACCACCGCCACCTGACCCACCACCGCCATTGCCGCCTGCTCCCGTGGTGGGCCCTCCACCGTTGGACATGCCAATGCTATTGTCCCTGCATTCACATAAATATCAAACAAAGTTAGAAAATTTACAAAATGTTTTAGGGTTTTAATAGCCCTAATATGATGCAAAAATAATTTTGATGAGATTCAAACTCAAAATAAAAATAACATGCATGAAAGATCATTAATTGTCAAAAAAGAAAATTCACAAACGACAAGGGCAATAAGGTCATTTTAACTCAAATTAAGGACCTTTTTACCCTCCAGTAGGACCAGTACACAAGCACTGGCAATAAGCTGGCTCTCCAGTGGTCCAAGAGGTGAGTTGGCCCACATCCATGGGCTGGAAAGCATGAAAACAGAAGAATGTACATATTTGGTTCAATTATTTTTCTTTTCTTCCTAAAACATCATTTTCTGTAAACGTTAGAAAATGTTCAATTAAATGTGACATTTGAGATATTTTTTTGATTTCAATGTTCAATAAAATGGTGGAAATATGGTGGGGTCTGTTCTGACTAAAAACAAACACTTTAGTTTCAATGGAAGATCAAAATTGTGTATGAGATCATAAACCAGCATGCATAAAGTGCCTACTTTGACTTTAACATGAATAGATAAATAATGTTGATATTGACATTTAGGTTGAGAAATGATTCTATTATTGAGAAATCATGTTGAAAAATGGACACCAAATTTTCAGATGAAAATGAGAAATACAAGTAAATTCTCATATTCAAAATGGAAAAGTAAAAACAAACTAGGAAATTAATTTCACTTTTGAAATAAAAATATGCTTATATTGCCCATTCTCATTTCAAAAGTCTCAAAAAGACAAAAACTATACATTTTTAAAGTTACATCAAAAGTAGGAGGCTAGAGAAACTAACTCCTCCACCATTAGTTGGCCATGAAAAAAACTTTTCTGAGTGTGATTATATCTTAAAGTGGCAAAATCAACTTCTTCACTAAAAAATGTTCACTTTTTTCCCCTCATCTCTCAATGAAGCCATTTTGAATCAAAGATGGAAGGATAATGTAATACTTCTTTAGAACAAAGGCTGCAAAGATCCATCAATTGGGACACCAACATCAAAGTTAATTTCAAAGAAGTGTCACCCCAAGATGGGCAAGACGAAAACACCCTTGACTCGTGCAGTTAATGAGAAAGTACAAATAGATCTCCTAGCTCCCTCCGTATTTCATCTGGTGCTTCAATACACAAGGTGAACGCCACACATATAATAATGATGTACACATGACATTCATGTAAATATTGAAATATCAGACGAAACACTATGGAGAATAGAAAATCTAGACCGGTGACAAGTGTAATTTAGAGCCATTATTGATGCCAACCGCAAAATATCAAAATGAGCTTATTATATGCATGCGTACCTTGGGCCACCAAGAACGCCGGCATTCATGGTCAGTTGGTCGATGAGGGTAGCGGATTTGGGCTCGACGCTGGAGGCCTTGCTATACTGCAAACTACTAGCCCCTTCGCCCGACGGCACGAAGAATGCTCCATTTACCATTATGTCCCCATTCGTCCTCCAGTTCCAGTCAGACCACTCCCCCTCATTCGTATCCTCACGTTTTGTCACCTATCGTAATAAACCAGCCAAAAAGATTTATATCCATATACCAAAAGAATTGCAATTTTCTATCAGAAGTACATAAAAAGGTGTTAATGTAATAAGGGATAATTACAAAAAAACCTAAGATTCGGTCTCAAAAAATCCAGACATGTTTCAAAATTTCAAAATACCCAATCAGGTTTGATTCTGTCTTAAATTTAAGGGGGCAACCGTAATATTTCTATAAATATTAGGGGGATTTTTGATAAGTTTTTTGCTTATGAAATGGGAAAATGTAAGGTGGCATCAAACATTAAGGAGAGTTTTGCAATTTCCAAGAACCTCTTAGTTTTTCTGTAATTAGCCCAAACCTCAAAAGCCTTTTGTAATTATCCCTTGTAATAATGATCATGAGTATAACAAAGATGGAAGTTTGAAAAATTTGTTCATGCAAACCACATGAGATTTGCTCATAGCATGTGTAACTGTGTAAGCCAATTAGTCCCTTCTTGCAACCTTGCCATTTAATAACACAAACAACACTAACAGCAACAAATGTAACACACATTGTAAGAATTATACCTCCTTAGCACTAGGATCACCCGGTGCAGTATAACGATTACCCTCACTATTGATCGTCGGGTTTGCACTCCCACCAATTGCGTAACTTTTCCATTGGAAAAAATCATTGTTCACCACATGAATATAACCTCTCCTACACCTAGGCATCCTCTGCACCAGCCCTTCTCCGAACCGATTAAATGCTATCGTCACCTATTTCACAAGTATAACAACTTTTATAGATAAGAACCAAATCACAATGCAATGTTGAAGAGAGAGAACAATTCAGATCATCGAGCTAAACCTGCATTCGAGTCGAGCAAGTACTTATCGTCATGCCCTAGCAGCATAACCTCATCATGGTGAGAAAAATAGTTATTCGATATAGTAATAGACGTAGACCCCATAATCGCATCGATCAAGCCATCCGTACAATGCGACAATGCACAATGATCGATCCATATATTCCTCGAGCGAAAATCGATATACCATCGCCGTCTGATTTTCCCCTATACCCAATATGCGTAGGGCTTGACCTTATATTAGTATTACCGGAAGGCAAGCAATTGTACACATGCACATTGTGGATGATAACATTGCTAACATATTGCAAAGTAATGCATCCATTTCCGGTTATCTGCACGTTGGCGCCACGACCATCGATCGTTTTATAGCTATTGACAATCAACTCGTGCTTGAGTTTGATTACCATGTTCGATTGGAAAACGATCCATAGGGGCTCGTCTTGGATGACCGCATGGCGGAACGTGCCAGGGGTGGGGTCCACCGTGTCGTGATCGGATGAGTCGGTGACGACGTAAAAGCGACCGCCTTTGCCGCCCATCGCCGCCTTGCCAAAACCGATGGCGCAGTCGGCCAGGCGCTGGCGGTTGGCGGCCCAGTTAGGGTCGCACCGCCAGCAATCGTCGATGGGGTTTCCGGTTAGGCATTGGGATTGGGTGTTGCTTGTTGGGGTGGTGAGGATTTGGCGCCTTTTTGATACTGATGAATTTACTCTCCTGAATTTGAGACAATGTTTGTGTCAAAAGATATGTTCTTTAATCTTTAGGTGAAAAAAATGGAGATAGCAAAAATGAGGCCAAAAGGAAGATAATTAGTAAAATGTAAATCATAGAGTAAATTGCGAACAATGGAAAAGGCAAACAGTAAAATCAGAGTAAGAAAATGAAGTACAACGATTGCTAGACTTTATCACATTGGATTTTTACAGTAAAAATGGCAAGTAAGTAAAAAAAAAAAACACCATGGCAATTGGCAAAGCAGGGGAAAAGCTTAAGAAACAGGGTAAAACAAGAATTTGAGTAAGATACAGATCTTAAAATGCAACAAACATTAATATCCAGATTACTTCAAATATTAAATCCAAAATTAATGCAGGAATAGTAACAAACCCAGCTTCTGAAAGCTATAAAAGAGCAAAACCCAGATGTAAAATTCCTACCTTTTTCTGATTAAACACATTTATGTTCAGAAATGAGAAAATACTGTAATGAGCCAAACACCCAGATGGGATTTTTAGTTCTTTTTGAAGAAACATAACAAAAACAATGTATAAATTATGTGTGTACCTTTTTACTTCTTGAGCCACAGATTCAGGGTTAGAGTGGTGAAGAGGGAGAGTGAGGTTCAAGAAACTGGTTGCCCCAATAAAAGAATAGAGAGAGGTGAAAAATAGGCCAAACAAGAGAATGCAGTTAAGAGGAAGCATTCTTAGAAACAGCAAAATTTTACAAGAGTTTGATTTTTGTATGTAAAGAAAGGAAGAGGGGTGTTTTTTGCTTCTTGGATGCAAGATCTGGTGACGATGTAATAATGATTCAATAATAATGACAAGATTCTATATAAAATAATGATGTCAACTAGGGACTAATTCAAGGTATAAACTGAAATGTAATGCTTTCTTTGTTTATTTCAACAATGAAGGAGAGAAGAGATCTGAGGGAGGCTCCATGGGACATGTAACTGTGTAAGTTTTCTAGTGTGTGAGAGAGAGAAAGAGTGGGTGAGAGAGAAAGTCTCTCACTACATTCTTCCCTATGCTGTCTATGCAGCACAGCAGCAGACACTTCACATATTCACCTTGCTAGCTAATAATAATAAATAATGTCCCATGAAATAATGTTATTCCATTGATGACATATCTGAAAAAGTAAAATAATAAATAAAAGAAAAATATAGTAAAACTCAAATGTCAGGATTTACAGAGAGAAAGGGACAACAGAGTGAGTTATCCCATGAGAACGCGCTCACACTCTCTCTCTCTCTTATATATATTAATTCTCTTATTAAATTATTTTCTTTGGAATTTATATACTGACTAAGAATTATAAAGATTCTTTCGAGAAAAAGGTCGTTATGGGGTAAATTTTATTTTTTATTTACTCTTAACATCTAACTCGGAAATTTAATTATTTGCACAAGAATACAGTTATGCAAATAGTCTGCAGTGACTTTTTCCCCACTTTTCTTGGTGAAAAATGACTTGGAAATACACACCCATCAAAACTACAATGGAAAAAGAGAGAAAATAAAGAAGTGCAATTTCTTTTGCCTTTTGAGGACCACTAATCACAATGAGGTTAACCTTTTTGCTCTTTTTTCCTTGGTAAAAGGGACCCTCTCTATGCTCTATCTCTCTCCCAAAAGCATATAAATAATGTCTACAGTCTGATCACATGCCTAGGCACTAGTCAGTTTCATGTTTTGTATATACAAATGCCTACTTCTCTGACATGTGATGTCTTGATTCTTTTTATACTAATACTACCTCATATACTTTTTTAAAAAGATAATTACATTTTACCAATGATAACCACCTAAACAACAGACCTTTCTATTTATTTTGATAGTTTTGTGTCTGGTTTTGTTTAGAGCTGTCGAAACGAGCAATGGCGGGATGGGTTGGCCCGCCGCCTAGAAAACCTCAGCCCAACCCAACTCATTTTGGTCATGAATTGGGCCGGCCGACTAAAAATTAAAAAAAATAAAAAAATATTTTTTATTATATTATTAATTTTAATAAATTAAATATATTAATGAATAACAAGTACATATTTTATAAAAATATTGTATACACTTTTATAAGAGATACAAATATAAAATATCAATTATACTAATTTTTTGTCTATTTTATCTAATATATCTTTTTGTTTCTTTTTTTTTAATTTGGCGGGCTAGCCCGCCGACCCAACCCGCCAAGCCCGCCGGCCCGGGCGGGGCCGGCCCGACGAGCCCGACCCGTTTGTTTTGTGACTCTAGTTTTGTTAAGCGAAAGGGTAACTCTCTAGCCCATCACTTAGCTCGGTTGGCTTTTTCCTAGATAGTCCCGAGTCGGTTATTGGAGATATTCCTAGTCATTTATTTCACATTGTAATGACGGATGCCTCCAACTTTCTGAATTAATATTACATTTTCCTCTAAAAAAAAAAAAAAACAATAGACCTTTGCGAGTTCTTCTCAAAAAAAAAAAAAAAATAGAACCCTCTTAACTCTACCATTTTTGCATGTTGCCATATATTGATCATCCCAATGAAATACTTTCGCAATATGTATATAACAAAAATATTATTTAGTAATATTTTTATAAATAAATATTATTTTAGTCATTTTTTAGTTTGGTTAATCATTTTGACCTTTTTAATTTCTGGAAAATTATACTTTTCCCAAGACCGAGAGCCTTTTTTGGGGCACGAAATATACGGCATCATTTTCTTTGAATGACCAAGTAACTCAACAAAAATACAAACATGACTTTTTCTTTTAGTTAAAATAGTTAAAAATTATGACTGCGAATGGATGTGGAAGAATTTCCATTTTTCGTTCGCTAATTTTTTTAATCAAACATACAATTGTTTATGAAAAATTTCAGAAAAAATATATTATTATCTCACTTTCACTTTTTCTCTTATTAATCATATCAACGCATTTTTTCACAAACAACTAATATTATTACACATTCTTCTACAAAATTCACTATTCACTCACTCACACATTTCTAACTACCAATCATATCCAATCATTATTTTACTATTTTTAAATTAAATCAACTTTCATCATTATTTTTTCATCTCACATCCAATTACACTCTCAAAATTTATCTTTTTGTCTTCCAAAATTGTTTTTACCACTATTCTTTAGCAAAAGGAAAATTTTCAAAATGAAAACATAGTTTACATTTGAAAAAAAAAAGTAAATGACCAATTTGGCCATTTCCATTTTCCACGTAAAAAATATATGGACAACAATACAATTTATTTTCCACTTGTTCTAACTACTTTTTCCATGAATTCCTTCATGTACCAAATTTTGATTCCAAAATCAACAATAGAAAAAGAAAATGAATTATTTATTGCATTGGTTCATGAAGATATATCTTGTTTAATTTGATGAATGACTGACAAATGGGAACTAAATTAAGATCATTAGGTTGCATGACGAGTTCTCTTAGCGGTCTTTAAATATGCAGTATCATTCAGCTACCACATGAATTTGCACTGAGAATTTTGTATGATCAAGTTGTATTTAATTTAGTTGAGTCGAACATATTACAATTCAACTTATTTATTTTTTTTTTTAGTACAATGGGGGAACTTGAGAAAGGGGACACGCGCACCCGTATGAGATCGAACCCGGGTCATTTACCCTTACAACACATGTCTCAAACACTAGAGCACAAGGTTGATCTCGACCTATTTAATTTATTATTAGAAATTGTGTTGAGCTTAATATAATTATTAATAGATCAAGTTCGAAAGAGTTCACAGTCTAATTAATTAAGACCCAGTAATTGGATTCTTTACATACATTTTATTACTTTTTATTTATTAGAGCGGATATGTGAAAAAAATTATTCAAGGCGAGTTCAAACGAGCTTTTATTGATCAAAATGAAATCGAGTGTACCGAGTGTTTGATTTATATTTTGTTTTTGTTGATAATAAATGAAAAGATAGTTCATATAGGTTGTTGCTGTGTGTGTGTTTTGGAAAAGCTCTTGTATCCCTAAATTTGGGGACAATCAATATTTCACGAGGAAACCCAACTACAATGAATTCAAAGTGATTTATGAGCGCCAAAAATAAAATCAGTCAAATTCTTTAGTTTAAACCTTCCTCGTTGCTCCACATCATGCCTAGTGAAAGGAGACAATGAACAATTTTTCCCGATTGTTCCTTCATATTCTTTGACATCAATACAACAAGACTAATGAAAACAGGATTATGATAAAGGAAGAATATTTCATTAGAATGAGATAATATGATTACACTTTGAGATAGTGCATACTTATAGAACATTTGAAACTTACATCCTAACCGCCTTTAACTATTCATTTAATCGTCTGAATCGTATGAACAAACTAATCGTATTTGTAACTATCAAGACTTTCGGTTGGAGTTTGTTGTTGCTTTGGTGAGATCTTTGATGTTGGTTATCATCCCCCCTCAAACGGAGCCGAGTGAAACGAAGGGGAGTTTGTGACGAAGAGCAAGGAATCGAGCGATGGACAAAATCTTGGTGAAAAGGTCGACAAGTTGGTCTCGAGATGGAATGTCCGAACAAGAAGTAACTTTGCCAATACTGTTCACGTACAAAATGGTAATCGAGATCAATGTGTTTGGTACGATTGTGGAAAAGCGGATTCCGGGCGAGTGCAATGGCGATTTATTGTCAACCCACGAGTTGGAGGGGAGGAAGGAATGTGAAGATCCTGTAGAAGAAAAGTGAGCCATTTGATTTCGAGGCATTGTAGCCAAGCACGATATTCTCGGTAGAGGAGAGAGAGACCGTAGGCCGCTTCTTAGAACACCAATCGATAAGATTTGAACTGGGAAAATAGTGAATCCGGTAGTAGAACGTCGATCGGTGTGATCACCGCCCGGTGAGTCGAGAGAAGGCTGCCCGAAGAGTGAGAGATGGCGGTGATGTGAAGACCAAGATTGAGAGTACCTTGAACATATCGGAGAATACGTTTGAGAGCGGAGAAAAGAAGCTGTGTTGGAGAATGCATATGTTGCAGATGGAATTAACAAAGCAAATTGTATGTCCGGCCGTGTTGTGGTAAGATATTGGAGAGCACCGATTAAACTGCGAAAGGTAGTAGGATCGAGAGAGGGACGGGGAATCGGGAGAAGGAGAAGAGCTTGTAGTTGGAGAAGAGGAAGGCTTGCAAGTGGACATGCCACCTTTGAAGTAATTCAGAGGCGTATTTAGACCGATGAAGAAGTAAACCAAAGAGATGTAGACTCAACTTCAATACCCGTAAAATAATGCGGGGGACCTAAATCTTTCATAGCAAACTTGAGCTCATAGAGTGAATAAGTTGTTGGATAGCGATAGAAGAATTCCTGTAACAATAATATCATCAACGTAGACAAGAACCACCAAAAACAGATTGGCCCGAGAACAAACAGAGAGGAGTCGCCTTTACTACACTTGAAGTGTTGTTGCGAAGGAAGGAAGATAAGAGTTGGTACCACGCCCGAGGTGCCTGTTTAAGGCCATAGAGTGATTTATGCAACTTGCATACATGATGCGGATTAGAAGTATCAACAAAACCCCGAGGTTGTTGCATATAGACATCCTCTTCTAATAAGCCATGAAGAACGCATTTGAGACATCAAGTTGGCGAATAGACCAATTCGAGTGAAACCGAGGGAGAGAACAATACGAGATAGTTTGGGACTTGACCACTTTGGACTAAATGTCTCCCGATAATCAATGCCATGTGTTTGATTATACCCCCGGCAACTAACCGTGCCTTGTAACGAGCAATCGAGCCATCAAAGATTCTTTTTAATCTTAAAAACCCACTTGCAACCGATAGGGGTTCTATCATGAGGTAAAGGTACCAAAGACCATGTCCATTCTTTGAGTAAGTAGGCGAGAAAAATTCTTCATGCATAGCTTTTCTTGCCAATACAAATTCTCGAGCGAGACTTATATGTAAGAGGTTCGATGAGAGGAGGATCATGAGATACACCATTAACAAGAAAGACTCGTGGTTTGAGGGAACCATTTTTCGATCGAGTAATCATTTGATGAGTAGAAGAAGAGAGCAAGAGGACGGATGAAGAAGCGAGGAAGGGAAGGAAGAGGAATGGGAGCGGGGAGGTGGTGATGGGGAATGAGAAGAGCTGGATTCAAAGAGTAGATGAAGGTGCGGGAGTTCTTTGAGGAGATATAGGAGGATTGAGTGGACTTGGAGGAGGGATAGGAGGAGTGGACAAAGAAGGAAGCGAAGAAGAAGATGAGAAAGGGGTGATAGGACATATAGGAGAGGTTTGTGTAAGAAGAGTTGATCGGGGAATGAGAGATAGGAGGTGTGGAATGAGAGAAAGGAAATGTGGATTCTTTGAAAACCACATCTCGGAAATATATATGTGATGAGTTTGTAAATTCATGCACCTATACCCTTTTGATGTGTCGAGTAACCTTAAATAGACAATGAGTGGAACGATATTCCAATTTGTGTTTGCAATAAAGCCGTAGCCAAGGAAAACAAAGACATCCAAACGTTTTTAGATGAGAGTATCTTTGGTTTGGAGTTATAGAGACATTCATAAGAGGATTTGTTGCCAAGAATGTGTTTAGGTAATCGATTGATGACATAGTTTCTTTGTGGATAAGGCTTCAAGCCAAAATGAGAATGGAAGATTAGCTTGATGTAAAAGAGCAAGAATCTGTTTCAATAAGATGCATATGGCGTCTTTCACTTTTACCATTTTTTGAGGAGTGTAGGGACAAGATGTTTGGTGTATAATGCCAAGAGATTGAAGAAATGAACCAAATTGTTTGTTAACATATTCCCCACCATTATCGAACGAAAGATCTTTATTTTAGCATTGAATTGTGTATGGACAAGATTGTTAAACGCAGATAAATGCGTAAAAGACATCGATTTTAATTTTAATGGAAAAATCCAATCGAATCTTGTAAAATCATCAATGAACAAAATATAATATCGATAATTGCTATGAGATGGTATATGAGAAGGACCCATACATCCGAATGAACAAGCTCGAAAAGGATGAGTAGTTCTGAGAATGAGATAAAGGAAATGGCAATCTATGAGCCTTTGCATCTTGAACAATTATTACAATCAAAAGAAGTACAAGAGGAGGAAAATAAGCTAAATCGAGGCTAAAACTTTGAAGACTTGAGCAGAAGGATGAGCAAGACGTTTGTGCCATAGGTGAGAGTTATCTGAAGTGGTGTTGAAGGCTGAATGAGTGGAGACATGAGTTGAATGTGAAAGTTCTTTGGGGAAGAGGGTAGAGACCATTGCTACAAGGGCCGGAATTTGAGATGATGAGTGATATTGTCCGCATTCGTACCTCCTTATCATTGAAAAGTAAAAAATCACGATTATTATCTTTGGCTAATTGATAAACGAGAAAGAAGATTAGTGGAGATGTGAGGAACATGAAGAACATGAGAGAGATTAAATGAAGAGAAGGGAGTAGAAAGAGTGCCATTACCAGTGTGAGCAATATTCAGTGCACTACCATTTCCAACTGCTACTGAATCACACCCATCATATGACTGGAAAGTGGAAAGATGAGAGAGATCATTGGTAACATGGTCATTTTGCCAGGTGTCGAAACCAAGTGCATCCGGTGGGAGGCATGGGAGTGGAGGAAGAGGAAGAAGCATTGTCAGAGGTTTGAACAGTAAGAGCTTGCCTGTTCCTTTGAGGCTTGGTGCTTGCAAAATTCACAAAGTCATTACGATACCAACAATCAATAGCACGATGAAAAGGTTTGCCACAAATTTGGCACCATGTGCGAGGATCACCTCGAGTTTCGAAGAAAAGGAGTTTGGAGATGGCGAGGAGGAGTAGGAGCGGAGCCTCCGCCATTGAAATTACCCTTCCGGGGGAAGAACCACGAAAATTACTTCGACCATATCCCCCGCCACGAAAATTACCACGGCCTCGTGATTTGTATATAGCATCAGATGAATTTGAGACTCAAGATGTCTCGATCAAGAATGAAGTCTTATTAAGTTGCGATTCAACTCTTCAAAGAATAAGAAGACCGGTGAAATTATGTAAAGTAAATGAGGATGCATATTCAATCGAAATGAAGTCTTGAAAGACTCATACTCGGATTTAAGTCCCCGAAGAACATATAACATCAAATCTTCGTCCTTTCTCGATTCATTCACAAGAAATGAGATTATCATGAAGAATCTTAACATCATCCAAATAAGTTTGCATAGATTTAGATCCTTTCGAGATTGAGTAGTTGCATTTTCGATTGATAGATATGTGTGCGAGAGAACGACCGATACTGCGTTCAAAGGCTAACCAAATATCGAAGCGGTGGTCGAGATATGACATGATGAAGCATTGATGGTGAAATTGAGGCAAAGAGACATTTTTACGGAGGTGCTTGTCAACGAGCCGCCATTGGATAATGTGGATTTGGAATAGAAACACCTCGGGATCGGAAATCAACATCGCGGGCGAGAAGAAGGATCAATAACATGACTAAGCGGTCATAAGCATCAAGCATTGAGTATAACCGAGCTCGCCATAGATTGTAGTTGCCATTGTCAAGTTTGAGGATGGAGTAAGGAGTTTAGATTTTGAAGAAGAAGACGTAAGCCGGATGGAAGGGATGGAGTGTGATCGGTGGACAAGAAGGATCGGAATCAGATTGAAGTCTGCCATGGGAGAAAGCTTGAATAGAAAAAAAAATTGTATGGTACATTCATGTTCTTTATGGCTCTGGATACCATAATGAAAACATGATTATGATAAAGGAAGAATATTTCATTAGAATGAGATAATATGATTACACTTTGAGATAGTGCATACTTATAGAACATTTGAAACTTACATCTAACCGCTTTAACTATTCATTTAAGCGTCTAAATCGTATTGAACAAACTAATCGTATTTGTAACTATCTAACAGACTTTCGGTTGGAGTTTGTTGTTGCTTTGGTGAGATTCGATGTTGGTTATCAAAGACAAACACTCACCAAAGAACAAATAAATTTGAACGATGCGAAAATAGAATAAAGCATTGAAAATCGCAAGAGTCAAATTGATGCAAAGAGAAACCCCACGGGTTGGCTGGTGGCTAAGGGGTTGTAATTGCAAGCGAGGTCTCGAGGTTCGATTCGACTACTGCGGAGTTTTGGGGTTGGGTTTGCCCTCCTCCCTTAGAAATTAGGACCATCCATGGGAAATCGAATGTCCCATGGGTCGAAGCGCGTGTGGGGGTCGTGCCCACACCTAGGTCGAAAAAAAAAAAGAATAGATGCAAAGAGCGAGAAGGAGAGAGACATGTTAATAGACTCAAATGATTAAGATATAGTGTAGTTTATTGTATTATTAATTTAATCAATTTGTGGGATAACAAATTTTAGTGATAATTTTGTTGATGCTATACTTAATGCGCATCAATAGATGCACGCTAAAATGTTAAACTCGTTATTTTAACAAATATTTGTTGTACTCAAAGTGCATATATATTGGGTATAACATAGCCTAGAACTTTACAAGTAATTAGGGGTGAGAATTGGATCGGATTGATACTATTCACACCAAATTATCAACTCTAACTTGACTCATTAATTATTCGTGTAAGATTTATCAACCAAAACCCAACATACTTAATTCTTTCCGACCTGAATTCGATCTGAAATGACCTATACATTTTCAAAATTTGAATAATTCATATATTTACGTACATAGATTATATGTGTTATATGGGTTGTATGTGCTAATTCTCATCCGGAAAATTCTATTTATATACTCTGGATAGTTTTTTATATTTGAATCATCATATTAATAGCTTATTAAATAAATAAAAAAAATCATAAAAGGCAACATCATAACAACACAAAATGGATCAAATGGTTAAATGGATAATTTTAAGCTGGCATGAACTTGACCCATTTATTATTCATATTATAGAGATTGGATCTCATACTGACCTGAACTTGTCAAACCTAAATCTTAATCTGCTTATAACGTGTTAGGTTAAGTACGAGTCGAGAAATTGTGATCTCTAGTCATAACTATTGAAATCTCTGTTATGGTTATCAAACTTGAACTCAGCAACTTGCATAAATTGATGCACCAAATTTGAGGCAAAAAAATTCAATTTTAAATCAAGCTAGGCAATATTTGCGGCGGCCTTATACCTAAATGATCCATTGGTCTTCGAGTCCTCTTACGGGATTTAGGCCCAATTTCTGTCACATCTATATTCCTTGTTCCGAATGGGCTTTTGCTGGATGTATTTCTCAATTCTCAGAATATACAAGCCCATTTAAAGGAGGCTCGGAACTTGCTTCGGCCTGCCGCTCGGCTGCTCCAAGCCTCCCAGCGTCGTTCAGTTTTCCCTCCCTCACTTGAATCACTCTTGAAATGCAGTAATGTCGAGGACAGAAGGTTTTCTGATCCTTGATCAGCAAAATGCTGCAACAACAATAACCGGAGGTAACTCTTGAAATCAATTTATATCGAGTACCTTTTTATGCTTTGAATTACGTAATTGCTTTATGATTCGGAATATTTTTGTTATAACTCATGTGAATTCACTGATTGATCTTCTACTTAATTTTCTGGGGTTTTGTGTGGATTTCCAATTTGACTTAAGAAGCTTCATTGTTGAGTATAAATTAGCTTGATTGGATCTTTGATTTCGCAAATTAACTACTTTTTTTGGTAGTTAATTCCATTTTGTTGGTTTGATAATCTAGTCAGTTTTTTGTACTAGTTGTAGAATTGTCGTCTCCTTTTTCGTTTTGGTGTTATTTTTTGGGTTTTATGTGTCAGCTGAAATTTGGTGTATGAATTGAGGCCGAGGGTTTTTTATTTACTTCTAAAATTTTGAATAAAATTCCAGATATAGCAAAGAAGGCAGCTAGACCTCGCCCTCGAAGTGTGGTTAGGAGGAAACTTGCAGACATTAGCAACTTGCCACAAAATGAAAGGTTGTTAATTCAAGAGGAGAAGTCACATCCCGTTGAGACAACTACGAAAGGGTACATTCACCAGCTCCAAAAGGTAATGTTATCTGTAGGTCTTATCGTGCTCGCGATTGGCTCACTTATTGTGCTTATTTATTTTAGCTTGATTTGTCTTCGTGATTCAGGAAAACTTGGCTTTGGTGAAGATGTTGGCACAGAGAAAGTATCCTCTTTGTGTTCAATCATGTTTCAATATAGATGTTTTATTGGAGAATTTTCATTACTGCAGACACATTGGCTTGTGATTAGGTCTTAGCTGTTCCTCAACATTGTTTTGTTATAGCATAATCATTGAACAGAGTGGAACCGAGTTAGATAGATTAAGAGTAAGTCTGCTTAAAATGCACGAACAGAATCAACAGCTAGCACTGTCAAACTCCCAAATTCTTGCGGTGTGTTTATTTTGATTTATTTATGTACTTCTTGATTTTCTGAAATCTTGTTACTTCATTTGTTTGACATTCAATGATTTCTCTTTTTCTGATTTCAGGAATTAAATTCAGGTAAAGATCGGGTATGTGCAATGATATTCGAATGAATATTTCTTTTCAATACATATTGTGTGATATTAGTTTTTTTTGAAAAGATTGTGTGATATTAGTTAATTATTTGGAAATAACACATTTTTTGGTGTTCCCTTTATTTCAGTTGAAAGTGCTACAGCATGAGCTTGGGTGCAAAAGTGCTCTGCTTAATGCAAGAAAATTGCAACGTGATGTCTGTATCAAAATCTTTAGCTTCCTTCTATAGAAAATTGTCATAGTATGTTATGTTTAACTTATGCTCATTTGTTATTCAGGAAAAAGCAAGAACAAGCCCATGCAAAATTGCTGATGCTGAGGTAAAAAAATGCACTTTTTTAATTCAATTTTCTATCCTGTTCTGTGTATACCTGCACACGTTTAGTTTAGTTGTTTAGTGTGTGTCTGTTCGGTTGTTTATACATGTAAAACACACCTCTTTGTGTTCGTGTTGCTTATGTGTTTAACCAATTTTGGTTTTTGATTATTAACCCTTGCCATTGCTGCTATAACTTTCTATATGTGAAGTTGATCAAGTCTCTCGAGGGAGGGGAGTCCTCAAAAGAAGATAAAGTTGATGAAAAAATTCAAGTGACTAAAAGGGGTTCACAATCAAACAGTGAGTAATTATTATTGAATACCTCGTTAGATTTAAGAAGGATCTTCTTTACTGAAGTGTGATTTTCCCTTGGATCATGCATAGCTTTGGACTCTTCTGAACAAGTTCAATCTAAGGAGAAGACTGAAAATAAAAGGTTGTTTTCTGCTTGCTACTAGACCAGTGATAAATTATCATAAATTTTTGTTTGAATACTCATTTTTACTTTGACCTTTGTGTGTTTTCATGTCAGGACTTTTGTAAGGAGGCAATCTGCTAGATTTAAAGCTGTAGAATTAAACCCTGCTGAGGATTTGTTTGAGACAGGTGACGCTAAAGTTCCCGCACGTCTGTTGCCTGATGATCCTGTCCCAGAACAAGGGTCGACTTATGAGAGTGCACATGTAGAAAATGAAGTTAACACAGGCAGTTCTGGCCTCAGATATGAGTCTCAAGAGTTTGGAAGGTCGTCTCTCTGCAGGCCTTCACGCCTAGCAGCCAAAAAGGTTAAATCCTACAGGGAGATACCAATAAACGTCAAAATGCGCAGACCTGTGTGAGACATATGCTCGTACTAAACGCACCGTGCAGGCCGTCATTTCTGGTTATTTTGTTAATATCTTGATTTGATTGGCCGAAATTTACTGCTAACATACTATAGAGGGTTCATTAACAAACCAGTTCCTGTATGATGTAAATACTGAGAGTTTCACTATGTTACTCGGTTTCAAAAACCTGAATGTTTTCTAGTTATACGAGCCTAGAGTCCTCCCTCACTTGTGTGGCTGCGCAAACAGATTCTTGTTTGCACGTAACATGAAATTTACTATGTTGATTGACATTCTGGTGGCTTGTGGAAGAAATTTCTGACCCACTGGTTTCATGTAATAATCTGATATTGTTCCTTTTTCCTTTCTTGAAAGGGATAATCTGATACTGTTGATAGAATCATAATCCAGACCATCTCTTATGTGTTGAAAATTTGAAAATAAATGGAGGTTTGTCTGTGTTATCTGTTGTGTCTTCCTTTAGTTGCTTGGTAACCCTTACATCTCAACATTACCTTCGAGCACCATATTAATGCTGAGAGTACCAATATCTCCTCTACCAGGCCACCATAACATCTGTTGAAAGACCCTTCATGAGCTATAGTTGAAAGGTTTTCGACTTTTGGTTTGATGAATTTGGGTTTGAAAAGGATGCTTGGAATGGTTTTAAATCATTCAACAGTTCAAAAATGATTGGTTATAAACTCTTTGTTCAGAAACGCAAAAAAGTTATTTTCGTTGTCGAAAAAGGATATTTTTTTTTTGTGAATGTTTGAAATTATATAGTGCTAAAAAACTTTGTATTATTTTAAATTACGACTAGGATATGGATTATGCTGGATTCATGTTTCTGGCTTTATCATTTTGAAGGAAGGATTTTATTTCGTAGGTTACACATTTTTTAACTAAAACCTGAATTTGAACTCTAGCTGGGCTTGTAGTCTGGCTGCCTGGGTGTGCCCCTTGTCGAATATCCTATCAAGGAAGTATTTATTACCATTTGTTAAAAATCTCCATGTAGCTTGAATAGTCCCGGCCTGGTGACTGTGCTAGGTTCCCTTGTTCACATTCGCCTGCGCTATTCTTTCGATTGGGCCCCGCTTAACCCTACCAGGTTTCGCCCCAGTCTGCAGCCTGCCTAGTGCGTAGTGTGTTTTAGAACACTGTTTATCACATTTACACTGATCTTGCAATTGACTAAGAATAATATGGAGGAAATATTTTCTTCTTAACTTAGTTCTGAATGAAATATATCAATTAGGAGAAATGTTTTTAATTTTTCAGTTCAATTTTTTTTTTCTTTTTTAATTATTTGTTTTCCTTTAATATTTAGTAAAATGATGACTTTTTCCCCCCTTGGAAAGGAAAGTTTGTTTTCGATTACGCTAGTAATAAAAAGACATGAAAAAAGGACCAGTACTGCAAATTAAATTCGATCATATGGATTTTTTTTAAAAGTACCAAGAATGCATACTTCTAGATTAAGTGAACAATTTTCTTAATTATTGTTATGGTATATTTTAAAAACTTATAACGTTATAAATATACTGTCACAGACTTTTATCTGTGAGAGAAAAGGATTGGATCAACTCATTATTATGTTTAGACTTTAGACATAGCCCAAATGCTTTAAAAAAAAAGGCCCAAATGATATCCATAGTCTTTTCAAGATGACAGCCCTAGTTTTAAAAATTATGAGTTGCAATACTATTTTTTTAATAAGTTGTGAATAGTTGCAATATTATTAATCGTTGTAATTTGTTTTTTTGGAGTAGAATGAGGAATATTAGGGAATGAGACACAGTTATGGGATCGAACCCAGATCAAATATCTTGATAATACTATTAATAGTTGTAAATTGATTCAATTAATCGTTGTAACTTTTTAATACAGTAACAAATGTTCCATCAATGCATATTGTGCTTTATCACCAAAAAAACCGACTTGTACACAAAACTAAGAAAGAGATTCTATAATATTTTTAAGGCAAAAACTTGCGTGAGACGGTCTCACGGATTTAGATCCGTGAGACGGAGCCCTTACACAAAGTTTTAAAGGTTTTTTTTTCAGATTTTATTTTTCTTAGGGTTTATATGTGTTTTTTTAGGGTTTATTTTGTTTCTTGGGTTTATTTTTAATTGATTTGGGTTTTTAGGTTTTTTAGTTTTTTTTAGGGTTTATTTTTTATTTTTTGGGTTTATTTTTGTTTTTCGGGTTTATTCTTCATGGTTCATGTTTTTAGGGTTTATTTTTGTTTCTTCATGGTTCATTATTATTTTAAATTTATTTTCATGGTTCATGTTCTCAAGACGGAGCCCTTAAAAGGTCCGTTTCACGGATTTAGATTCGTGAGAGTTGAGACTGTCTCACAAGAGACTTGCTCTATTTTTAATAATCTTTCTATCCTGATGAGTTTATATTATATACCTTACTTTTAATTTTTTAATTTTGACAGAAAGTATTAGTAACTAAATCCTACATCACAATAAAGAAGGTAAAAATTGAAGCATGGGATCCACAAACTAAAATATCCACATTTCCACATAGAATAACAAGGTGACAAAAAAACTTGACATTTTAATATATTACGCCATCAACATCTTTGGTCTCCATTCTAACAAAAAAACTTGACATTATAACAGTACAAACCGTGTTGCTGCACGAACAAAAAAGATAAACAATTCCACTGCTAATATCAACATCTTTGGTCTCCATTCTGCCTCCAAATACATTTTAAACAAAAGCTGTATCCCAAACAAAATATAACAAAAGTCATAAATTTTGACGTGGTTGTCTTTAAATCATAAATTGTCTAAATAATCTTAGCCGTTGATATTGTGGGCTCTAACTCCCTCTACTTTGACGGTAGAATAGTTACAATTATATTTTCAAATCGAATTCGGAAAAAAACTCTCTAAATTGTTATTCGAATCGAATAATAATATTTGAAATTCAAAAATTATAATTCGAAATTATAATTCGAATTCGAATCGAGTTTGGAAAATGAACACCTTAGTGGATAATACGATAAAACATAGGGAAATAAACAAGGTACTATGGGTTACATGCTATATATGATCAACAACCAACGTGTTAGTGACTTAGTTCAATGTTCGTCTGGTCAATAAGTCCCAAATGAAGTTAATTATTTTGAACAGGGTACAAGGTATTAGTTTGTAAATCAATCACCTCTTTGGTTTGAGGATATTTTGATAGAATTGTGGTGACATTTGCCCTTATGTCTTCCTTATTTTTTTTAGTGATGATAATGGATACGGGTCCAACTTAAACTTATAACCTCCCAGACCCACTCCATTTGGGCCAGGTTTAACAGTGAACACAGGTGAATCGGGTTTGGGTTCATTTACGGCCCGATCCTACCTAGACACAACCTATTTATTTTTTATTGTTTAAAATCTATATTTATAAGAAATGGGGAGAAATTTCCCTTTAAACAAAATTGTGATTCAAATCAAATGTCTTTCTTGTTTTTTCAGCGATGACAATGGGTAACCGGGTCAAACACAAACTCGGACCTATCCAGACCCAATCCATTTGGAGCGGGTTTTATCAGTATTGCCAGCGGCGGATCTACTTACAAAATATGGTACAACTGTACCCCTAAACTAAAAAATTCCAACTATATTTTTCAGTAAAGAAAAAATTAATAATAAATTTGTACCCCTATTTTTACAAAAAGTAAGAATAGAATTAGAAAATCCAAATAAAACAATAAAAATCCCCAAAATAAAATTTCAAAAACTAAATGATTGACTTAACAACTTGAATAAATAAACCATGACAAAAGTCAAAACCTACAAAACTAAAAATATCAAAAAACAAAAATCTAATAATATCAATAATGTTACCAAAATTGTGTTTTGTTGTCTTTTATTTTCTTAATTATTCTAATTTTTTATATAAGTGTATTAATTTTTCATGTATGGTTACATGATCAACTTTTACAAAATTTTAAATAGCATTTTGTACTTTGACTTTAAATATTAAACAATATTTATATGCACATTTTTTTAATCTATCGCGCGTAACCCCATTTCAAAAATCCTGGATCAACTCATCGAGTATTGCAAATGGGTGAGTGATCGGGTTCATTCGACCGACCCTACCCAAACATGTACAAACTAATTAATTCATTTATTATTTAAACTTTATTATACATATCTTTATAATATTTTATTTACGAAAATATATTTTCGAAAAAAACTTTAAAAGTATATTTTTATAAAAGAATATAATTTCTAATTTTCTTAAATTATAAAGTGGGTCCACGGGAAAAAACCGGAACAAGTAGGGATAGCAACGAGGCAGTGCAGCCAAACTCGAAACCCGCCGCGAAGGAAAATGCAAAACTGTGACCCGACGGGTTGAACCCGCCGGACCGCTTGAAACTTTTTTATTTAGAAGTCACTCACGCCGGGGTCTCACGCTTAGATCAGTAACTCACCTTATGGAATTGCCAAATTAGGTTCACTGTTTCAACAAAATGAAATCTATAAATGTATTTTCTATTTATTTTAATTTATAATAAAAAATTATAATTCATTTCTCATAGATATTTAAAGCTCAAAAAACTTGACATTAAAAAATTATTGAGACATCAAACAGGGGGCGCCCCACTGAATTTAATTGAATAATCAAGCTTTTATTATTCCAGCCTTTTCAATATTTTGCAATTAACATGAATTTTTTAAGAATCACAAAGTCCTACAACTGAACCCTATTCGAAATGTAATTACAGAGAAGAAAAATTATATTACATTATAAATTCCAGGACTTGAACTAAAAATAAAAAATTTTGAGTCTTAATTAATTTATACGGGGCGCGGGGTCCATAAGGATCCATTACCCGCTCCGGATCCAGTTCCGGGACTTATTTGACCGGATTTGAACCCGCCCTGAATGGGACGGATTTGATGCGGAGCCGGGTTTTGACCGGCCCCATTGCCATCCCTAGGAACAAGAGATCTAAAACGATTTGGGGTGGGTTTGGTACTAGTGACCTTAAAAACCTTAACCCACTGATTTTTGTCAAGCAGACCCAACCATTGCTACTATGTGAAAAACAGTAAATGCAGAACTGTTTCTATTAATGTAAGGAAAAAACATAATCATATGTTGATTGTGGATTCTTGCCCTTTTTTCCTTTAATTTTTTTTGAGAAGGTTTAATCCAATATCTTTTATCTGAAGTAACATTATGAGAATTAAGGAACAAAAAAGATATCCCGCCAAAAAGTAGTATTTGCACAATCATTTTGTCAAAACGCGTTTTCATCACATCAAGCATGATTGAAATATAATCACAGACAGTTAGTGTGCTAGAAAATGAAATTGGAAAATCTTTACATTATCCTTGTCTGATTCCCTAAAAGCACTTGCTTTTGACATTATATATTGTCCTCAATATTAATGAGCCAATTGCATGTCTAACTTAAAACATAAGCACATAATTTCTCTTCATTAATTACCTCTAATTAATTTTTTTCTTACTTGTGTACTTATTAATACATCATTTATATTAAATCGTGTGAGATTAGTTATCATAATAATGTAGCATCAAAAAGCCTAGCTATGTCACAAACTTGTACGACGTTACAATATGAATACTTTTAATTATTGTAAAATTTGAATTTAAAACCTCAAAATTATAAATATGATGGTCTAAATCCTCAGCAGTGTCACTATATAGTGATTTGCAATTTCATTTTGATTGAGAAAAAAAAATATTATTTGCAATTTCATTTTGATTGAGGAAAAAACTAAAATTATGCAAATCAATACATGTTGTGTAATAGATGTAATTTTTCAATATGCATACATGTATATATATATATATATATATATATGCTTTTATCTTGAGTCAATATAATACATCATTTCTTTCCCCATTTACATTGGGTAATAGATGTAGTTGTTGGTAAAACATGTACCAAAATGACTAATATTGTTCCCTTGTTAATTAGTACTTTAGTAGGCTTTAGGGGTAAAAATAAAGCATTTAGTTGCATATGGCCTATGGGGAAGTTAATAATCATTATATGCTTTGTTCATAACATAAAGTCCTAATTAAGCCAAAAACATTAAATAGCCACTAACTAAAACCTTATCCATCATATAATTTTAGATCTCATGTTCCGTGACAGTGAAACAATTCATGGTTGAGCATGGGAGAATAATTTGTTTTTGATAGATTAGTGTGGGAAACTTAGGTTTGGATTTGTATCTTTATTTATTCTCACTTTATTGTTCCATTATTGTTATCTTAATTGTCGTTGTAATTAAAAGTCGCCTTGAATTATCCAATTAGATATTCAGCCCACAAAAAGAACGATAAAACTACAATATAATATAAGAATTGGATCAAATGAGAACCAATTTCTTATGTGAATTTGTAGTGACTAATCCAAACTTTTGGTAATTAAAATTGTCAAGATTTCATTATTCAATTTAGTCGGTTGGAGACTAATTTGATAATATTAAGGACAGTAATGTAGTTTTCTCTAGTCTGGATAAGAAATTGGATAACATGAAAACATATGACCAAATATGCAGCTACAAATTTTTAAATGTGCAGTAAAATTATTGAAGGTTGACTTGATTAAAGACAATTTTATCATTATTGATGGAGAACAAAGCATGTAATGTAGCATTGTTGTGTTCTAAGTGTACATCAAAGGAATTCTAAATGTGCATTAACGACATCTAAATGTTCAATAATTTTTTATTCGTAAATTTGATTTTCAAAATAAATTCAATTCGAATGCTTAAATGCAGAATTTTGTAGGGAAAAATGGTATGAGTTTTTTGTTCCTAGGTTGCAAGAAATAATATGATATAATTTATTTTGAAAAAACTTGTTTTTTTGGAAAATATAGAGAAATTTTAAGTAAAGTAATATTTTAATTGGGGGAGAGAGAGAGAGAGAAAGAGAGAAATAAGGAAATTTATATTTAGATAATTAATGCTCTCATTTAAAAGTCGTTTGATGTACATTTAGAGATTCATTGCTAAATATAAGGATGAAGATCATGTAACCGTTCCTCCAGCGAATTTACATCCATCAGGTTTAATTTATTGGATGATTGTGATTTTGAAACAATTTCAATTAACATGAGTGTACTCATTTGCAAGTTTACAATTTTTATTAGTAATTTAGGCAACTAGGACTCTATTTTTATAATTAATCTTGGTTGTTAATTCACAATCATCAAATGCTGATATTAGTTTCTGCAGACGTATACTAGGAAACAGTCTCATTGGATCCCCTATATATATATATATATATATATATATATATATAGGGGGAGGATCAAGTGAGACTATGTCTCTAGGTGAGACACAATGGACTAATCTCAACCATCCCCCACTATTAATCAATGGATATGATTTAATGGATCAAAAATATATTAAAATATTAATTTAATCAATATAAGGGTAGTAGGGTAAAATAACATAACAAGTTAGTTACAAAAAATGGAATCAAATTTCTTTCTCTTTCATACATCTCCCAATCCCAATTTCTCACGTCTCTCTCTCTCTCTCTCTCTCTCTCTCTCTCTCTCTCTCTCTCTCTCTCTCTCTCTCTCTCTCTCTCTCTCTCTCTCTCTCTCTCTCACACACACACACACACACACACACATTCCTCCATTAACGCAAATAAAGAAAATTGTGAAGATCGAACTCGAAAATTACAGTTCATGAAAATTCTGAGAGAAAAACAAGAAAATCGGTGCAATATTACGGAGAAATAACTAACGGTGAGTTCGAAAACTAAATATGCAACAAAACTCAACTAAATATGCATTATCCGAAAAACTATCTATGCGGCGAAAAAAAAAACTAATATGTAGTACAAAGTATATCCAACTATGCAAGACATTATAAACTATGCAACAAAATCAACTAACTATGTATTATCACGGAAACTATCTATGCATTGTGGAATAACTAAATATGCGAGACATTATGTAACATCCAATTTTATAATTTCCAAAAGCAACATCCCATTTTCATAACTAAATATACATTATATTGAACCTATTTATGCGGTGCAAAGTATAACTAAATATGCGACGTTATATTCAATCATGTCTTGTTTTTCATAAGACAGTGCCAACAAAATAACTAAATATGCATTATTTGATGTCTAATTATACGCAAAAGAACCCTAACTATCTTTGTAAAATAAAAATATTTGGAAAGAAAACAAGTTCCTTAAAATCCGCCACAAAATCCGCAGTGTCCATTTCGGCCCATAAAATCACTGGGACCACTAATTTGAATTGCAAAATTACAATCTTACCCTTAAAATTAGCGAAAATTAGGAAATAATTAAAAAAACTGAATTAATCACATCCCTTCATTTTTTAAGATCAATGGGTAAGATGAGTCCACACTGTCTCACCTAGGGAGGGTGGTCTCATTTGAACAAATCCTATATATATATATATATATATATGAGACATGAATCCAATGAGACCGGTGTTTGTGATGAAAACATAGAGACTACTCTTGCGAGGACGGACGCGAGAAATTCGTTCTTGGGGGCGAAATTCGGGCGATCTTGAGGCGCGCGAGATGGTGCCGCCAAGACAGAAAGCCCTCCCGGCGAGACCACAAGTTTTTTTATATATGTATATATACAATCAATGGCGAGAGATAGGGGCCAACAGGGCCCCTCTTTTTTTTTAAAAAAAAAAATTACTAGGTAAAAATTTTCAATTTTTTTAGTTAATATTTATTTATATTTTTATCGGCCCACCTTTGATTTTCAGATCGACCCACCCGTAATAATAATCCCTAGATACGCCATTATATAATGGTGTATCTAGGAATTATTAAGGGTATCTGCCGATCTACGAAATTGGAATGGGCGAGATAAAAAAAAACTAAAAAAATACACATAAATATTAACTAATTTTTTTAAAAAATACCTTTTTTTTAAAAAAAGAGGGTGCGAGCCGGGTTGGCCTCCTCTTATCTCCGCGATTGTATATATATTATTTATTGCTCTAGGTCCTGAAACCTTGGACCGACTACGGCAAAATCAAATCTAATATAAATAAAAATAAAATATACAAGCTTTTGTAACAAAATTACATGAAAATTTGGGGGAGGGGGCAAAATATGTTGGCTTACATTTTTATATACTATATTAATTTATTAAATAATATATTTTAGGGGTTCAATCGCAAGAAGGGGGCGGTTGCGCCACGCCACCACCCAGGTCCGTCACGACTCTTAGCCATTAGAAGAAAATTTTATCGGCTCAAATTAAGGGACATAAATAATTATAATTTAATTAATTTATTAACAATAATGATAATTTTGTAAAAGAACACTAATATATAATATACCATAAAAAGGAATGGTTACAAAATTATGGAATTTTTTTTTTTTTTTTTTTTAGTTGATTTGGTTTCATCCTAATTACAATCATTCACGAAAATAAGGATGCCAATTACAACGGATGCAATCCAAAACAATTTTCTTCGATCCTTCTTTCTCCTGGTTCGTCTTAGTAGTGAAAAATACGAGTTTCTCATGAAGATTTTTCGGGAATATTATTTACTACAAAGTTAATACTTATTTAGAACATACATGATGCTTTTTCTATTTTTCTATCTTGTTTACAAATTAAATGGAGTTGTTTGATATATTCATGCATATATATTGGTCACTATATATTTATTGCATATCTAGAACATTCATCATGCTTTTATTATGGGAGGCGCTATTGACACCCCCAAAAATGTTAAGTACACTCCTTTCATATAATTTCAAAAATGTCATTAGTTTAAAAGACTATGATATCCTTACTTAAATAAATAAGTTTTAATACACTTCATCTTCCTCACACTCACTCACGTTCTTGGAAAAATCTGAACTTTTTTTTTTTGTAAACCCTAGATTTTTAAACACCGACATTATTGAAAATATTTAATTTTGTCGAATAATATAAGTATATCCTTAATTTGCAACTTAAAAGTGTGTTATTTTTTCATTTTTACAGCTGAAAATTTACTGTTGAATAACAAAAGTGCGATACTTGGCACGATCGCGGTGTGGCACGATCGTAATTATTTTTCGATCGTGCCACTTGCATAATGGCACGATCGAGGCACGATCGTAGTTACTTTTTGATCGTGCCACTTGCATAATGGCACAATCGATGGCACGATCGTAGTTACTTATAAGCGCGATCGAGTATACCATCGTGCCACCCATCGTGCCACCCGTCCGCCTTCTTCCCCAAACTCGTACAAAAACGAGGAAAAAAATTATGTAACTCTATAATCAAATAAATACAATTACCCAACACTTATACCCAATAATTACTCAAACTAATCCAACTATAAGTGCGAAATTAAATTAAAGTATTAAATTCAAAATTAAAATAAATTAAAAAAATGCGTAATTTAAAAGATATTACATCTTTTTCGTTTTAACAAAAAGATTGGTGAAATTTCTTCGACGCCGTCGCCGCACCTGGGTTTATCATTTTGGGTGTATTTGGGAGGAAAATAAGTGCAAGGGTAAAATTGGAAAAAAGGGGGGTGAACTCATCAATTGTGCCATATTTGAAAAAAGTAAGGGATGATGTCTTAGAAGGTGGGTGTACTATAAAAAAAGGGGGTGTGAATAGCGCCACCCTTTATTATTTTGTTATGTTTGATGTACTAATGGATTTATTTGATATGTTTTGCATACTTGAACATTCATCATGCTTTTTATTTTAGTACTGTTTATAATATAATATTGACATATATGCATGCATATTTACAGTGTTGTAAAAATAGGCCTGGCGCCCCCTAGGCCTATCTAATTTTGCTACGATCGCCCAAAAAATCGCTCGGGCGAAAAATTGGGCTTAGGCACTGCCAGGCGGCCAAAAAATCGGGCCTAAGGTGAAAAAATGGGCCAAAAATGGTAAAAATTATAAAAAAAAAAGAGAAAAACAATGCTATTTCTAGGCGTCTTAGACGTACTGGTCACCGCTAACGAACGCCTAGCGATTTACGCAACCTTGATATTTACTATATTATTATTATTATTATTATTATTATTATTATTATTATTATTATTATATACTTACTATATTATTCTTTGCATATTTAATAGATTCCCACGCTTGGAAAACCTAAACTTGAAAAACTCTCAAACCTGGTAATTTGAATTGAAAATCGCACAACACACATAAAATATTGAGATATATTTATTCATATTTACTATATTATTACTATATATTTACTATATTAGTATTGCATATTTAGTACATTTTCTTTGCTTGAAAACTTATATTTGAAAAACTCTCAAACTGTCAATTTGAATTAAAAATTGTCCGACACTCCTTTTAAATCGAATATAGAACGCCGATCCATAAAATTGTGGGAGTTAAAATTACTATTTTTCCTTCTTTTGTCCAAATCCTTGAAAATTTACTAGATTACCCCTAATTCTAATCAATTACTCTCTCACTTTCTAAAATCAAGGATATAAAATCAAAGCCGACCATTAAATTTTTATTCCAATGACTTAGTTCGGTCCATGATCTCACCCTAGATATGAGTTCTATTTGATCCAAACCCTATATATATATATATATATATATATATTCATGTATTAGGTTTATAATTAAATAAATTGAACAATTCGATTGAATCCATCTCGGATGTATGTGAATTCATAAATGTTGTATGAGAAAATAAAATTAAGTCTGATATTATTTGTCAAAAATTCATATGAGACGGTTTCATGATTTAATTTCGTGAGACGCATTCTAAACCGATCTATATTAGCTAACTTATTTGAATTCAAATCTAACTTATTTTGATTTGTAAATAGATTGGGTCCGTCTCATGAATTTTAATTTAATCGTCGGACGTCTCACATGATGAGACTTACTCATATTAATTACCCTTTCTGCGTGTGAAAGAAGGGGAAGAGAAATAACGGTTTAATGTAATTACTTAAATGGTCAATTACAAAACATATCCATGATGTTTGGGGTAGTTACAAAAAAACCAGCTAAGTTTCAAAATAACAAAAAATATCCATGAGGTTTGAGAATTGCAATAAAAGTAGCAAAATTTGTGTAGATTAAGTTGATAATGCCCCTAATATGGCATTCCCAAAAAAAAAAAAGAAGTGGGCGGATAAAATTACCCTCATCTAGGCTCTAGCTTGAAAACCATATATAGTTTTGGATCTTTTCTATAGTTTATAGAAAACTAGAGGGGAAATTATTTCTTCTTTGTAACCAGAGAGTGGTATTTGTACGATTCTAGGAGGGTTTTTTTTTTTATGTTGTGTAATTTATGGAAAATTGAAACAATTTTAGTTATTCGTGTGTGTGTGTTTTATAATTCAAATTTCAGTTTTCTTTGTTGATATTCTTAAGAGAGTTGATGATAATTTAGTAAAACCTTGAATAATTTAAGTTGATATTTGTAAAACTTATAGAAGAGTTTCATGGGGAATGTTGTAATTTATGTTGAAACTGAAGGATGTTTTTGTAATTTCTAACAGTTAGCACGGTTTTGTGATGTTTCATGAATAGCCAAATGACAATTTTGTCTCATCATAATCTAGTGAACAATACTGCAAGGGTAGGATTTTTAGGTCAACTTTTTCTGATCACTAACGGGTGTGGTAAAATGTTAAATATAATAAACTTTAAGGGTATTTTTTGTAATTTAAAAACTTAGCTGAGATTTTTTTATATTTACTACAAACCTTAGGGGTAGGTTTTGTAAATAATCCTTAATTAAATGATGAGAGTATGTTATAAGAAGCCTGCTATTTATGAAAAACAGAGATAATATTTGTGGGATATCTCATAAAGGAAATATGATCGAGGACTTGTTTTGAGATTGAGGAAGTGTACTTAACGGAATCCGTTCCACTTGGTCAAATATTTCCGAAGCATTCCCAAAATTAGATGGAGGAACCAGTTGTTCAAACAATATTGTATTCTTTTGCATTTGTATATTTATGTATCCTTTAGCATTTGTAGGGTTGTAGCATTTTCAAATGTAAACGTTATCCAAATCTATTTGATTGACATGCTGATGAGATATGGACATTCTCTGTAAGCCATACAATTTGGTGGGAAAGTATAAAGTTGAGCTTGAAATTTTTCATTAAATAAGAACATGAAATTTTTATTTCATCTTAAAGAAAAGGGTACGATTAAATGTTAACTACATTACATATTCTTCGTCTTTTGTTGTTTCCTATTTGTTTGACATTATTGATTTTTATTTTTGTTTAAGGTTTTATAATGGAGTCAAATAATATTTGAAGATTATCATAAATTAAAATTATACTAGGGTTTAACTTATATAAGATGCCCAAATATATAAATTTTTGACATTTCATTAAAAAAAGGATGAATCCAATCCCTTAGGCCCCCACGCCGCTGCTCGCTGCAAAAGTTTCGTGGAGGATGTGAAACGCGGGTTATACCTCAACTAGTTAGGGTCCTGGCTACCGAAACCGAGTTACCATACAAAAAGTTCTCCTCCACGCTCTCCACCTCGTAAATCGTTCTTAGAGGGATTCGAACAACAAGTAAATCGTTTTATTTGTGGGTCTTGTGATATTTTAAAGCAGAACATCACGTCGTCAAGCCTTTTTACTAGGTTGAAATATGACGGAGGATTTGACATTTCATTCTATTGTGATCAAGGGGTGGGGTTAATCCCACTTTTGCACCCTCGATAACGAGTTATTTTTATTGGATTATTGAAACATCACAATCGTATTTGAAAAATCGTAAATCGTTTTAATATGCGATCAAATCTCGATAAAAAGCGATTGTGATATTTTAACACCTCATGGATCCCAAGAACGGTTTATACTTTAAATTTCATGTGGGTAACAAAATATTTTACGAGAATGTACATGTCAATGCCATTTCTTTTAGTTTAATTTAGAGTGAGAGACAAGGATAACAAAACTAAATTAAATGATTTTTTTTGAGGAAAAATGAATTTTTATTTATGCAACGAAATGAGATAATTATACTTTTGGTCCTTTATTTTTCACACTAACTCAGTTTTAATTTCTTATAAAATTTATCCATCACGTTTTCAATTTAATGAAGTGACGGCTATTGTGTTTGACTCTGTTACGTTTCAATGCAGTTTGGCGACCAAATATATAAAATTTCGGTTTTAAGTTTGAGCTTTTTAAAATTTTGGTCCTATAAGTTATAATTTTGTAAAATTTTAGTTTTCACACATGCAATTACAAACCCGTTCGCAACTTGTGAGAAATTGACATCAAGCACTGCATTTATAAAAATATCATAACTAAAATTTGACAAGCAGTAATTCAAAGGGATTACCGTCAAAACAAAATTCAGAGGGACTGAAAGTCTGAAACGTTATTAATGGCAAAACGAGGGACTGAAAAAATAACTATTCCTCGAACAAAAACGATCAAATATGTTAACTTTACATTGTTAAGTATAATTCAATTATTCCCTCAGAAAAAAGTATAATTCAATTATTACCTCAGGAAAAAAAAGTATAATTCAATTATTGAACAAAAAAAATTGAAAAAAATAATCTTAAAAAATAGAAAATGATAGTATGTGTATGGACCCACACGGTAACGCGTGATGGAGCAGTTTCCCTTGGTCAGAAATCCAAAATCTTTCTTTATTTTATGTTTTCCCTCCAATTCTTTTTTTTTTTTTTTTTTCCTCCAATTCTTATTTCTCACTTTTGTTGTGCAAAAGGTTTCCATAAGGACCCTACCATTAATCTCCCAAATATTTTTCTTTTCTTTCTATTCTTTTCCTTTAGTAATTAAATAAATCCTAAATGTACAAGAAATTTGGGATTTTATGAACACAAAATATTCTGGAAAATGACTTATAGCTTCCACCCAAGACCAAAAATTCCAAATTACAGCTGGTGTTGACGATTTAACATAAAATTGTTAGCCAACAATTCGACCGAATAATTGCAAAAAAAAAAAAAAAGAAGAAGCAGCAGCAAAAATAATGGAGTTTTGTGCTTCTTTATTCTTGTTTTTCTTTTATAAAGTTTATGTTTATTCTTTTCACTAATATAAAACGCTCCTACAAAGCCGAACCTGATGGGATGCTCAGCATGCTCCTGCTTCGGGCCCCAAGTATTTGGGGGCTCTATTTTTTTTTCTTTTACTTTTTTCACACACAATTGTTTGGGGTCCAATTTTTTCCCCTCTTCAGCCCACACAATAACCAAAATAAGAAAAAAAAACAAATTTTACCTCTTCATCAACAATGAGCACCCAACAGGCTATTCACTCAGCAGGCCCTTTCGCAAACATGTTTTTTAATTTTGTATTTTAATAATAGCATCCAATCAGCAACATTTTTGTGTTTATCTAATCAAATTATTAAGTTCTTTATTCTTTTATATCTTTCAAAAAGCTGGTACAATTGAAAAGTTTGATAAATTTAGAGCAAACCTCTAACCTATTTGTGATAAAATTATTTCAGTCCATAAACTCAGAAAACCTCAAGAAAAGTAAAAAAATAAATTAAATGGCAGTAAAAAAACAAACACATGCATAATATTTGGTATTTGGCTTAGAGTAATATTTTAAGATAAAAAAAATATTGGTCACTATAAGTGCTCATTTTTAAATCTCGCCTAGGGCCCTGTGAAGACTGAGTTCGGCCTTGCGCTCCTAGTAGGCTGGTAGCGGTTAGGGATGGCAACAGAGAAGGTATAGCCAAAAAGGACCCGCCCCGCCCTGCTCCAAAATCTGTCAGGACGGATTAGACACGTTAGACCAGCCGCCAAGTTTTTTTTTCATTGCAATATTTATTTTATTGTTTTTGTGGCCAAATTTATTTAAACAACAATCAAATACTAATAGGTCAAAAAAATTAAATATAATTATACAACTTATTATAATTATATTTTACGACTATTTAGCTTTTCTTTAAACTAATTTTTTTAAACTGAAAATCTATGTATTACAAAGCTAATCTATACTATACAAATATCTAAGCAAAACCTATACTAATCTGAAAGTTGAAATCTGATACAGATTGATCAACGATTGCTTGACGGCTCTTTGGGGCATTTCATTCGGATATTAGTGGATATTGATCTGTCGAAATCGTTGGAGGAGCACATCATGGTAGAACGGGTTGACCAGTGTTCCTTTGTGTTAGTTACTTATGAGAAATTATCGAATTTTGTTCAAAATGGGGTAACAGGACATTCGACGGTTTCTTGCCGTATTACTCCCGCAGGTAACTCAACCACTGAAAGACGCGCCTCTCCTGACCAGGGACATCCCAGGACATCAGCGACACGTCCTAATTCTATGCAACGGGGTCGTTCCAGGGTCCGTAAAGTTTACCGGTGCGGCGGAGACAAGGGCAATGCCGTTGATGACTCCAATGGGAAATGCGGGTCATCAAGGTCGTGTTAAGGAGGGTGAACCTTCTTCTTCACGTATTCACACTAAGAAATCTTTTGATGTTCAGTCTTGATTCGGATGATGTGGCATGTGATAATACGAATTTGGAGCAAAAATCTAATAATAAGAATCGGATTATGGCTTTGGAATATAATAATAGCTAATTTGGATGAACATAGATAGGCTAATTTACAACGTGGAATGAAAATAGTTCAAATAGCCTTCCTTTTATTGATTATGTCCTTAGCTCCAATGATCTTCCGAGGGGTTCAAGGCTATGGCGTTCTTTGCCGAAACGATGGTCGATATGACGGATGAAGACGATCAAGATGATGCGAGACAAATTGGAAGCTTTAAAGACCAAGTTAGGCGACTCTTCAATCGCCCGATTGTCATTCACTTAAGTGATCGGTTCGGAACGCTATGTCTATGTCAATTGTGGTCGGAGGATCCTGGGCCCATATTCCACGAGGATACAACGGACCATCGGAGAATACTTTCAAGCACGTGCAACACAAACACATGCCAATGTCTTTTGAAAATACTCAGAAATAAACGTCCATCATTTCGATTGAGATTTTAAATTATTTATGTTGTTTCTTTTATGGGGTACTCTTTTTCCTATCAAAGCTTTTTCCCAATGGGTTTTATTTTGATAGGTTTTAACGAGACCCCTTTTTAAAACTCGTTGCTTGGCTTGTAAGTAGTATACTATATTTTCTTTTATAATAATATTTTACATTTATTCAAAAATCTGAAAGTTGAAACTAAATACATATTCAAAATTTTAATAAAAAATAATATGGCGAGTAGGTCCTATTGGACCGGGCGGGTTTTGATATCTTGCCCAAAGACCCGCTTTGGCGGGTCCAAACAGCTTGACCCAAACGGGGCGGGATTTAACCCCCCTATTGTCATCCCTAGCTAGTAGCGGTGTGGTGGATAAGTTGATACATTTTAAATATTATTTGTGAAATGTAATTTAGAATCTCAATTATATCATAATGCATAAATCAAAATGCAAGTAAATCTTTCTTCCATATTTTTTGCTGTAAACATTTAAAATAGTCAATTGTTGGGAGGGATATATCCCATATTGAATGAGTACACCTACATGAGTGGATTGTAGCTGTTATAAGCAAGGACCGAACCTATAGGCACATTGCCGGTTATTAATTTTTATTTTTTATTTTTTATTATAATTTGGTGGCGAATATTTGAAAATTTGCTGCTAAACTTAATTATTTGTGACGAGATTTTTGTTCGTCGCTATTTTCTTTTTTGGTAGTGCTATTTTCCTCAAGGCACATTTTTCATGACAAAATCTTAAATCCTCAAAAACAAAAATATCAGATTTTACCGGACTATATTATTAATAATTTAGAGTAAGTGGTTAATTCTTTAATTAGACAACATCCTATTCTTGGAATACTAATTCTTGAAATAAGGTATGATTTCTGTGAGATTCTTGTAGTCCATCCAATTTTCTTTTTCTTTTTGTATCCCATGAGAGTCAAAAAAGGAAAAAACATGAACGCATACTCTTACAGGAAAAAGTCATAAAATGAAATGTGTGTAATCATTACATGGCTACATAAGGATCTTCTTATCTTTAAACCTTTCATGGCACAATCGTTCAGTTATCTGTGACCCTAACATTTAAGAATCAATAATTTTATTTTTAGGTGTGAACTTGCAAAAAAAAAGGATATTTGGCTTCAAAATCCTAATCAAATTTATGTAAAATTCAACATTTATAAACTATCCCCTTTCAGATTAGTCTGGATCCTTAATTTATATTTTGGAAATGCAATCTAAATACTCACTCCGTCTCAATTATATAGTCCAATTGGACTTTTTACCTGATTAAGAAAGATTATTGGAAATTACAAATATGTAAAAAAATTACTTGATTTGCCCTCATTTAATGAATAATGTAAATTACAAAATGCATATTAAATAGAGTTATAATAGTAAAAAAATAGAAAAAGTACTATTCAATATAGAAAGTGGAGTATATATTTGGGTACATCCCAAAAAGAAAATCTTGGACTATATATTTGGAACGGAGGGAGTAGAAAATTTATAATTGAATATTCATATATATGATTGAATCATATTACACTTGGTTGTATCCGTGAAATATAAAATGAAGAATCATTAAATTGAATTAGGAAATTCAAAATATTTGCAGACTTTTTATATTAATAAGAAACTTGGTCATATGTCTCATTTACCCGAACTTGCTAAGGTAACACTTACCCCCTACGTTGAATTTGAGTTTAATGTTTGGACAAAATTATCATTAATAAATATAGTTTTTAGTGTGTTTCAATTATTTGTAACTCAATTTTTTATTTTAATTAGGTTCTTATGCATTATAAAACATTTAAAATTATATTTTTCTAGGAAAAAAATAATTATTAACTTACAAATCTTAAAAATACTTTAATAATAAACGAGTATAACAATTATACGAAAATAGGGAGCAGAGAAATTATTTTGATTATTTGAATTCTACATAAAATATTAAATTTCAATTTTTAAACTCAATCAACTTAATATGAATAAATATATGTTTGTATACTCATTGTACATACACATTTTTTTTAAAATTATTGATAATTTGTATTTCATTTTTAATGATATATGTAATTTTTAGTAAGAAAGAATAAACAGTACATTTATCTTCTAGTAATATTTCAACAGTCTTAACGATTTTTACTCAAATAATAAGATTTAGTCCTAAAATATTTTAACAGAAATAATTTCGTGTGCTTTAAATTTAGTTATGTCAATAATATTGATTATTCGTTAGAGAATACGGTTTAGGTTTAGTAATCACTACTGCAAAAAGAGTTTTTCGCGATGACAAAATTCATCACAAAAGACTAGAAATTCTTAGGAAAAAAACGTTTTTGCTATGACATTATTTCGACGCGCCAACGCAAATATTTCAACACGTAAACCTTGTCGCAAAAAGGATATTTGTGACGACAGCGTTCGCAAATAATTCGTCAAGGATTTCTACCATATTTCCATTTGCCAAGAGGGTGTTCATTGAATCGAATTCGAATTCTTCGACTTCCTCGAATCGAATTTAATCGAATAAAAATTCTAAAACTCAATTGAAATTTGATCCTAATTCAATCGAATTTAAACAATTGGATTTCTCGATTTTCGAATCGAATTCGAATCAATCCAAAAATCCAAATTTATCGATAAAGTGAATAATGTTTGGATTTATAACATAATATTCTTGGACAATACCTAATAAAATTGTGATTTTTTTTTTTTTCAAAATTACAAATTATCGAGTAACCATTTTTTATTGTTTAATTTAACTATAGATTATCATAAATTCATAACGAACTCCCTTATATAAATTTAATAAATTATTTTGTGCCAATTTTATAAAAGCACTAGTTGCTTGGTAAATAACTTTTATACTCAAATATGAGGTATCAAATTGACAAAGTGTATGTGTGTAGATAAAGAGAATTTAAAATAAAGAAAAAGGTTAAAGACTATATTGTATAAATATATAATGTATGTTGTATAGTGTATGTACACAAATTTTGTACTTTCCATACAATGGGCATAGCCGATGAAATATTCTAATAGATTATTTTACCACATGCCCTCCACGCGACACTGTAAGCGCAAAATAATTTTTACCTAAAATATATTTTTAGCACAAAAATGATTATCCGAATATGGTTTAAAGATAAAAATTTGAAGTAATGCAAAATATATTTCATATACTATTAAGTATAATTATTTATAACAAAAACTAAAAAAAAAAACAAGAAGGGAATAACATATATTTATAATTTTACATTTTCATTTAAACATTAGTGTTTTATTCATTTATATATATATATTATAAATGCATATGTATAATTTATATACATACAACAAATAATTATGTATAATGTAAATTATAAATATAAATTTTGAATGAAAATACGAATTCGAATTGAAATAAGAATTGAATTGTAATCTAATTCGAATCAAAATACGAATTCGAATTTAGTCAATTTCACCTCGATTAGGATTTTGAATAGAATTGAAAAAAACCTCAATTCGTTATTCGATTCAAATATTCATATTCGAGATTCGAGTTGATTGAAATCGATTCGAAATTAAAAATCCTAATTGAAACTAAAATTCGAATTGAACCGAATCGAATTTCGAATCCATTCAAAAAATGAACACCCCTATTTGCCGGACTAACGTGGCGATGTTAGCGGACCTATTTGCGGCGACAATGTCGTCACAAATATTTTAAAAGTTTTTGCGGCAACATGCCGCTAGAAACATTATTTGTTATGATTTATGTTGTCGCAAAAATTATTTTTTAATTGTTTGTCTTTACTTTATTTTCCAATATTTATACCCTATATTCACCCAACAATAATATCAACATTTTTCGCAACAATAATATCAATATTTACCTAACAATATCAATACCAAAACGCATTAATCAACCAATGATATCAACCCAAACTTATAAAAACAACAAATATCAACATAATATTAAATACCAAACTAACCATAAACACAAATCCGTCAAAAAAACAAGTATATATATATATATATATATATATATATGTGTGTGTGTGTGTGTGTGTAAGACGATCAAGACATTTTCTCATCTAAATCTAATCATCTAAATTCCACTTGATCATTACCAGGAAGACCACAATGACGAGAGAGAACCGAGAGAAGAAGGGGTGGCGAGACAACTATCATGGTTATGTATGGATGCTACCGTGTGAGCATATCCCCGTGGTGATGGCCAAGTGGTCAATGGCCATGGCTCACATCATGTCATAGGCATTTTGTACACTTGTACTTATCATTGCAACTCTTATATCACACGGTGATGCTCCTCAAGACCGTGTGATGAGATTCAAATGTTCGGCTCGGAGGCAACTAAGGTCGGCGGAGCGGGACAACCGTAGGGGGGGGCCAAGATTAAGGGTGTCAATCTTGTCGTGTTTCGTGTTTAGCCGCTCGTGTTCGGCACACGATATTATAGGTCCGACACTTAACCCGAACACGACTCATTCAATTATTTGTGTCAAGATACACTGCACGAACACGACCCGTTTATGACACGGATAATCCAATACGCACGAAAAATCTATATAATTTAAAGTTGGTACGAAAAATCTATATAATTTAAAGTTGTACGAAAAATAAATAAAAAATGGAGAAAAATAAAATTACAAATAAAAATACATTAAATATTCAAAAAATATTTAATTGGCGTTAAGTTGGTCCGAGTTATCGTGTCGTGTCGGGAAGTTGATGCCTCTAGCCAATAGTAAAAAACAAAAGATGACATTTGGTAATATGTACAAGACAATAAAGTTTATATATATTGCATTTGTATCAAAAGAATATATTAATATTCATTATTAAATTTTTACAAAATACATCATTAAATTCTTAACATGTTCAGAGTCTTTTTGCATATCACGAAAACTAGACAAATTGATTTATCCTTTTTTATAATTTTCTTTTCAATATATATTAGCAAATAATAATGAGAAACCTATCTTTTGATGAATAGAAAATATAATTTTAAGATGATAATAAGATAAAATAAGACCCACAAAATCACCAATTTAACTTACTAAAATTCATGGAATAATTTTTATCCAACAAAATCTTGAGGGGGCCAAAATACAAAATATTAAAAATATAGGTACTAAAAAAAAAAAAAAAAAAAAAGTTGGGGGCAGGGCCCCCGAGCCACATGGTGGCTCGCCCCGACTAAGGTTCTATGCGGAAGCGGGCCCAACTCCCAATCATGTCTCCTCTATCTTTGCGCAAGGCGCATGCCCCAAAATCTCCTACATGATAGCATGTTCGTCATGTGCTCGGGGATGACTACTCACGATGCCTTTGTAAATCTCTCGTCAAGATGGTGCTACAAAATTAAAATTTAAAATATTAGATAACTTATAAATTTAACTTATACATACTAATTTCAAATGTTTATACTTATTACATATGTCCTTGGGCAGAAATTCACTCAAACACCGCATGTCTCTCTAGTTTCAAGCAGCAATTAGGATTCATGCGTCTTCATGTTGGCATGTCCAACATTAGTCCGAAATTAACAAAATCGAACAACATATTTGTATCACATTTGCTTATAGGAACTTAATTTTAAAAACAATAATTGACTTTATCTTCTGAAAATGGTGCCTAGTGTACTGTACACACCGTTAGGAACTTAATTCTGTTTTTCGGTTTTGCAAAAAAAAAAAAACATTTTGTGGGAAAATACCACGTGACATTATGTGAATTGTGAACCCCAAATTTCTATTGATTTTACAATTTCGGATGAAAAAATGACTCAACTGCGAGTACTTTTTAATTATTGATTTATTTTTTTGTTTTTGCAAAATGTAACTTTTCCAGGACCAAATAAATATTTGTGCAATAAAATACAATTCATCCAAAAGAAACCATGAGAGATTCAAGAGGGAAAAAAATAGGAGCATTGGAATCACAAAGGAGGAGAGACAAGTCCCCCACTTTTATCCCATGGATTCACTCATTCACTCACACCCCACCCCACCAAAATTCTCTCACAGTAAACGGTCCTCGTGTACTAAGAATCTATTAGTATAAAGTTAACAACTAGCCACCTGACTTTCCCATGCTTTTTAGCCTTTTCTGTTTCTCTTTTTTTTTTTTTTTGATAAGCTCGAACAGAGAACTGCGCACGATCTACGCCGAGACAATATTCCATTTCGGCCATTCTTCTTCCGCGCAAAAAGGTAAACCGCATGGATGTGACGACAGTGTGTTCCACGAAACACAGGTGTCACGACGTACAACCTGTGAGATCATAAAGGGTAAAGAGAACAAATTATGTTCGACCCCAATCTACTAATAACGATCTCTCTAAGAATCGAACCCACACGGATCTTTATTCAAGATGAGTTCCCACCAAATCTTCACCAAGATATCGCGTATGGGGAGCAATTTGATGGAGTAGGGATATGAACCCCCGACCTCCACCCCACAAACATTTGATGGGCGGGGATTTCAAGCGACTGGCTCCATCCCACAATCTTTGTGTGGTGGCGGAGTAAGGCTAAGCCACCTGGTTCTTTTCTGTTTCTCTCCAACCATATGTCCCATGACCATATAACAAAAGTAGCAAAAGGATAAAGAAATCCCAAACCACTTGAAAACCTTCTAAGAAAGTGGTAAACAACCCTCATTAACATTTTCCCTTTGTGTGCTCTCTCTCTCTCTCTCTCTCTTTTACTTCTCCAAACACCAAAAAAACTTAAAACCTCCAAATGGAAGCTGAACAATGTAGTCCTCTTAGTTGGGCTTGCTACTTTCAAGAAGAGGTAAAAAAAAAAGTTCTCAATTTAAGAATTTTCACACTTAATTTTGCTTTTATTTTTTTATGCCCACTAATTTTATGTGCATTGTTTTGTTAGGGTGTTGAGGAATTGAAGCATTCACTTTTGTACTCAACTTTGGAGCTAGAGGCAGCAGTTATTTCAGCCCATGAGGAGATTTCAAGAAAAGATGATGAAATTGTCCAGCTCAGAGGTTTACTAGCAAAAATCATCAAAGAGAGGGATGAATTTCAGTCAAAATGCCAAGAACTTGACCTGGAAAAACAATTGCTTTTCCAACAAGTACAAATCTTGGCACATTCCTCAAAACAACACCACCACCACCACCTAGACAATAATTGTCCAATCTCAAGTGGCACAACTAGCAATGAAGATGACAACACTACTAATCATCACGACCTATCCGCCTCGGACTGTGACGATAACATTAATGTTGTGCCGTCACCTGGCTGCAAGGACACTCTACCGCTACAAAAGTCAATTTTAGACGTAACCGACGGAGTTACGCTAAAAAAGCCTCTGCCGGAACAGGGCAAGTTCCTGCAGGCCGTGATGGAAGCGGGCCCACTACTCCAGACTCTTCTGCTAGCGGGCCCGCTTCCACAGTGGCAGCACCCGCCTCCTCAACTTAACTCGATCGACATACCGCCGGTCACGATTTCGTCTCCGACGACGTCGTCGAAGAAAATATTGCACAATCAAGATTCTTGCCTCATTAGCCCTACTACTAGTGGTGGATTTACTAACAAGAGGGGTATGGTGAGCTTGGACGGCTCAGATTTAATTTCACCCAATTCTTCCAAGTACAAAAAGTTTGTTCACCAATCATCATTGACCCCAATATCTAGCCCCCGGTCCATCACATAATTGATTAGCTATAGCACAAAAAATCCATCCTTTTTCCTTTCGAGTAGGTCCCACAATTATTATGGAGTTTGCCTAAATCCTTTGATGTGCTTAGGGTGATAATTGCCATGGATTTGATGGCAATTAAGCTACTAATTAAGTCAAAGTTTGTACATTTTAATTAATGGTTTGTCATAGGGACTGAAGATTTTTAACTAAATGTAGGGAGAGAGAGTGAAGTGGGCTCAATCAGCCATTTTTTTGAGCTTTTTGGTTTGGGATGGAGACTTTTGATTTTTTTTAATTATTATTATAGTTAGTCTGATTTGGCCTCCATAAATTATCAAATGGGGTGCTGCTGAAATTCTCCAAATTGGTGGGGAATTTTGTATGAATTGCTATATATATATATAGGGAATTCTATAATAGATTAGTGTATCTTGGTAGATTATGCTGTTGTAGACCAGCAGTCATCATTTGGAAGATGGCTTTATTTTAGTGGAATTAATTAAAGTATGTTGCTTTTCATTATGTAACTTTCTTGCTTTAGTGTCACAGTAATTTTAAAAGTAATGGTTTATGATTTTTTTTAATTATTTAATATGACCTTAACAAGCAATCAAAGATACCAACTAACTAATCTTACTTTTTCATGAATTGGTACCTACCATGCATGGCCTGTGTCTGCCATAAAAATAACATCTCATTACACCCCCTCTCCCTATCATGAAAAAAAAAAAATAAAGATATGTATAGCAAATAAAGTCAATTCAGGGGATCTTAAAAAATCACACCTTTTCTTTTTTCTTTTCTTTTCAATTTGTGTGACAAAAAAATGTAAATTTTTTCAGATATGAAATTGCTAATTGCTAAACCTTGCTTCATGGGCCTAAAAACGATCTTTAGGCATGATAGCCAATGGGCAAAATATATATAGTCTCTGACATACTAGAAAAAAAAAACTCTGATTTTACTGAAATTTAATTGCCATCCAAGTTTTATATTTATTGGACTGCAAAGAGGGTAGTTTATTCCAGTATTCAATATAATGAATTGGACGCAACACACTCGATTCACTAACAATCTTATGGAGTATTTGCAAAAATTTTTAGCTGAAAATATCACTTTTTAAGTTTTCGCAAAGGACAGTTTCAGACTCAATTCTACTTATTTTAATGAGAATCTAAAAATAGAGGGACACATGCATTAGATTTTTGTTTATGCTTCTAGTTTGACTTATACCTGCAAAACAAAAATACTTTTGCAGCTTATCTACTAAACACTATCTTAACTTAATTAATTTCTATCTTTTATTTGAAGATACTATCAACTCCCGATTCTCAACTGCTAGCCTCTTATGCGACAATAAATCACTTCCTCCAAAAGCACAAATTTTATGCAAACACTACCTTAAATAGCAATGGATTGGTGTTTTGCTTGAAAGAATTCAACTGATCGATGGATTGACAGACATAATAGAGATGAATCAAGAAACAAGATCTTGATCAATAAGATCCTTTGAAGTTGTATCTTGACAGTACAATCCAAATTAACTGAGAGATTGTTTGTTTGCAACTTTGAAAAAAGTTGTATAACAACATTCCTCATGAGTTTGGGCATCAATTTGAAGAATTTATCCATCTATGTGCTAGGAATTATTTTTGTCATTAATTTTATATATAGATATATATATCTGATTAATTAAATCTCGAAAATAAACTACTTCTGCAATGCGGCCAACAAATATAAAGCATGATTTGTTATTGTCACCACTATCATCCCTATCTTTTAAATGATGTTCATAAAATAGTCCATTTGCCGCAAAAATATTCTCGAGTAATTAAATCCTGGAGTGGGTCTATATTATTCCCATGTCTCCCTCTCATTGGTCCTTAAGAACGCAAGCGATATCATGTTCTTTTACATCATAATTATTGATTATGCAATTCCAAGTCCAACTCTCTTCTTTATATTCTCTTGGACCTTTTCTTCTATATTCAAAATCTTATTAATTTCTCTTATTACATTTGGTCATCAATTTTAACACATATTTTTTCATTACTTATTGCAATTTTAAATAAACACAAATTTCAGTAAGTTTATATTGTTATTCTGTAGCAACAGGGTTAGACGAGTGCGTTAAGCATATGCTAGTACCTGTTTCGTCAAAGTAGTACATTGTTATTTTCATTCCAATACACTTCGGCCCATGAAGGAACTCGAATTAGGCCCAAGATAAGATTCACCCGCTCATTTGACTTTCCAAAATGAATTAGGCTGGTCATGATACTATGATAGTTCATAAATAGGTGTTCGAAAAAGGTTCTTAGATGACGTACCGCAGGATATGTATTCTCATGCGGGTGTCTCAGATGACGTACCGCAGGATATGTATTCTCATGCGGGTGTCTCATACGGGTTGTGTCTCATACCCGTATGAGACTTTCACCGCCCCAACCCAAGTCTACGGGTAGGCAGTAGCGGCCCTGAGGAGAGGCCCAAGGAGCGGCCGCCCCAACCCCCTAATTATTTAGGGGTCACTAAGTCTACCATATATGTGGGATATCACATAGATAGTTAATCCATCTATAAATTATTCAAAATATCCCTCCACCAACAATGTGGGATATCAATAGATAGTCTTGGAATGTTTTTGTTTTCTTTTGTTTTTATTTACGCATATTTTTTTCTCTTTTTGGCAAACTCGAAAATTTTGGAGACAAGATGCGTAAGACAATTTCTGCTGATTTTTGGTCGAAAACTCCCTCCAATGGCTTCGCCGTCGAAATTAAAGAATAAGACTACAAAATAAACGCCAGAGACCAAAATTGCTAGTCTAAACTAGGGAATAAAAATAGATTTGGTGATATGCTTTACATACAAAATTAAAATTAAATTAAATTCAATATACAGGATCTCAGCTATTCCCTATTGTATATAAGGGATCTCTTATTCCATATCGTATAGAATTGCCCACTTATGTTTTGTGAAAATGAAAAATAGATTTTGTTTTGGGTCAAAAAACATATTTTTTTTAGCTATTTTGACTAAAATCTAACAGTTGTACATTCACTTCTTGTATTATCACGGTGAGATATTTGACAATTTTCCAAAAAAATTGATGCGGTCCATTTCTCGATGCACCGAGTTATGTGTCAGATGCGTCTTGAGAAATACGACTGCATCTTAGAAATAAAGACGATTCTCAGAAATGAAAAAGGACAAAGTAGATATTTGAACTCAAAAAATGGTTAAAAGTCATATTTTTGGAAAACATAGCTAAAAAATATTTTTACTATAGAGAAGTTGCCAAAAATTCGACATACTCTAACTTAATTATAACATATCGGACAACATGTAATACTTCAATATTTTTCCCGCATTCCATTCATACTTGTATATTTATTCATATATTGCATAAAAACATGCCAATACAAGAAGTATACTAAAAGAATTATTGAAATGTTTTTAATTAGTATTTAATTCTTGATATATATTCCATAAAAAAATAATAAAATCATGCTCTTCTATTTTACCAATCACGATGTTTCTTGAACGAGTTTGGATCAGTTTTATCTTCGGACAAATTGTTGGAAAAGTTGTAAAGGAAATTGCACATTTGGGGTGCGATTTTCTTGGGACCTCGATTGTCTAATGACAAAAGTAAAAGTCGATTCTTGTTCTACTCCGTGAGAACATTAAAATCGAATATTTGTTTGTCCAAAATGGTGTTTGGATGAAGGAGAAATTAAAGCTTAAAGATGATGTATTGGAATTAATTTAAAAAAGAAAGAAACCATGTGGGTTTGTTTTCTTTTAAAGTTGGGTTTGTCGCATGGGAAAACAAAGACAATTTTGACTAGTATATATAATGCCACCTTTTAGTAAGGTGTAAGATTGTATTGCATAGAGACTCTCTCTCTACACGCGCGCCCAGAAGAAGGGTGCAAATCACGGTCCGGTTCAAGCTCCGAACCACCGACTTGTGTGCGAGCGCGATCTGCGTATTACGAATGTCGGACGAGAAATCGAGCCACATAGTCTAGCCTATGTATAATAAATGAGATATTTTATTTTCGAATTTAAAATTATCAGTAACAACAATATTCATCATGCCATTTGTGATAAGAAGCAGTGGAAATTGCGAGTTTAATTTCCAGGTCCTCTATCACTCTATAAATAGCCGACATTCCAAAGATCAAAACACATTATTCACTTGCATTCTATATTGTTTGAAAAATCCCTTTGGCCTCCTGCATATTTTGGTGATAAAGTTCAGCGTAATTTGATTCCGAAGAAAAAGGTAGTCCGGTTTTCCGTCTTATCCTGGGGAAACAGACGCGTCCAGGAATAGGGACGAATCATTTTTAAGGATAGTGTGTCAAACACACGATTCGGGCCATTTCTGTTTTTGTCAAATTCTGAAATTGGTTTCAATAAAAGTTTTCAAATTTTGCAGCAATTTGTAATTTCCAGTTTATCTTGAATTCTAATATTATAAAGCAGTTGCGTATAATTTTGCAATAAACTTAAAACAGATTCCTTTTATTAAATACGTTCAGTACAGTTTTATATAAAAGTATAAAACTCGGTTTTTGGATTTCCAGTAAAGAACTTGTGTTTGATTAACTGGTAATTCACAATTCTAAAGTCCTTCACTAGAATTAAAATTTTTAACTATATTATTTTAGTTCAATTATGTATATGTGATTAGGTGGCTGGCACTTGCATCAGAAGTCAGATAATTTTAAAATATAAAGTGGAAGCAATCTTTATATTGTTTATGATTGTCATTTACTTATGTTTGTTGCTTTAATTTGTTTTCTGCATTCATAAGCTACAGTGATTTTTATAATTCACTTTCACAATTTGAAAGTTTTAGATTCAGTATTTTATTTTCATCAATCTACTGGTTTTTCTAATTCAGTTTAAACCACTGAGACAAAATCTTGGTAAAAGAATTGAATACTGATTTGTAATTTTCTGACAGTGGACTAATTTTATAAATTGGTTCGAATTTTATTTTGGACTAAATAAATTATACCCGTGCTATATTTGGAGTGGAAGGAAATTACATTGGACCTTATTATAAAAAGTTGAATAATTTATTTTGTTCTTGTCGGATTTGTTCCGATTAATCAAGTACTAAACTTTGATTTGTTTTTTCAAAAAGGGCTTGATGATTTGAACTCGGGAGTTCGATTGGCGCTAATGAGACAAATGTTACGCCCAATCCGGTGGTTATCCGGTTGTGCCTCGGGTAGTGGCTAACCCCACTTTGTTAATGTCTTAGGTGAATCATGCCGAGAAACCGGAAAAATTCAACGGTTTGGATTTCAAACGTTGGCAGCAAAAATCTTTGTTTTACTTGACGACGTTGAACCTAGCAAGGTTTTTAATCAAGATCCTCCGAAGTTGAGTGAGGATGAAACAGATGTTCAAGCCGCTCACGCGGTTGATGCTTGGAATCATGCAGATTTTCTTTGTAGAAATTATGTAATGAATGGTTTAGCAGATCCGTTGTATAATGTTTATAGCTCTAAACGAACTGCTAAAGAATTGTGGGAGTCATTAGACCACAAGTATAAGTCCGAGGATGCGGGGCTAAAAATTTATAGTTGGCGTTTTCTAGACTTTAAAATGACTGATTCCAAGTCTGTAATAAGTCAAATGCAAGAACTTCAAATGATTATACATGATATTCTTCGTTGAAGGGATGTTTTTGAATGAAACTTTCCAAGTGGCTGCAATAATTGAAAAATTGCCACCGCTTGGAAAGATTTCAAGAACTATCCAAGCACAAACGAAAGGAAATGAACGTTGAAGATCTCGATTCTTAGCTTCGGATTGAAGAAGATAACAAGGGATCCGAAGGAAAATGTTCAATCCTGTGGGCTGCTAAAGCTAATGTTGTGGATAGGGGTGTCAATTTAGGACCCGACACGCAAACCCGACCACCTAACCTAACACGAAATTAATGGGTATGGGTCCAGGCAGTGGGTCCGGTCGAAATTGGGTCGGACTCGACTAACCGCCAATTAAACAGTCGGGTCCGGTCGACCTACTATGACCCGTTTAATCCGCCTAACCCGTTTGTGAATTTAAAAAAATTAAGTAAATAATTAATTGTAAGAAAAAACAACAAACAAGAAATATCTTTAAAACTCAAATGATAAAACCTCATTAATTATGTATTTGTTATTATTATACATATCTTTTTGAATATTGTCCTCAAAATATGATTAGTATGTTATGTTATTTAAGGAATTATGTCATTTCTTTTTGTATGTTGTGAATTGTATGATTTTTATTGATCGAATAGTGTATGATTCGGAAAAAATAAATTTATTTAGTTAAAAATATTAAATATATATTAAAATAATTTTATTAGATGGGTTAAGTGGGTGGTCGGGTTACTCGTGGAAATAAGCGAGTCGGGTCCGGGTTCAAGATTTCGACACGAATAATTAAATAGGTCCGGTCAAGTTGCATTTTCGACACGCAAAACCTCGCGAACCCGGACCACGAACCGGACCCAACCCAAATTGACACCCCTAGTTGTGGAGCATGGTGAAAGCTCTAAAGGGAAAAAGAAAACCGGGAAAACGGTAAATGGTTCAATAATTTGGGACCAAAGGAGGCATTTCGAAGAAGAAATTCGAAGGAAAATGCTTCAATTGTGGCCGCAAAGTCCGGTCACAAGGCATCCGATTGCAAGAAACCGAAGAAGAATCGGGAGGCAAACATGGTTGATCACATTTCTCAAGAAGTGTCGATATGAACTGGCTGCGGTGATCTCCGAGTGAACTTCGTAGGATCAAACCCGAAATAATGGTGGATTGATTACGGTGCTACTAGCACGTGTGTTACGTAAGAGAAATGTTTAGTTCCTTTGAGCCGTTGAAGACGGCGAGAAGTCTGACATGGGAAATTCAAACTCTTACGAGGTCAATGGAAAATGCAAAGTAGTTCAAGATGACGCGTCGGGAAGGAACCGACTCTAAATAATGTGTTGTTTGTACCGGACATTCGTAAGAATTTGGTGTCTGGTTCGCTTTTAGATAAGCATGGTTTTCGCATTGTTTTGAGTCGGGGTTGTTACTTTGTTAAAAATGGGATGTTTGTAGGCAAGGTTTATGCTAGTGATTGGTCGTTTAAGCTCAATGTAATGGTTGTTAAACCAAAAGCTAATGAAATGAAAACCTCTTACATTTACTTGCTTGAGTCTTCCAATTTGTGGCATGGTAGACTAATTATGATACTTTACGTAGATTAATTAACTTAAATTGTATATCAACATTCCATATTGATTCCAAACACAAGTGTGAAACTTGTGTAGAGGCAAAGTTAACAAGGACATCATTTAAAAATATTGAAAGAAATAATGAACCACTTGATTTAATTCACACCGATGTATGTGATTTAAAATCGACACAAACACGTGATGGCAATAAGTACTTCATTACTTTTATAGATGATAACACAAAGTTTTGTTATGTGTATCTTTTTAAAAGTAAAGATGAAGCTATAGATAAATTTACTCTCTATAAAAAATGAAGTTGAGAATCAACTCAATAAGAAAATTAAGGTCTAAGAAGTGATCGTGGAGGTGAATATGAATCACCTTTTTGAATTTTGTGCCCAACACGGAATTAGACACTAAACAACAACACCTTATTCACCTCACAGAATGGCATTGCGAACGGAAAAACCGTACACTTAAAGAAATGATGAATGCCATGTTATTAAGTTCGCTTGCCTTAGAACATGTGGGGAAGTGTCTTGTGACTAATTACCTTTTAAATAAGGTACCCCGAAGAAACTAGACAAAAGCCCTTACGAGCTTTGGCATGGAAGAATGCCATCCTACAAATAGTTACGAGTGTGAGGGTGTCTTGCTAAGGTTGCTATACCAACACATAAAAAGGTGAAGGTAGGTCCCAAAATGTTGATCGCATATTTATTGGATATGCACATAATAGTCTTCGCTTATCGGTTTCTTGTGCATGAATCCCAGAGTTGAAGATATACACAAGAACACGATAATTGAATCGAGAAATGCCTCGTTCTTTGAAAATGTATTTCCATGCAGATCGAGAGAAGAAACAAGCTCTTCTAAACGGATACATGATTGATAGAACAAGAGCAAGAAGAAGAGGTAGAAATTAGACGCAGAAAAACGAGCTAGGATAGACAAATCTTTTGGCCCATATTTTCTAACCTACATGCCTTGGAAAGTGAACCTCAAAAATTCTGAAGAGAAGGTTTAAACTTCTTCTCGAAGGACCATTATGGAAACAAGCCATAAAAAGTGAAATTGATTCCATCTTGCAAAACCATGCGGGAACTATTGGATCTTCCCGAGGGCGAAACCACTAGGTTATAAATGGATTTTCAAAAAGAAAATGAAGGCGGATGGAACAATTGATAAGTACAAGGCTAGACTTGTAATTAAAGGTTACAGACAAAAAGAGGGCCTTGATTACTTTGATACATATTCTCCAGTTACGAGAATAACCTCCATTAGATTGGTACTTGCAATTGCCGCATTGCGATGAATCTTGAAGACATCAAATGGATGTAAAAAGCGCTTTTCTAAACGGAGATTTAGAAGAGGAGATTTACATGGAACAACCTGAAGGATTCTCTGCACCTGGGCAAGAGAACAAGGTTTGTAAACTGGTCAAGTCATTATATGGCTTGAAACAGGCACCAAAACAATGGCATGAAAAATTTGATAATGCCATGAAAGAGTGTGGATTTAAAATCAATGAATGTGATAAATGTGTTTATGTTAAAAATCGAAAATGACTATGTCATTTTGTGTCTTTATGTAGACGACATGCTTATCATTGGAAGTAATGATAAAATAATTAAATCCACTAAAGATATGTTGAACTCGAGGTTTGACATGAAAGATATGGGTTTAGCTGACGTAATCCTCGGAATAAAGATTTCTAGAACTTCAAATGGGTGACACTTGATCGGTCACATTATGTGGATAAGATTCTAGAAAAGTTTAGTAAGGATGACACGTCATTAGCTAGAACTCCTATAGACACGAGTCAACATCTATCGAAGAATAGAGGTGAGGCGTGTCTCAATTGGAATACTCACGAGTCATAGGAAGTCCTCGATGTACTTAATGAGTTGTACAAGACTGACATTGCTTTATGCGGTGAGTAAATTAAGCGAGATACACGAGTAATCCAAAGACATGAACACTGGAAAGGTATAGTGAGAATACTTAGGTATTTAAGATACACTCGTGATTTTGGATCGCACTATACAAGATATCCTCTTTGTTATTGAAGGATACAACGATGCTAATTGGATATACGATATTAAAGACTCTAAGTCTACAAGTGGATTTGTATTTACTTTAGGAGGTGCAACCATATCGTGGAAATCTTCTAAGTGACGGTTATAGCTAGATCCACAATGGAGTCCGAATTTATAGCTTTAGACAAGTGTGGAGAGAAGAAGTTTGAATGGCTAGGAACTTCTTAGAAGATATTCCAAAATGGCCAAAGCCTGTTCTAGCAATTTGTATACATTGTGATAGTCAATCGCGATTGGCGGGCACGAGAGCAATATGTATAATGGTAAGTCTAGACACGTTAAATCAGAGACGCAATACCATTAGACAACTACTCTCAACTAGTGTTATCTCTATTGATTATGTGAAGTCAAAGGATAATATAGCGGATCCGTTAATTAAAAGGGTTAAATCGAGAGTTAGTTGTAAAATCATCAAGAGGAATGGGACTTAAGCCTCTGGAAAAATGAGTTGATACAATGGAAACCCAACCTAGTTATTTGGAGATCCCAAGATCTAGGTTCAAAGGGACAACCTAATTGTAAAAAGACTCTAGGATCATCGTGGGGGATTTTCCTTGTCCATTCCTTAACAATGAAGCCCGTGAAAAAAGAGGATAAACATTTGGCTTTTAATGATTCTTGTGCGTCGGTAAGAAAGTCGGGTAGTGCGGGATACTCTTAAAGAAGAATCACCTATATGAGAGAGAAGGGGGACCGCTTCAAGAGAATTATGTGAGGCTCAATTCTTAGAACCTCTTGCGAGAACCAGGACGTATGTTTAGGGCCATGAATGAATATAACAATGAGAATCGAAATATGTTAGGAAGAATCTGTGTGAGGTATATCATCTTTTACACAAAAGGCGAAACAGTTCAAAGACATCACGCTCTCATCGATCAGCTAGTAAAGTAAATATATTTTCACAAGGAAGGTTCAAAGGGTAACACCTACTTATCCTACGCAGGTTCAACTGTTGGACTTTATCACCAAATCTTTGTATCCTCGTAATTTCCTTCATGTGGGGATTGTTGGAAAAGTTGTGAAGGAAATTGCACATTTGGGGTGCGATTTTCTTGGGACCTCGATTGTCTAATGACAAAGTAAAAGTCGATTCTTGTTCTACTTCGTGAGAACATTAAAATCGAATATTTGTTTGTCCAAAATGGTGTTTGGATGAAGGAGAAATTAAAGCTTAAAGATGATGTATTGGAATTAATTTAAAAGAAGAAACCATGTGGGTTTGTCTTCTTTTAAAGTTGGGTTTGTCCCACATGGGAAAACAAAGGCAATTTTGACTAGTATATATAATGCCACCTTTTAGTAAGGTGTAAGATTGTATTGCATGAGGCTCTCTCTACACGCGCGCCTACATGGGGGTGCAAATCACGGTCGATTCAAGCTCCGAACCACTGACTTGTGTGCGAGCGCGACCTGCGTACACGAATGTCGGACCGAAATCGAGCCACATAGTCTAGCCTATGTTTTGCAGTTTTAATTTTATTTCGAATTTAAAATCTGTAATAATAACATATATTTTATTTTCGAATTTAAAATTACCAGTAACATCAATATTAATTCCACAGATTTAATTTTGAATTTAAATCTGTAACAACAATATTCATCATGGTCGCAAAGACAAATGTCAGAAACTGTAACAACAGTGAAAATTCGAGCTTTAATTTCCAGGTCCTCTATCAGCTCTATAAATAGCTGACATTCCAGCAGTCCAAAACACACTCTTCACTTGCATTCTATATTGTTCTCTCTGCATATTGTTCTGAAAAATCCCTTTGGCCTCCTGCATATTTTGGTGATAAAGTTCGGGGCGTAATTTTAGTTCATAGGAGAAAAAGGTAAGTCCGATTTTCCGTCTTATCCTGGGAAAGGGACGCCCGAGAATAGGGGGACGAATCTGTTTTTAATATATTGTGTCAAACACACGATTCGGGCCATTTATGTTTTTGTCAAATTTGAAATTGATTTCAATAAAAGTTTTCAAATTTTGCGTTAATTTGTAATTTCGATTATCTTTGAATTCTAGTATTATAAACTGCATCTTTGCGTATAATTTTGCAACACAAATAAAGACCATCACCTCTTACTTCCCAAAAGCAATAACCAGAGAACAATATTCACTCCATTCCGAATTAAAAGCATCAAAGCGGCTTTCCTTCGCCCACCAAAGATGATGAGGAAGAATAAAGTATTCGGGACGATGTTCTCACAAAACCTCCAATGAAAATCTTGATTAAAATTAATCGTATGAAATCCTAAATTATCATTTCGGATGCACAATGCAATTTTAGTCGAAGCCGAATTTGAAGGAAGCTTATTGATAATATGAATCTCGTGATCGCCGTGAAAAAAGCGGTGCGTTTTTCTAATCGAGCTATTACTTGGAGATGGTTAGCCCATATTAAAAAAAATAACAAGGAGATATTAGCAATGGTATTGTTGCCCATTGTTCATACATAAATTTGTACAAATTGATTTAATTTGTATCACTTTGATGTGTGATTGAAATATTTTACGCTGAAGCTCTGCGTTTTATAGTTGAGATAAGGAATTAGGAATTACTCGATGATGTGTAAAAATATGATATTATTGCAATTTGAAAGAGTTCAATAAATTCTTCATTGTTAAATATATTTTACTCATGAGTACATATGAAATCTAGAATGATAATATTGTTGCAATCAATCGGCGAAGTACATTAATAATAAAATAAATAGTGAGTACTTATGTTTTAATGATTATAAATCATATAATAGCAAATGTAATAAAGACAACAATTACTATTGTAGCAATTAATAATATTTAAGCACAGATTAATAGTATATTACTATGAATATTTTAATAAATTTGAAAACATATTAACTCTTATTGAGATGAATTTCTTATCAATAATCAACTATTAGTAATAAGATATCATCATTGTAATATTTTGTATAGGGTACAACATTATTGTTCTCGCACCAATTAGTATTTTAGCAATCAACCCTATATACTAAAAGAGAAAACAAAGTTGACACATGTCATTACTCTATTAATTTTGACATATGTCAACTCCTTATTCTTCCAATTCCACATATTTACTTTATAATTATCCATGTGGCATTGCTATCTACAAATAAGAGGTGAATTGATAATATATATTTGAATTTTTTAATTTAAAAACTTACAAATTGAAAAGATAGTAACAACTTTAAGAGATAAGAAGTATCTTAATATCAAGAATTTATCTAAACTATCATTTTAAAATTATTATCTTTTAAAAATATATTTGGTTTATATGCACCTTTTAATTTCCGATTTATGCTAAGTCCAATGTATATTTCAAATTACTCTTATTAATTTTAGATTTGACTCACTAACCAATTATATTCACAATTAAATAAATAATTCAATTCAAATTATAATCAAATTAAATAAGCTAATCTCATATATATATATATATATATATATATATATATATAAGCTCATCCCAACAATTAAAATTAAAATAAACCAATTTATTCAATTATCCATCCGAGGCAGGATAGTGATTAAACTACAGGATCCTATCAAATTAGCTTTAATTTTATCAACAAATTCGATAAACACATCAAGGAATCTAACAACTAATAGAAATTGGCGCTTGACATTTAAAAATATTATCTTTAAAAAAATATTTGGTTTATATGCACCTTTTAGTTTATGATTTTTGCTACTACGATATTTAAATCTCAACTCTAAAAGATAAAATATAAATACCAAAATAAAGGAATTTCTCACAATATTAACTCTAAAAGATAAATTATAATCCCAAATATATAAGGAATTTTATCACAATCTCATGGTCAACTTTATGTGGCCATATCGAGAGTTAAGAGCGAGATGGTTTGAAAACACAACAAAGACGACACACTTGGAAATACAACAAATATTGTAGTTAACAAAGAATTTTTTTTTAATAACTGCTTAACTATTTGTATGATACTCTTCTAATTTTTGAATTTCTTTTTTAATATTTCTAATTAGTATTTTGGATCTCCTATACTTATTACAAATAAATTGTGACACTAAAGTTTTAATTTTGGTCAATCCCATATAAAACACGGGTATTGTTCTAGTTAATAATATAATAACATGCATAAATGTGAAACATTTACATTTAATTAAGTGACAAAAACACTCGGAAATGAGCTACTTTGCTAGTGAATACAACCTTATTTTCAAAAATCCCTTTTTCAAAAAGTGGATAAGATCCCACAGTACAATTGTATGTAATAAGATGGAGCAGAGTTTGATATTATAATTGATCAAAAGAGCTACTTTGCCAGTGATCGATCAACATCAGTTGCAATTTTTTTTCATAATAATCCATGTATGCGTTTTTTTTTTATTTCTTGACATATAAGTCCGCCAATGATAACTATATTAGAACTGTTGTATATATTGCATATTATTTTTTTTATTGTTTTATGTGTCTTTTAGCTTGTAAAAAAAAAGGGGACTCAATTTTAAAGTTCGACTCAGACCAGAAAATTGATAGAACCGGCCCTGAAACCCCACTAAAGATGAAAGAAAACCAAAATATTTGATACTATAAAGTTCTCGTAAAAGCACCAACGAAAATCTCGATTATTAATTACTACTAGATGTACAAAAATATTGCATATTTAGTAGAACAGAATTTGAAGGAACTTATTATTTACATTTCGTCATTGTATAGCATTGTTAAATTGTATTCATGAAGTTGATAAGTTGATGCAGGCTTGTAGCAATTAACGTAAGAATGGGAATGTAATGTGATAAAATGAAAATGGTAGGGAAAATGAAAATGAAAATGAATATCGAAATTCAAAAGAAATTGATAAAAAATTGTCAACCAAATTAATCTACAAAAATCAAGCTATATAATCGAATTAATTAATAAAAAAGAAAATTCAAAAGAAAACTATAGATAATTCAATGTCCCTTCATTAATGCTTCACACAGATACATGCGTACTCGGACGAGAAAATTGATAGGACCTGGTCCTGGAACTCCCTAAAGATTAAAGAAAACCAAAATTTTTATACTACAAAGTTCTCGTAAAAGCACCAATGAAAATCTCGATTATTAATTACTACTAGATGCACAAAAATATTGCATATTTAGTAGAACAGAATTTGAAGGAACTTATTAGTTACATTTCGTCATTTTATAGCATCGTTAAATTGTATTCATGAAGTTGATCAGTTGATGCAGGCTTGTAGCAATTAACATAAGAATGGGAATATAATGTAACAAAATGAAAATGGTAGTGAAAATGAAAATGAAAAAGAATATCGAAATTCAAAAAGATTGATAAAAAAATTTGGTCAACCAAATTAATCTACAACAAATTCAAGCGATACACTAATCAAATTAATTAATAAAAAAGAAAATTCAAAAGTAAACTATAGATAATTCAATGTCCCTTCATTAATGTTTCACATTGATACATGAGTACTTGACTTATAAGATTTGTGAGTCATACACTTATTTTAAGTTTTCACGTCGATTTTGACTGCTCAATTACTAGCACGTGAAACTTCCCAATTAAACATTTTTGCCAATGAATTTTTGGAACTGTCTTTAGCAAAATAAATACCATCACTCTTCGCTACCCAAGAGCACGTACCACTGTCGATCTTCCTTTCCATTTCCCACTAAAAGCATCGAAGGCTTTTTCTTTTGAACCCCACCATAGATGACGAGAAGAACAAAGTGTTCGGTATAAAATTCTCGCAAAAACTCCAATGAAATTGTTGATTCGGAGTAAGTGTGTGATTTCCTAAATCATTATTCTTAGATGCGCAATGCAATTTCAATGGATCCGAAGTCGGAGGAGCTGATTAATTACATAAATGTCATATCTAAAGGTGAAAACACATCCGCGTTTTGCTAGTGCTAACACTTGGAGATGGCTAGCACATACGAAAAACAAATAACAAGGGGATGGTGATATTAGTGTAGCCCATTAATTACTTATTGAGATCAGTAGAAAATGGTGGGTATTGCTTTGCAGTATTGTTGGTTTTTCTTTATGAAGTTCCCTATTTATAGTTAATTTGAGGGGCAAAAAGAATATTGTTGCTAAAAATACATTTAGTTATTGCAATCTGAATGAAATTGATTAAATTTGATTAATTACCAAATTATACTTTACTCAACTGTATTATGAAATCTATCACGATAAGATAATCATAATCTAATAGCTAGATATCATGGCATAATAATGTAACAAAAAGACACCAATTGGTGTGATAAAATGAAATTCAGCAAATTTCTTATGGAAATTAGATAACATATTTTTTTCAAGGTCTTAAAAATAAAGAACATTCATAGAGAGGTCAAAATGAGGTAATCTTACCGCTATATAACTAAATACATACAAGTATATTATAAATTTTCTTGAAAAGTTAGGGGCAAGAAATTGACCCCCAAAATTGTAAAATCTAATTTACATATTGGCAAACATAAAATACAAAATATAAAAGAATAGTTTGAGAGCCAAAAAAACTTATTGTGCTATGCATTTTATATTTCTTCGTGCTTGCTCCTATTTCTAAATTACGTGAATTTACGTCAACTAGTTCTTGTCAACTCAACAAAATTAGGAAAAAGAGGCACCATAAATAATGGATTCCAAAAATTAACAACTTCACAGCAAAGTACCTTAACTGGAACCAACTTGACGCTTGAAAGTAAAGGGTCGTACAAACAATGACACAATTAAAAAAGAATACAAGAGTTTCATGACGAAGAAATTAAATACAAAACAATATCATGCATCTTTTGGCTATCTTTTTGATAATATAGTTACACAATTTATTTTACAGAGTCATCTTCCATACATAAACTACGAGTCGATTTATGCAATGTTATGTTTTCGATGAAGCCTGGATATCAAAATGTAATTTTCAAGTTAATTCAGTTATTTCAGTGTGCATCCGGTTATATTTCCATATTTTTTGTTCTTAGTATATTCCATTTCTTATAAACAAAAAAAATTGAGTTGCTAATAAATAAGGGTAAATTACAATTTTAGTCATGTAAATAATAGTCCGATTCAACTACATTCCATACTAAGTGGTTAATTTCTTGAATCTCGTTTTTTTTTTGTTATTATGACAATATATTATTCTATAATGATTTGAGAAGTTGGCCTAGTCCTTTATAATTGAAGGTATGGCATTTTAAGAGACCTTAAGTAACTTGGCCTAGTCCTTTAATATATGGTGGCTATTTACATATTATATTTATTCAAATTTTTTCATATTTAATCTAGCTTTTTCAGAAAAATTACATCTTGTTGGAAAACTTCTCGTGTTATCACTAGAATCCTAAAATTTGGATTATGGCTTTTGGAAAAAAATTGGGCACCCGACGGTTTTTTCAAAAATCCAAAATATACGTCACCGACATCGATAATCATAACGCACTTGTCACAATCATCGCCTATGAGATTTATATCGATAATTGCCACTCGGTCTTGGCGGAGCTCCTAGATAAATAAGACGGGTTATTCTCGACACACAGGACAACACAAACACTAATTCACAAAGACAATATTCGCAAGTTCTCTAGGACTAGACGTTATCTATTTAAATTGTATCTTAAATTAAGTTGTTATTATTATTATTATTATTATTATTATTATTATTACTACTATTATTATTATTATTATTATTATTATTATTATATTGCTTTTAGTAGGTAATTTACTTTTTTCCCCTTTCGCTAGCTTTTCAACAAATTGGTGAGGGCGGGGCTTTCCGTCCATTGCTCATTAAAAAGTAAAAACCCAAAGTCAATTGACCAAGATCAATTAATGCATTATGCCAATCTTCTTCTACTTAAAAGCCTCAAAAAAAAAAAAAAAAAACATTTGAAACCCACTAAAGATTAAAAAGAAATCAAAATATTTGATATATACTACAAAGTTCTCGTAAAAGCACCAATGAAAATCTCGATTATTAATTACTACTAGATGCACAAAAATGTTGCAAATTTAATAGAGCGAGAATTTAATTTGAAGGAACTTATTATTTACATTTCGTCATTTTATAGCATTGTTAAATTGTATTCATGAAGTTGATCAGTTGATGCAACAAACATAATAAAGAATGGAAATATAACACGAGATAGGCGTATAGTCGCATATGCCCCTTGGGTGCAGTGATTTCTTCTAACTTGGATGAGCATAAGCGGGTTGATCTACAACGAGCCATGGACGATATTTCAAAAAGTCTCCATATTAATAATTATGTTATCAAGACGACGACGACCAATGCATGCAGAAGGTTCCCGACAACTTTGGTCGATATGACGGATGAAGAAGAACAAGACAAATTGGAAGACTTAAAGGCCAAGATAGGCGACTCATCACACTACAAGAAAAGCGTTGATAGACACCACCAAAAAGACACCGGTTTTATAGCTTTACTGGTGTCTTTTCCTTTTAACACCGGTTTTGTAAGAAACTGGTGTCTAATTAGTGCTATCGTTTGATAAACAACACCGGTTTCCTAAAACCGGTGTCTATTGCAAAACAAATCCCGAATAGACACCGGTTTTGGCATCGGATTTTAAAACCGGTGTCCTTTTGTTATAAATTATTTTAGATTAGACACCAGATTTTTTGACACCGGTTATAGAACCGGTGTCTTTATTTTTTAACACCAGATCTTTAGACACGGTTTTACAACCGGTGTCGTTAGGCCCCTAATTAATTAGGTCACAAAGTGAAAGTCTTAATTGAGTTCATCCTTTATCCCGCACGCCTGCCCCCTCCCCCATCTCTCACCTCTCCCCATCGCCCATCGCCCACCGGTTGGAGAAGCAAAGAGAAGCCGAGCGCCGCAAAATCCAAGAGCTCAAAAGCAAAACCGCCTCTTCCAATGGCCAACCGGGTCTCCTCCAATTCGGTTCCAGCACCTCCGAGGTAGCTACCCGTTCCATTTAGAGCCCTCGAAATATTGAGATCATTAATTACGCACTGATATAGATTTATGTATGCCAATTTTATTTACGATTTTTGGCACCCTATCTTTCTTTTTCCATTTGGAACCCTAACAATGAACGGTATGTAATGGGTTGAGAGATATATTTTTGCTCGATTTAGATAGTATTTAGCTTGATAATGAATGAAACCAAGCTTAAAATTCTCAAGCCTGGTTACGGTGTGAACCGAGCTTGGCCAGTGTGCTATAAGTCTAAAGCTCCAAAATCTAGGTAGTTCAATTGGGTCTTTTTGGTGATTTCCCACCCCATCAGTTCTCTTTTATGGATGTCTGGGTAGTTCAATTGGGTCTTTTTGCTGCAGAGAGTGAATATTAAAACAAAATTGAAGAGGAAGAGAAGGAGAAGCTCCTAAAGGTGCAGCAAAAGTGAGTGAATATTTTTTCCTGTTGAATTTCCACTATTATTTACAAAATTATTGTTGTTTTTTTATGTTGTTTTTCTTATCTGTATTGTCTTTTTGCAGGAGGAGGAACTTCAGCTGCAGAAATTGAAGAAACGGAAAATAAAAGCGGACCCTCGACTATCTTTTGCTGATGATTTTGAGATTGACAATGAGGAGGAAGATTAGGAGATTAGTAAGCTTTATTTCATATGTATTTCCAGCTCTGTTTGTTACTGTTATTAGTATTTGTTGTATGGAAACTCTAAATAGATATGTGGATGTGCATGTACGCAAGATTTGATACCTCGCAATTTTATTATTGTAGGAGAAATCCTCTCTAACATCCCAATATTCCATTACATTTTCATGGAAGTTGATACCTGAACAAACAAGTCATTTTCCATAATTTAGTTTTCTTTCCACATTTCTCTGTTGTTGGTTCTTATGTTCTTTCTGATTATATCTGGCTTAAAACCTCTTGGCCTCTGTACTTCTTGAGCAGGCACAGATCAAAAGTTAAGCCTGCATATTTTGTACTTATGGAATATTGTTTTCCGCTCCATGTTGCAGCGTCCTGCGCCGTGCCCACGTACCTGTCACCCATTCCCGCTGTGCCCACGCACCCGTCACTGACTATATTCTTTGCTGAACACAACTGATCAAGCTTGTACTCTGTTCAGTCCATCTGAGGTACTTTCACTTCTTTTTCCCCTCTTTAATGTTGTGTAATTAGAAATGAATCTTATTAATTTGATTTTATTTGACTATTGCCCGTATGTGTTCACTTCCTTATTAGAGGCTTAACAATGACAATCTACTTTGCAAGTCTATCTATGATAAAAGAGTGCTACAGTATTATAAAATTATATGATAGGGAACCCCATTATTATGATTTATGCGATTAACTTGTAAATATGCTCTTTATAGTTTGGTTTGCTGGAGTGGACAGATGATCTGGAGGTATTCATACTGAAAGGCTATGGTAATTCGTTGAATTACCGGATGGGAGTTCCATTACTTGAAGATTTGTTTATGTATTATTATGGTTTAGTGCAAACACACTCTTTATTAAGTTTTTCCCCCTATTTTGTTGTAAAAGAGAGAGAAAGAAATAGAGTTGTTGCGATATTTTTTCCGTTATTAATGTTAGTCAGAAAAGGCCCGGGATATTCTTTAATGAGGAAGATAACTTCTAATAAGTTAGATAATTTTTGTACTAAGTGGTACTGTGAAGGTATTTGTGATGAGACTAAGCATCTTAAAGAATCCTGTTTGGTTTCTTTGTTTACTTGAATGTCTTTCATGATGAGCCGTCTCGGCAGGGCGGTTGAGGCATAGTTTAGAAGCATAAATTTGACAAATATGATTAACGTCCTGATTCGAATATTTCCGAAGGTCTAATTCTATGCTTGCTCGTTTTCCAAAGTCCTTGCATTTATAGAGGGCATCCCCAGTCCGGATGGGTGATATTGCTCTTCCTTGGCAGACTCAAAATAATTTCTCAATTTTACAACATTTCTTATCAGCCTGTTTTCTGATTGGCCCTCTTGGATTAATCAGTCATGCCTTTTGGTTTCTTCACTAATTTTTGTTTGGGTTTTGACTCTTGTTGAGAATTTTGATAGGAATATGTGAATTATCATGTTGTGTTATTTTTTTTTGATCGGTTTGTGTTATTTTTAATATTGGTAACAGTTGTTTAGTATAAGTTTTTTTGTGCTCTACTTTGTGGTATGTTCATATTGGGGGGTGGGGTGTGTGGGTGCTGATCATGCCTCTCTGCCTTATGCATTATTCATTAATCAGGTTTGATTACAGTTCTAAATCATTCAATCTCTTATTTTTTTCTGAAATTTTTCTTTCAATTGAAATCTTACGTTGCAGATATGTCGCCAGAGCATTTTTGAACCACTTTTGGTTTCTGAATATGTTGCTAAGTACTTGAACATCGACTTGCCCAGGCACTTCTATAAGAGAAGGAGTTACGTCACTAGAGTTTATCTTTATACCATATAAGAGAAGGTAATTGAAACTTGACTCATACCATTTTCTAGTTTGCAGTCGGCTAACTACTTTTTGTTTTCCTAAAGTTTATCTTTATACCATATATGCAATTTTCATATGCCATATGGTTTTATAATAAAGGGTTAATTACAAAATTACCCATGAGGTTTAGGTTAGTTACAAAAAATCCAGTTATATTTAAAAATTTATAAATATCCCTTAGCTTTTATTTTTATTTTACAAATCGCACCTCAAGAAGAGGATATTTGTTAGGTAAATAAAAATTCAAGCATATTCGTACACTTTAAGGGGTTATTTATAATTTTGAAAGATAACTGGAGTTTTTGTAACTAGGCTAAAACTTAGGGTAGTTTTTGTTATCATACCTATAATAAATTTTGTTGTCTTGCTCACACCTTAAACCATTATGTTATCATTTTTGCTGCAGCTGAGTAATGACTATGAAGGGGTTTTATATTGCAAACCTCATTTTGATCAACTTTTCAAGATGACTGACAGTTTGAATAAGAGCTTTGAAGGTTGTAGCATTATTTGATCGTCGATGTTCACTTTTCGGTTAATATATTGTTGCATCTTAACTAATATTTTTGTGATTGTTGTAATGATTTTCGGATTCTAGGACGTAACTGAACTTGAAAATCTGGCATTTATGTACACAAATCCTCAAGATCATGCTAAGTCTAAGAGAAGAGTTGCAGAGCTTTATAGAGAACATGAAAAGGAACTCAAAGAGGTAATTTCGATTATTCTGTGAATTAACTGGAACTCTACTAGTTGTTAGCTATTATATCATTCAGTTTGCACTGTCACTTGCTGTGCCAGCAACTCTCTAGTTGCGCACTTGTGAAATGATCAGAGTTTGCTTTTTACTTGTATATCCTAGTTTTTCTTGATGAGTTAGTCATCTAGTCATGGTTCTTTTTCATTCCATTAGTCATGGTTCTTTCTCATTCCTTTGGTTTTTTGTATTACCGAAGATTAGAGAGATTGGGTGCTCTTAATTGGACTAAGGTGGTACATCAGCATCAAGGCTGGAGGCTTCAAAACATATTTGTAATTATCCCACCTTATTTTAATGTCAGATTATTTCTTATGGTCCTTCAAAACATATTTGTACCGTTATGTCATAACAATTCTGTGAAAAAACTGTCTGACAGTGCGGATCGGCATAATATATCTATTATCTGGATTTGGTGGGAGCATACTATCATCCTTATTCATAAGAAACAGAATTTCTGTCGGTGCTTCTGGTGCACTTTTTGGTTTGTCTGTTTCTCACTCTTTATGTGAGTTTTCAATCATGAATGTGAACAATTATCACATAGAATGTTCTTGTATCTAAGCAGGGGAGAAATGCTAAGAGAAATTACATGTGATCTATCTCCATTAGTTGTAAGGCAAATGTGGGGCTGTTCGATCTTCAACTTTTAGAATAAGCATCTTAGCAAGAATTCTCTGTACCTCAAAAAGAGAACATCTCATCCAGATTTGAGCCCCCAGCTGCAAATGCTGCCTATTTCAACACCAACTAAAACTCATAAGCAAGTAGCAATTAGAAGATACATGGAAATAATTATTACACTACTGTTATGGAAACATGAGAATAGTATTCTTGGGGATGTCTGATTTTGGAGTTCTTTCAAACAGGTTTATAATGTGACCACTTTCCTGAATGAGCATCATGGTGTGATGAAATACTGTTGGCTGCAACAGGTAATTCCTATTGATTAATATGGGTAAATCGCAAAACTACCCCTAAAAATTAATCTAATTACAAAAAAGAATCAGTTATCTTTCAAAGAATAATAAATATTCTTTGCACACGTTATAGTTAAGTAAGATTTGATCATATTGTTGATTTTTCGTTTCATTTATAGTCTTGATTTGATATTCTTCCTTCGTGCAAGGACGAAATAGACGAGTTTGATGATGTCGGGCACAACCAGGATGCTTGGGCAATGTTGGAGACATACTATGTGGAATCGAACAAGTCAAACATTCCATGTTTAATTGGATTTTGTTGTTGATCATATGGATTTTGTTGTCTGTAGTTGAATTATTTAGTCTTTTTGTTGGTTGATGGAATTAATCGGATTATGAATCTATAGTTGTTTTATCGAAAGGAAACTTCGCTACTTGTACTTTTTGTTGGATTTTGGCTATTGGTGACTTTAGTATTAATGTTCATGTTTAATTGGTAGTGCACTTATGATGGTTGCTAGAATTAGAGTTCATAATGAATTATTTATTTATATGGTTTTTTTGCAGCTTTGAGCCGGTGTTTTTGTATAAATAAACAACCCTTTTAAAACCGCTTCTAAAAATATTAAGACACCGGTTATGATGCGGTGTCTATTCATCAAAAGACTCCGGTTTAAAACCGATGTCTTTAACATAAAAGACACCGGTTTAAAACCGGTGTCAAAAACATTAGACTTTTAACACCAGTTGATTTTACTAATAGACACCGGTTTAAAACCGATGTCGTTGAAGGAAAAGACACCGGTTTTAAACCGGTGTCAAAAAGTTCAGACTTTTAACACCAGTGGTTCTAACACCGATTGTTTTTACTAATAGACACCGGTTTAAAACCGGTGTCGTTGAAGGAAAAGACACCGGTTTTAAACCGGTGTCAAAAAGTTCTTAACACCAGTGGCTTTAACACCGGTTGGTTTATTAATAGACACCGGTTTAAAACCGTGTCTATCAGCTTTTTTGTAGTAGTGTCAACTACTCCGATTGTCTTTCACTCTTGTGATTCCTCGAAACTATTAAGTCTATTTCAATGGTGGATCGTGGATCTTTGGCCGACATTCAACATGATACATCGACCATGTAGAGGATACTCGAGCACGTGTTAACAAAACTAATGATAATATCCTTCGAAAATCCTCTAGAAATATACACCCTTCATTTAAATTGTGTTTTTAGTTTTTTTGTTTCTTTTTCTAAAATCTAACATTGTTTTCACTTTGCTACCTGATCGGCTTGTAATCAGGACTTTTCCTTTCTTTTTATATATTTCCATTTACTTAAAAAAATATGAAAATCATCAATATCGAATTATCCAAAAGAATTTGAGGAGTTTGATCAACCAAATCTACAACAAATTCAAGCTACATGTTAATCGAATTAATTAATAAAAATAAAATTCAAAACAAAACTATAGATAATTCAATATCCGTTCATTAATGTTTCATATAGATATATGCATCACTCGACTTATAGATTTGTGAGTAATACACCTATTCCAAGTTTCCAAATCGTTTTTGACCGTTCAATTACTAGCATGTGAAACTTCCCAATTAAACATTTTTGTCAATGAATTTTTGGAATTGTCCTTAGTAAAATAAATACCATCACTCCTTGCTACCCAAAAGCACATACCGGTGTCGCATCTTTCCGCCCATTTTGCATAAAAAGCATCGAAAGCCTTTTCTTTTGAACCCCACCAAAGATGACAAAAGAACAAAGTATTCAATATAACATTCTCGCAAAAGCTCCAATGAAAATTTTGATTCGTAGTGAGTGTGTGATTTCCTAAATCATTATTCTTAGATGCGCAATGCAATTTCAATGGATCCGAATTCGGAGGGAGCTGATTAAATACATAAATGTCATATCTAGAGGTGAAAACACATCTGCGTTTTGCTAGTGCTAACACTTGGAGATGGCTAGCACAAACGAAAACAAATAACAAGGGAATAGTGATAATAGTGTAGCCCATTAATTACTTATTGATCAGTAGAAAATGGTGTGTAGTGCTTTGCAGTATTGTTGGTTTTCTTTGTGAAGTTCTCTATTTATATTTAATTTGAGGGGCAAAAAGAATTTTTTTATTTGCTAAAAGTAATTCAGTTATCGCAGTCTGAATGAAATATTGATCAAATTTCATTACCAAAATATACTTTACTCAACTGTATTATGAAATCTAGCACGATAAGATAATCATAATGTAAGAGATATCATGGCATAATAATGTAACAAAAAGACACCAATTGGTGTGATAGAATGGAATTCATCAAATTTCTTATGGAAATTAGATAACATGCTTCAAGGCCTTAAAAGGAAAGAACATTCATCAGAGAGATAAAAATGAGGTAACATTACCGCTATATAAACTAAATTAGATGAGATTCCCGTGCAATGCACGGACTGTATATTTATGAGACATTCGCTTCGTATTGTGATATGTGTATTTTTCTTATAGTTATGTGAACTTTTTCTCCCTATATTGTAACAAGTTTAAAATAAAACCAAACAATATGCAAAAAAATACAATTTAATATTGTTGATTGATAAAGTCAAAACAGAAAAATGTCATACCTCATAATCATGAAAAATACACTCAAGATATTTATTTGTGTTTGATATTTGAAAACTGATTTTTCATAAAGCCGCTCAAGACACAACTTCATTGCTATTGTATTTTAGTCATGTTTAGATCTTTAATAAGCGTGAAGATTATAACTTTGAAAGTGAAATATCAAAATACGTTGATGTTAATAAAAATTATTTTCTATTAACATGAGAATATGTTAATATATAATACAAAAATTAATTCTCTGTACAAAAAAAACTATTATGAATAAAATCTTAAATTAAATAAAAACTTAATTTCTTCTTACATAATATAAACTGTATAATATTTTGATACATATATTTGAGATATTTTATTCAATTAAAAGAAGTATTTTTAGTTTTAATCGACTTAAATATAATTATATATTTATGAAAAAATGAGCTACTCCCATATAACAACTATACAAATTTCACAAATAGCTAAAATAAATGAATATACAAATTGATGTCCAATAATCTGGATGCATAATTTTTAAAGCCTATAACTTACAAATAAAGTTTTGAGTAAACATATGCAGGGGCGGAGCTAGACCCGTATCTTTGGGGGGACTAAATCAATAAAAATAAATATTTAGTACTAAAAAGAAATTATTTAAAATAAAATATACATATAAATAATAAAATTTTCAATTTTTTTTTGTGGTGGGGGGGGGGGGGGACTAAAGCCCCCATTGAAGGGCAAAGGATACGCCCCTAAACATATGTTACATTGTATTTTTTATTTATTATGTTTTTATTTTATTTTATATACGTAATGTGGGTGTCAAATTGAAGATCATAAAAAAATAATTAATTTGATATATTGTACGTCAATAATAGATCAAAAACAAAAAAGCTATTAAATTCTAAAAAAGAAAAATAAAAAGACAAATATAATAATTAGTATGTTGTGCACACTCATATTTGAAAAACTAATTTTTATATGATTCTAATTAAGGCACCTTAAAGACAACCAAAAACTGCCACTTCAATAATGATCAATCTTTTCTTTATTATTGCAGTGATTTTAATTACTTATTATAGTAATTGATAATGGGCGGGAAAATTCCATGATACAATTTTGAGAAATTTCTCTTTATACATATATATATATATATAGATACATACGAGTATATTATAAATTTTCTTTCAAAGTTAGGGCAAGAAATCGACCCAAAATTATAAAATCAATAATTTACAATTTCGTAAACATAAAATACAAAATATAAAAGAATAGTTTGGGAGCCCAAAAAAACTTATTGTGCTGTGAATTTTATATTTGTCGTGCTTGCTCCTATTTCTAAATTACGTGAATTTACGTGGCCTAGTTCTAGTCAACTCAACAAAATTAGAAAAAAGAGGTACCCGAAATAATGGATTCCAAAAATTAACAACTTCACAGCAAAGTACCTCAACTGGAACCCATTGGGCATTTGAAAGTAAGGGGTCGTACAAACAATGACACAATTACAAAAGAATACAAGAGTTTCATGAAGAAATACAAAACAATATTATGCACCATTTGGCTATCTTTTCCTATTTGATAATAGTATATATCTTGATTTTGATAATATAGTTACCCAATTTCTTTTACAGAGTCATCTTCCATACATAAACTAGAAGTCGATTTATGCAATGTTATGGCCTTATGGCCTTGTTTGTTTATGTTTTCAATGGCCTCTTTCCAGTTCCAACTATACATAAAAGTGGAATCATGTTTGTTCATTAAATTTCTAATGGAAATCATCATTTTCATTTTCTACTTTTCACATAAAACAACATCTCAAACCTATAATTTCTATTCTCAAACCTATACACTACCCTACATCACTCATCATTACTTATCAAACACTATTTTCATATTTTAACTCAATTATATATGTGGGACCCACCATTATCAACTTTATCTACTTAAAATATTAATATTTTTTAAATTATAATTATCTAATGGGACCCACCAACTATAATCTTACAAATATAATATTATATATTCAAATTAAAATATTGAAGTGGACCCCACCACTACCAACTTTTCAATTATTATATAAATAAAATAATATTTCAAAACTACTCAAACCAAACACAATCTCATTTCCAACCCTATATAAAACACATTTCAATTCATTCATCCAAACACAATCTCAATTTCCACACGAAAACCAATAAATTCTCAAAATTCTATTTCCAACTCCATAAATTGGAAATGGACCATGGAAATATAAACAAACAGGCCCTATGTTTTCGATGAAGCACTGGTTGTCAAAATGTATTTTTCAAGTTACTTCAGTTATTTCAGTGTGCATCCGGTAATTTTTCCATATTTTTTTATTCTTAGTATTCCATTTCTTATAAACAAAAAAACTGAGTGGCTAATAAATAAGGGTAAATTACAATTTTAGTCATGTAACTATAGGAGTTTTGTAATAATAGTCCAATTCAACTACATTCCATACTAAGTAACCATCAGGGTTGTCCATGGGGCGGCCAAGCGAGTGCCGCCTAATGAATTTAATTAGTCTTTCAGCTATATCCTCCATCTAGAAGCCACAAACTTTGGAGAAATGGTTGCCAAAGTAAAAACCCAAAGTCAATTGACAAAGATCAATTAATGCATTATGCCAATCTTCTTCTTAAAAGCATAAAGAAAAACCATTTGAACACCACTAAAGATTAAAAAAATCAAAATTATACTACAAAGTTCTCGTAAAAGCACCAATGAAAATCTCGATTATTAATTACTACTAGATGCACATTTATATTGCATATTTAGTAGATCGATCAGAGTTTGAAGGAACTTATTATTACATTTCGTCATTTTATAACATTGTTAAATTGTATTCATGAAGTTGATCAGTTGATGAAGCAAACATAATTAAGAATGGGAATATAATGTGACAAAATGAAAATGGTTGTAAAAATGAAAATGATCAATATCGAAATCCAAAAGAAATTGATGAATTTTGATCAAAAAACCAAAGCTACAACAAATTCAAGCTACATGTTAATCGAATTAATTCATAAAAATAAAATTCAAAACAAAAGTATAGATAATTCAATATCCGTTCATTAATGTTTCAGATAGATACATCAGTTGACTTATAAGATTTGTGAGCAATACACTTATTTTAAGTTTCCACATCGATTTTGACCTTTCAATTACTAGCATGTGAAACTTCCCAATTAAACATTTTTGTCAATGATTGTTTGGAATTGTCTTTAGCAAAATAAATACCGTCGCCACTTGCTACCCAAAAGCACATACCAGTATTGCATCTTTCCGCCCATTTCGCATTAAAAGCATCGAAAGTCTTTTCTTTCGCACCTCAATACAAATGGCAGAAAAACAAAATATTCTCAGTACAAAATTCTCGCATAAAAGCTCCAATGAAAATTTTGATTCGAGTAAGTGTGTGATTTCCTAAATCATTATTCTTGGATGCGCAATGCAATTTCAATGGATCCGGATTTGGAGGAAGCTGATTAATTACATAAATGTCATATCCAAAGGTTAAAAACATCTTTTTCCTAGTGCTAACACTTGGAGATGGCTAGCATAAACGAAAACAAAGAACAAGGGAATGGTGATAATATTAATTGTAGCCCATTAATTGCTTATTGATCAATAGAAAATGGTGTGTATTACTTTGGAGTCTTGTTGATTTTTCTTCAAGAAGTTCGCCTTTATAGTCAACTTGAGGGGCCACTGTGACAAAATGAGATTTTTGCTAAAAATCATTCAGTAATCGAAACCTGAATGAAATTGATTAAATTTTTACCAAAATATTATTATGAAATCTAGCACGATAAGATAATCGTAATCTAAGAGATATCATATGGCATAATAATGTAACAAAAAGACACCAACTGGTAAATTAGATAACATATATATATATATATATATATATATAGGATTGGATCAAATGAGACCACATAATTAGAGTGAGACAGTGTGGACTAATCTTGTCCACAAACTGTAATTTTAGATGGTTGAGATTTATCCAATTTAATAAATATTTTTGATTTATTTTAAATCGAAAAAGGGTAATTGTAATTGTGTAATTACCTAATTATTTTTGATACCATAATCTGCGGCAAGAGGAAGAAGAATTGTTCAACAGAGAGGACAAAGAAACAATGGCGAAATCAATGAGATCGAAGAGAGAGAGAAGAGGTGAGGCGATAAGGAGAGAGCTAGTTGAGCCAATTTACGATAAGAAAGACGCGCCGTCAAGCTTCCCCCAAGCTCGGTCAAGTCCACTCCAAATGCCGAAACCTCCATTTGCCATGGAGGTTACGCCGCCACTACCTCCTCTGTTAACCACAACGGCATAGGTTTGATTATTTTTCTCTCTATTCCCTTCTCAATTCTTCTGATTTATCAATTTAGTTCTCATATTAATTATGAATTTGTTATTTATGTTGTACATTGAATTTGTGATGTGTGAGCTTGGCGATTTTCGTTCCCAATTACTAGTGCTCTCGGCTTTTCAATATTACCTCTTGTTTCTGAGATTTTGAGCTCAGTCCCATTTCCCTTCATTACAAATCTTTGAGTCCAATCACAAATTACTTATTTTTTTGCCATTTAATGCTAGACGAGATATTCATTGGTATGCGGAGGATTTTTCCCCATTTAATTCTAGACATTTATATATTTCTTGTTTCATGTGTATTGAAGCAAATTAATTATTCACATACTTCATTGACTATCTAGTGGAAAAGTTGGTGTTGTACGAAACTGGATTTTTTTTTCCAATCATTTTTGGTATAGTGGTTATCAATGGTGTTAATCTTGATATTACTGTTATGTGGAGATGGCTAATGACAATCAAGGCTTAAAATTCTTGAAGCCTATTGGGCAGAAGCTGAAAAGGAAGATTAAGATAGCCAAAAGGCAAGATCGAAGAAGACGATATGATGTTGTTGTCACGTTTTGGAGAGCTCGAGTTTGGGCTTTCGATATTAGGATTGGAGGAATGGTGAAGAAGACGATGTTGACGTGAGAAAACGAGGGCCTACGAGGAGGCAATTAGGATTATTGTACACTTATATATTTTTTGATGTATACTTAGATGTGTTTTCTTGTATAAGTAGTTAATTTTTGATATATATATTTATGTTTCTTTGTATACTTATGTTTTTTTGTTGTATATTTATATGTGATTTGTTGTATATTTATATGCGTTTTGTTGTATACTTATATTTTTGATTGACAATTGTAATATGCAAGTAAAATTATGTTAAGAGCAAGTCTCTTGTGAGACGGTCTCACGGATCTAAATCGTGAGACGGACCTCCTAAAGGCTCCGTCTTGAGAACATGAACCATGAAAATAAATTTAAAAATAATAATGAACCATGAAAAAACAAAAATAAACCCTAAAAACATGAACCATGAAGAATAAACCCGAAAAACAAAAATAAACCCAAAAAAAAAAATAAACCCTAAAAAAACTAAAAATCCTAAAACCCAAATCAATTAAAAATAAACCCAAGAAACAAAATAAACCCTAAAAAAAAACAAATATAAACCCTAAGAAAAATAAAAAAAAAAAACCTTTAAAACTTTGTGTAAGGGCTCGTCTCACGGATCTAAATTCGTGAGACCGTCTCACGCAAGTTTTTGCCTTATGTTAAACATACAACAAAATAGTGTTAAGTATACATCAAATATATGATAAATATACAACACAATAATGAGTGTGATTTTCTCTCTATAATTGATTTACTTAATCCACAAATCCCCACATATTTTTGTTTGACTATTTTAATATGCAAAAAATAATGTTAAACATACAAAGAAAATAGTGTTAAGTGTACATCAAATATATGCTAAATATACAACACAATAGCGTGATTCTCTCTCTCTCTCTCTCTCTCTCTCTCTCTATAATTGATGTACTTAATCCACGGTCCCCACATGTTAATGAGCGTGATTCTCTCTATATATAACTGATTCCTTCATTCACGGTCCCCACATATTTTTGTTTGACCATTTTAATATGCAGTAAAATTATGCTAAACATACAGTAAAATAGTATTAAGTATACAACAAATATATGATAAGTGTACAACATACTGCATGGCAGAGCACATGCGCGATTTTCTCTCTCCAACGCGATTTTCTCGGGATTTTTCTCTCCCCACGTGATTTTTCTCTCCTAATAACTCGATTCCATATTTGGATGGTCCCCACTTGGTTAATTTGGCAATTATACCCTTATTTTGCATTAATTAAATATTTAATGTAATTTTAACCCATATTTATCTTAGCCATTGATGTAGATAATGGAGGGTTGAGATGAGTCCACACTGTCTCACTATAATATGTGGTCTCATTTTAACCTCCCCCTATATATATATATATATATATATATATATATATATATGCTTAAAGGCCTTAAAAAATAAAGAACATTCATCGGAGAGATTAAAATGACGAAGACAGTAAACTTGGGTTGGTTAGACCGTCTAACGGGTGATCAAAATGATGAGACAAAAATTTGGGTTAGACCGTCCTAATGGTCTTTTCCGTTAGACGGACCCAACCCAACCCGAGTTTTATTGTAATTTCATGCACTAGTGGCGTTTTTGTAACGGAATAGTAATCACCTTTTCGAACCGGTTTTGGAATAGAATGATTTTTACGTAAAACCATTGTGGAAAACAAATTTGCATTATCAGGGGCCCGAGTAGTGGGATCCGGATGATTGGTACCAAAGAACTATTTTAGCAAAAAGAGTATCCAAAATTGGGGTTAGTAGTCAAGTATGAGCCGAATGTCGCAGTTCGTTTCATAATCGGAAGACATTGGAGCAAGATATCCAAAGATTTTGTTGCGCGTTCTTGGAATCGAAATAGGATATGGGCCCGAGGATGGGCATGCGGGAGAAGCACCCGAGAATGGGAGGCGTGGCCCAGGGGAACATCACCTCCTGGGAAGGGGTTGCCCGGGAGGTAAAGAACCCGCCAGCCCCTCATGGGACAAAAGGGGCTGGCACCCTTCATTGTTAAATATATTTTACTCATGAGTACATATAAAATCTAGAATGATAATATTGTTGCAATCAATTGGCGAAGTACATTAATATAAAATAAATAGTTATGTTTTAAGTGATTATGAATTATATAATAGCAAATGTAATAAAGACAACCAATTACTAATATTTAAGCACAAATTAACAGTATATTAGTAATGAATATATTTTAATAATTTTGAAAACATATTATTTCTTATTGAGATGAATTTCTTATCAATAATCAACTATTAGTAACAAGATATCATCATTGTAATATTTTGTATAGGGTACAATATTATTGTTCTGCACCACTTAGTATTTTAGTAATTAATATTGATATAATAACATGCATAAATGTGAAACATTTACATAATTAAGTGACAAAAATCTCGGAAATGAGCTACTTTGCTGGTGAATACAGAATACAACCTTATTTTCAAAAATCCCTTTTTCAAAAAGTGGATAAGATTTCATAGTACAATTGTATGTAATAAGATGGAGCAGAGTTTGGTATTATAATCGATCAAAAGAGCTACGTACTTTGCTAGTGATCAACATCAGTTGCAAATTTTTTCATAATATATAATCCATGTGTGCGGTTTTTTTTTGTTGGAAATGATAAACTATGATAACTATATTAGAATTGTTCTATATATTGCATATTATTTTTTATTGTTTTATGTTGTCTTTTAATTTGCAAAATAAGGGCCCAATTTTAAAGTTCGACTTATACCAGAAAATTGATAGGACCGCCCTGAAACCCCACTAATTAAAGACTAAAGAAAACCAAAATATTTGATACTACAAACTACAAAGTTCTCGTAAAAGCACCAATGAAAATCTCGATTATTACTACTAGATGCACATTGCATATTTAGTAGAGCAGAATTGGAAGGGAACTTATTAGTTACATTTCGTTATTTTATAGCATTGCCAAATTGTATTCATGAAGTTGATCAGTACATGTAGCAAACATAATTAAGAACGGGAATATAATGTGACAAAATGAAAATGGTAGTGAAAATAAAAATGAAAATGAATATCGAAATTCAAAAGAAATTGATAACAATTTTGGTCAACCAAATTAATCACAACAAATTCAAGCTATACGCTAATCGAATTAATTAATAAAAAAGAAAATTCAAAAGAAAACTATAGATAATTCAATGTCCCTTCATTAATGTTCACATATTGCATGAGTACTTGGCTTATAAGATTTGTGAGTCATACACTTACTTTAAGTTTTCACGTCGATTTTGACTGCTCAATTACTAGCACGTGAAACTTCCCAATTAAACATTTTTGCCAATGAATTTTGGAACCGAAAAGTATTAGTCGTACATCTGAAAAATATTAATATATAGTATAACCGAAAAGTATTATTAATCATCTTGAACAATATTTTTAGTAGTCATCATGAAAATATTGATTTTTTCCTTGTATTGGTAATCCACCTAAAATTTATTAATTATCCCCTTATTCTTTGTGGAATATTGTATTTGTTGATCTTTCTACTATAGATTTACTTGAAAGATATTTTTCACCATGTTGGAGATGCAAGAATATATTGCTACCATAAGCAATAAAGGAATATTTCATATGCTTCAAGAAAGGAAAGTGTATCAACAAGATCTCCTAATAAGTTATATTGTATTAATATTCCTAGAGCTAGAGTTAGAAGTCTCTAAATACCCAAAACTGCAATACTTTAGGGTGTGAATTTCTTTCTATGAAAGAGGTTCGAGAGGGAATGGCGTTCTTTTCCTCGTAATTTGTTAATTGTGAGGTTTTTTTTTATTTTTTCTTCATTTGTTCGTACAATCCACTTATCCACACTAGGCACATTCTATTTAGTAATATTGTTCACGGTTTTCGGTACAGTGCGGCACACATTCTCATATTTCAAGTTTGATTTGTGTTGGCTTTTAGGCTTTATATCTAGCATGTTGGCTTATTGCTTATTTGTTAGTTTGTTACTTGTTAGCTAAATCAGTTAGATATACTTGTGTTTTAGGTTTTACGTTTATTCTTTCTTGGGCTTGTATAAATAGTTGCAGATTTGATACTCTTCAGATATGGAAATAATACTTCATCTTAGCTCATTCATGTTAGAGTAGTTTAATATTTTGTTATTATTGTGATTTATTTGTATTGTAAAGGGTAGTATAGTTCTTTTATCTTCCTTGTAGCCCTAGCTCTATTTAAGAGGTTTCATCCTCATTTGTAATTGTAGTCTTGCTTCTCCCAAATTGCAAGAACATATTTTCTCTTTTTCATTTTGCAATGTATAACCATTTTATTCTATCATGGCATCGAGCCAAATTTAATCCCATACACAACGTTTGCGGATCCAACTCCGCGGTGAGTTGGTCAGCGCGCGCCTGCTCGGGGGGTTCGGGCGAGCCCCAAGAATTTTTTTTTCTATTGCGGTTGATAGTTTCAGAGATCGGAGCGTATCGAAGTAGATCGGAGCGGTTCGTTCAAAGATATATCGGGCGGATCGAGTAGATCCGAGCGGATCGGAGCAACCTGGCGGCTTCATAGTTTTTGATGTTTGGGTAATCTTCCTTACTCTTTTTTTGTCAAATATTCGGGTTTGAATCTGTTTTGTTTGTTTGGTTTGGCCTCTTTTGTTGGTTTTGGTTGTGCTTGTTCGTTGGTAGTGCAATATGGCTTCGAAAAGGATGATTCGTTTGCAATCTATTGGTGTTCGGTTGGATGGGAAAAATTACACGTATTGGAGTTATGTGATAAAAATTTTTTGAGGGGAAAACGGATGTGGAGTATCGTAAATGGTACTCAATCTAAACCTAAGAGTGAGAATAATGACAAATATCTTGAACAACTTGAGGCTTGGGAGGTTAATAATTCAAGATTATTACTTGGATTAATAATTCGCATTGAGAGTTCGATTGGTATGCAATTGGCAAAATATGACACGGCCAGGGAAGTTTGGCAACACTTAGAACGATTGTACACACAATCCAATTTTGCTAAACAATATCGGTTAGAAATGGACATTCGAACTCGCAATGCAGAAAAGACATGAGTATTGGGGAATTCTATTCAAAGGCAATGACAAATCTTTGGGACCAATTAGCTCGACAGCGAATCGCAGAGCTTAGTGCATTTGCTCCTTATATTGCCCGACGTAATGAACAACGGTTGGTTCGATTTCTTATAGCTCTTCGTGATGATTTTGAGTCTTTGCGTGGGAATATTTTGCATCGTAGTCCTCTTCCAATTGTTGATTCTGCGGGTCAATGAATTAATTTTTGATGAAACACGTCACAAGTCTCTGATCGATAAAGGGGATTCTTCCAACACCCGGTCCATCTGTCTTAGCTTTTGTTCCAAACCGCCCATTCGTAAGTATCCGAATAAGCCAAATCCCAAGCGTGTTGCTCCATTTAATGTAGCTTTTGTAGAACTCCAGGGTCATTGGAAGGCTCAATGTCCGAAGTTGATGAATCGATCGCCTCGCGTACCCCTCATCCTCAATTTCCTCAACGTGGTCCTAGACCACCTCCACTGAATAATACTGCTGCAGCTGTACCACCATCACCGCCTACTCCTGTTGCAGATAATCTCTACGAGCAGTTCCAGAAATTCCTTAGTCTTCAACCACATGCTATGTCTGCTGCAGGTTCATCGGCTCCGAGCTCCTCAGGTATATCTTCCTCTATTTGGTTATTAGACTCAGGAGCTTCTCATCATATGTCCCCCAATGCAGAATCTTTTGTTTCTATTTCTCCTTCGAACTCGTGGTCTGTTATGACCGATGGCACGCTTTATGCATTTAAGTGTTGGTTCTCATCATCTCACCACATGTGTCTTTACCTAGTGTTTATCACATTCCTCAACTTACTTTAAATCTTGTTTCAGTTGGTCAATTATGCGATTCTGGTTATTTTGTGACTTTCTCTTCTGATTCTTGTCGTGTGCAGGATCCTCACTCCCAGAGGCTGATTGGGACAGGCCGTAGGAGTGGAGGGTTATATATTTTGGATGAACTTGAGTACCGGATGTTGCAAAGATCTACTTTTGTTGATTTGTCTTCTTTTTCGTTTGGGTCCATCTTTGTCCGATTTTTATTTATGGCATTCTCGTTTGGGTCATGTATCTTTTTCTCGTTTGAAGTACTCTCATCTTTGGGTGTTAGGGAACTTGAAAACTCATGATATTTCTAGTTGTAGCGGTTGTAAACTTGCTAAGTTTTCAAAGGCATTGCCTTTTAGTAAAAGCATGTCCATTTCTACTTCACCATTCGATTTGATTCATTCTCGATGTTTGGGGATCTTCTCCAATTGCCACAAAAGGAGGGTCTCGATATTATGTTTCTTTTATTGATGATCACACACGCTATTGTTGGGTTTATCTAATGAAACGTCGTTTCGATTTCTTAGGCATTTATACCTCTTTTCGAGCTCTTGTCAAAACACAACATTCTCGCGGTTATCAAGTGTTTTCGATGTGATTTGGGTGGGGAGTATACCTCTAATAATTTTCGTGAAATGCTTGCTTTAGATGGAACCATATATCAAACTTCATGTATCGATACTCTGAACAAAATGGTGTTCTTGAAAGAAAACATAGACATATCATGGAAAGCGCTCGTTCTCTTTTATTAATCGCCTCTGTTCCTAGCGACTGGGGGAAAGTCGTTTACATTTGTTTATTCAATCAATATGATCCCAACCGCCCATACTTGGGTGTGTCACCATTTGAGAAATTATTTGGTTGCACACCCGATTACTCTTTCTTACGAGTTTTGGTTCTACATGCTTTGTTCTTCGTCCTCACGTAGAACGTAGTAAATTGTCATCTCGTTACGCCATGTGTGTTTTCTTAGGCTATGGGGATGGTCAAAAGGGGTATCGTTGTTATGATCTGTTGCACAAAAATTATATGTATCACGTCATGTTTTCTTTCTTGAGCATATTCCCTTTTCTCCATTCCATCTAGCTCTCACAATGTGTCTAAATCGATCTTTTCCATATTGATCCTTTTGCTTGTGATATAGATGATACTTCCGCAGATCTTTGTACCGATGCTTCTAACCGATACTATTGTTCCCTCTCTCCTGCGACTATCTCTTCATCTCCCGCGATTTGTGGATCCCGCCTCCCGTTATCCTTCACATGTTCGTAAGTCTACTCAATTACCGATTTTGTCTATTCTTCTTATTCACCATCTTTTACATCATTTTTGTCATCTATTCACAATCTCTCCGAGCCAACTTCTTACAAAAAGAGGCTCTTGACCCTCTTTGGCAACAAGCTATGGTCAAGAATTGTCTCCGCTTTGTCAAAAATCAAACTTGGGATTTGGTACTCTACCACAAGGTAAAAATGCAATTGGTTCTCGTTGGGTGTATAAAATCAAAACTAAATCGATGGTTCAATTGAGCGATATAAGGCACGATTGGTTGCTAAAGGTTTTTTCGGCAGTATGGTTTAGATTATGAGGAAACTTTTGCTCATGTTGCAAAGATGACTGATTCGTACACTTATTGCGATTGCATCTTCTCGTAGATGGCATATATCCCAAATGGATGTCTAAATGCATTCTTGAATGGAAATCTTCAAGAAGAGGTTTATATGGTTCCTCCTCCGGTGTGATCCATAATCGATGAGAGGTCTCGTAAACTAAAGAAAGCTTTGTATGGTCTCAAACAAGCACCTCGTGCTTGGTTTGAGAAGTTCTCGATTCTATTCTTTCTCTTGGTTTTGGTCGTAGTGATCATGATTCGCTCTTTTTATCAAGAATCTGCAATTTGGTATTATTGTGCTCTCCTTATATGTTGATGATATGATTATTACGGGTAATGATGTTGATGGGATTGCTTTCGCTAAAATCGAATTGTCCTCTCTTTTTGAAATGAAAGACTTGGGTTCTCTACGATATTTTTCGGTGATTGAAGTCCGTTGGTCACCTAAAGGTTATCTCCTTTCACAGTCCAAGTATGCAATGGTATTCTTAATCGTGCTTTCTTTAACCGACACTAAGACTCAAGTTGATTCTCCCATTGAAGTTAATGTTCGATATTCTTCTTCGATGGCACACCTTTGGATGATCCTACTCAGATCGTGCCATTGTTGGCGTTTGGTTTATCTCACTATTACACGCCCGATATTGCTTATCTTGTTCACATTGTTAGTCGATTCGTTATTTCTCCTACCACTGTTCATTGGGAGTCGTTCTTCGTATCTTACGCTACCTTAGAGGTACCATCTTTCAAAGTCTCTTATTTCCGTCTACTTCCTCTTTGGAGTTACGTGCCTTCTCGGATCTTTGATTGGGCGGTGATCCCGGATAGATCGTAAATCTACTACTCGGATTTTGCATTTTTCTTGGAGATTCTCTTATCTCATGGAAGAGCAAGAAGCAAAGTGTTATCTCTCGTTCTTCTACTCGACGCCGAGCACCGAGCTATGGCTTCTACTACCACCGAGATCGTTTGGTTACGATGGCTTCTTCCGATATGGGCGTTTTTTCTTCATCATCCCACTCCTATGTATCTGCGATAATAAGAGTGCCATCCAAATTGCCCACAATGCGGTGTTTCACGAAAGGACAAAGCATATTGAAATTGATTGTCATCTTACTCGTCACCATCTTCAACACGGCCGGCACTATTACTTTGCCGTTCATTACTTCCTCATCACAAATTGCAGACTTCTTCACTAAAGCACACCCGCTTCCTCGTTTTCGTTTTTGGTTGGCAAACTCTCGATGCTACTTGCAAAATGATCTCGAGTTTTGTGGGGGGATGTTAGAGTAGTTTAATATTTTGTTATTATTGTGATTTATTTGTATTGTTAAGGGTAGTATAGTCCTTTTATCTTCCTTGTAGCCCTAGCTCTATTTAAGAGGTTTCATCCTCATTTGTAATTGTAGTCTTGCTTCTTCCAAATTGCAAGAACATATTTTCTCTCTTTCATTTTGCAATGTATAACCATTTTATTCTATCAATTCAAATTTCTCTCAAATTGTTCGATTATCTAGTTATTTTTATGGTATCGAGCAGACCTCGTGCTCGGCTTAAAGTGGGCCAATGATATGATGTGATAGAGCATGAATGATCCTATGATGATGATTAATAAATTGACAAACGATTTACACGTGATAGAGTGTATTGAAATATGCCACTTGTGTTAATTAAGGGAGAGAGCCTAACATATACGCCAAGTAAGTTATTCATCCTATACCACCAAATTGATTTTAGGATGGAACCTAACTTGATGAGTTTTGACTCTCTAGTCTCCCCCTCGTATTGGGTATTATTTATGTGTGGGACCGTACGAAGCCCCTCCAAATTCAACACCACTTATTTTCTTAATTTTTCCTTTCTACTAGAATATAATAACATTAGAAAGTAGTTGGATCATTAGTTGCGTAAATAATTTTCGTTTCTCAAGTTAAATCTAAAACAAATTTACTTTCGTCTCTTAATTATTTAACTTTTTAACAAGATAGAATAACTCAAAACGGCTATAGGCAATAATCCAAATAAAAAAATTTCATTTATATTTCCATCGATAAGATCAATTGCCAATTATTAGATAAAAATACACGATATAGTTTTGAAAACCTTAATTGTGCACAATCAAGGGCTTTGTGGTGCTAAAGAAGCCGTAGCTCCACTACCAAGATTCCAACTATACATTTTTGTCAATGAATTCGTAGAATTGTGACCAGAAAAATAAATGCCATCATATTTTACCACCCAATAGCACACTTTGCTGCTGCATCTTTTCCTCCATTTCGAATTAAAAACTTCAAAACTTGCGTCTCTAGTAATCCACCAAATATGGCAAAAGAATAACGTAGTTCCCCCAATAACTCTCTCGCAAAAACTCCAATGAAATTCTTGATTTCTTTCAAGTTTGTGACGTCCCAAATCATCGTCCCCTGAGGCGCAATGCAAGTATATCGGTTCGGTGTATGGAGGGAGATTATTAGCTACGCGAACCTGGAATTTAGACGACAAAAAACATTTGCGTTTCTCCAAGGCTGATACATGGAGAAGGATAGTAATTGTGAAAAAAATTAAAAATATGTGTTTCATTGTGACGTATGTTATTAACTTGTCAAATTTTTATTTAATAGTGTAATTAGATAATTTGATAACCCTATCTTTGCTATTTATTGTAACAAAATGGCATTGGAATACAAAAGATTATGGGAATCTATTATGGGTTTGATGTATAATTATTATAATTAAATTTAATATGAAATCTAACATGTTAACATTATATATTACAGATTTTTTATGGTTACAATAATATGAACTACATTGTTATAATAGAAACTCTCATTATATAATAGAAAGGGATAATTAAAAAATCATCCTTGAGGTTTGGGCTAATTAGAAAAACCTCAGAGATGTTTCAAAATTACCAAAAAAAAGACCTCAGGTTTGATTTTGCTTTAAATTTAAGGGGCTAATTGCGATATTTTTATAAATATCAGATGGGTTTTTGAAATATTTTTTCCTTTTGAAGGGAAAAATGTAAGACGGATCAACCGTCATGGAGTTTTTTGTAATTTTCAAAAAATGCTGGGTATTTTTGTAATTAGCCCGAACCGTAGGGGTTTAGTTGTAATTATCCTTAATAGAAATGTAAAACATATATTAAATAGTTTTTGCAATTATCCCTTTAAATTATTGTAACAGGAGAATATTACTATATAGTCCTGAGATCAACAACAAATGTGTGGGAGAAATAACCAAACAAGAGAAAGAATTTCTTCAAAAACGTAGGAGTGCAAAAAAAAAAAGACTTTTTTAAGAAGTGTTATTTTATTTGAAGATTTATCATTTGCTTGTTACTATATGCCTAGATGACTCACACTAATATACTGTTCAAAAGTTACATTTACGCCCCCTATTTGTTATCTTATAAAAATGAAAATAGACTAATCCGATCGATCGTAGGCAAATTAAGAACAATTAATCCTATTCTAGATATGATCTCTTGAATTAAATCCATTATAAGGGAATGTAGATTTAATTTCTAGAAAATAATAGTCAAAATTGTAGATCCGATAAATGCTTTACTTTTCATAGTGTCAGATGGCTAATTGGGCTGGCTGGTGGGTGCATGAATTTATTAGAATATAATAATTCTAATTAAAATTTAACTTTTAACAAAAAATAAAAGAATTTTGGGGGCATTTTTGTCCTTAAAAATGAATAGGTACCAATTTATTAAAAAATGTGATGTATTGATACTAAATTGGTAACTCGGGAATTGATACTAAGTATTGATACCAAACCAAAAAATGTCTATATTTCAGTACTAAATAATCAATAACCCATATAATTATCTACCGTTTTAAGCTAAGTTTCACCGGATGGGATCTTTATTCCAAAACCGTGTTTCATCTCATATTTCAACCGTGTGGATGATTGACACGTGTATTACACTTACCATATAGAACCCTACAATTTATGCTTGATTTGTGCTTGAAAATCTATATGGTAAGTGTGATACACGTGTCAATCATCCATACGGTTGGAATAGGTGATGAAACACGGTTTTGGAATAGAAGATCCCATCCAAGTTTCACACCAGATATTAATTTTTCCTTTCTTAGTTAACGTTGTTACAGGTTTTTTCCAGACTTTCGTACAGTATAAATATACTCTTGTTAAGAAAATTATTACCCAAAGTATTCTAAATATGTAAACGACGCCCGGGTTTCACAATGTTGGCAAAACCTTATATTTTGCTCAAAAACATAATTCTGTGGACAGAAAAAAAAAAACAAAAAAAACTTTGAGATATCAATGTGTGTAATTGTAAAGTCTTATTCACTGGAACACTACCAACATAGACAAATTAATTAAAGCTATATGTATATTGAACTTAAAAAGAAATACATAAGAGAGAGAGATATTTCAATATTTGTTCATTAATGTTTGCCATAGGTACATCAATTGAAATATAAGACTGAAAACAGGTATCTAAGAATATATACTTAATTCACCTTTTGTGAATCATACTATAATACACTTGTTTTGTGTTTATTGTATAAATTTTGGCCTCTCAACCTATTAATTAATGCGAAATATCCCAACTATATTGTTTGGTCAAGGGTTGCAAGGATTTGTCATTTGCATAATAAATACCATCAATCAGTGCTACCCAATAGCAACCTCCTGTGCAATTTAAACTCGATTTTGAAGAAAAAGAAACAAAGGCCTTTTCATTTGAACCCCACCACACATGGCAAAAGAACAAAGTGTTAATAAAAAGGTTGTCGCAAAACCTCCAATTGAAATCTTGATTAGCAAAAAGTGTGTGAGATCCTAAATCATTATTCTTAGACGCACAATGCAAGTCCAGTGTAGGAGAATTTGGGGGGAGTTGATTAACTACATGGACGACATAGTCATGAGTACCGAAAGGGCATTTGCCTTTTTCTATTGCTAATACTTGGAGATGGGCAGGGCATATGAAAAAAAATAACAAGGAGATGATAGTAATGGGGTAGCTCATTGCTTAATTAATACAATATGGTGTGTATCACTTAAATTAGTATTGCTTGATCTTTTATTTTTTTTCATGAAGTTGGTCTTTTATAGGTAACAAAAGGGGCGGGGTGTAACAAAATGAAGTTGGGATTTCAAATAAAATTATCACAATCTGAAAGAAACTGATGAAATTTGATTACCCAAATGCACTTAATTCAACAGTAATATGAAATCTAACACTATAAGATTAATGTGATCTAGGAGAGTTTTTGAGGCGCGCAATATAAGACATAAAAGGCAAAATTACAAAATTATACACGTAATTAAAAGGCGGTCGCAAAAGGTCCCGAGAATGCGCGATTTTCCCAGAAGGTTAGTATGTTGTGTGCATACTGAATTTATTCTACCGTGCAAGTAGAATATATTTCCATATATGGTGGAAGGGGAGATTATTGGGGTCCACCAAAAGAGCAATGGAGGAGAAATTATTGACATTGTGGGTAATTGGATAGCCACCAACAATTGAAAAAGGATAAAGTAGTTGTCATAAATTGACAATTGCTGCAGCAACATTGACAAGCCACATTTTGTGGAAAAATATGGTGGAAATGGTTGAAAGGTTAATGTTGTGATTTGGCAGCATTAAGTGGTTTGTACCTATAAATATGCTTCATTCGGGGAGTGCAAAATACACCGAGAGAAAAGAGAGTAAAGTCAACTAGAGAGAGTTTGGTTGTGAGTTTTCTCGAGTGAGAGAGTTATCTCCAATTGAGGGGAGATTTGCTCCAAAATAATGATATAGAGATCACTATAAATATTTGATGTGTGTCAAAAACTTGTGTTATTTTGTAATCACTATTTGTTAGAGTTTCTCATATCTCTTTTGACGTCTTCTTCTCCGCCACACTAGATAACACTCCATCGGCTAGTGCTAAGTGCAAATCAAAGCAATTGCATTGTCCTCCATCTCGTTCCACTTGGCATCGTCGGTGATATCTGCGGGCATGTCTCCAATTGCCGCCAAGCAATTATATTTCCTCAAAATTGCCTTAATCTTCATTTTTCACAATGAGAAATTATTCCTATTGAACTTCTCTACGTCGAACTTCATCGTCATTTTGTTCACACCGATTAAATTTCACTTGAACTGACTTTCACTATTCACATGAATAGTAACTCTTGAGCAGTAACCCCCAAACCAATGGCTCTGATACCACTGTTAGGAAATTACGGACCGAAACAAATCATGACAATAGTGATATAAGAAAAATAAAGGTAAAATGACACGAATATTTTACGTGGAAAACCCCAAATAAATTTGAGGTAAAAAACCACGGGCAAGTGTAGGAGCAATTCACAAAAAAAAATAGGGATTACAACACCTTCTCTCTAAATACAAGGAGATAAATATATTACACTCTCTATTGAAATAGGAGAAATACTAACACTTTTAAATAAGGAAACACTCAGAATAAGAATATCCAATTATCACTTTTTCTTAAGTTATGATAGATTTGCTTCGGATGCATATTCTAGGGGAATTGAGAGGCTATTTATAGATGAAGCTCTCAACCCCTGTCATTAATTTGCCAACACATTAGTCAAATAAGTTGGGCTTGGTATGACACCAATTCTTCATCCACCAACCATTCCATGAATCTGCCCATATGATCAGCCACAAATCAAGACATTTGCCATCATTTTCAAACAGTGGCTTTACATTTTTGACAATCTCCCACTTAAAGTCACTTTTGTAATCCTTTCGTCATTCTCTACACTTGCCAAACTTGTTGCTTACATCTCTGCTAGGCCACATGAGGATCTACACCATTCGAACTTGCATGTGTTGATTGGTTTGGTCATGCAATCACAGTTCTCATCAAGTATGGATCTTTTGCATATCCACACTTCTATTATCCACTACTTCGAACAAAGTGATAATGAACTCCTATGTGCTTTTTCCTTGAATGTAAGGTGGATTCTTTGCAATATGCAAAGCGCCTGATCGTCACAAAATAGAATAATATTTTTCTTGTTTGTACCGAGCTCTTCCAATAACCTTTGTATCGATCGTTTCTTTACAAGCTTGCGTAGCTGCCATGTATTCTGCTTCAGTTGTAGACAGAGCTACATATCATCCACATACAAATTGTGCCTTCATTTCTTGGATTTGATCTTTGTTGGGGCCTACCACCAACATATCATCCACATACAACAACAAAATAATAAAATCATTATCACCAAACCTTTTGTAGTACGCACAATGGTCCGAACTAAGTCCGTTGTATTCAAGGCTCATTATGAAGGAATCAAATCTCTTGTACCAACACCTCGCGCTTTATTTGAGACCGTACAGAGATTTGTTCAACCTGCAAACCAAGTTCTCTTTGCTGTTTCAAAAAAACTTTCTAGTTGAAGTATATAAATTTCTTCTTCAAGCTCTCCATGAAGAAACGCAGTTTTTATATCTAATCGCTCCGGATGTAAGTCAAAAGTAGCACACACAAATGACGGGGACTACTCAATGTCGTGAGTCGAACCATCGGGAAAATATCTCATTGAAATCAATGCCTTCTTTTCGAAAGCATATCCCTTTACCACCAATCTTGCACGATATCGCTCTACTTGATTGTTGCTATCCCTTTACCACCAATTTTGTTCACACCGATTAAATTTCACTTGAACCGAATTTCACTATTCACGTGAATAATGTGTGAATAGTAACTCATGAACAGTAACCCCCAAACCAATGGCTTTGATACCACAGTTAGGAAATTACGGACCGGAACAAAGTCATGACAATAGTGATGTAAGAAAAATAAAGGTAAAATGACACGAATATTTTACGTGGAAAACCCCAAATAAATTTGAGGTAAAAAACCACAGGCAAGAGTAGGAGCAATTCACTATAAAAATAAGCATTACAACACCTTCTCCTTGTATACAAGGAGATAAATATATTACATTCTCTCTTGAAATAGGAGAAATACTAACACTTTTAAATAAGGAAACACTCAGAATAAGAATACCAAATTCTATCACTCTTTCTTAAGTTATGATAGATTTGTTTAGGATGCATATTCAGTGGGAAGTGAGAGGCTATTTATAGATGAAGCTCTCAACCCCTGTCATTAATTTGCCAACAAATTAGTCAAATAAGTTGGTTTGGTATGACACCGATTCTTCATCCACCAACCATTCCATGAATCGCCCATATGATCACCGCAAATCAAGACATTTGCCATCATTTTCAAAAAGTGGCTTTACATTTTTTACAAAAGGCACATTCAAGGCCGATTTTAAGTGGACGGTGAGTTTCAAACAATGGTTATTTGTTTGGTTTAAATATCACAAATCTACTTTTACGATTTTTTTTAAAACCAAACAAACGAGTTTTTGAATCTAATGAATCTTAAATAAAATAAATTACAAATATAAATCAAAATCTCAAACAACTACCAAGAACCATGAAAAAAACAAATTACAAATATATTATCGGGAATCAAGCTAAGATATTCATTTATATCAAACAAGTTTAATTACCGATTTCTCCCATATTTAATAACAATTTTTTATTTGAATTTTATTTAACTAAATTATTAAATTATAAATAATAGGGTTAGCAACAATATACAAATACAATATACCCAAAATGAATAATAACCCAAAATATTAATGGAGTACCTGAGAAATCAATTGTAAGTTAACCCAGACTCTTCTCTCATTTGTTCTCTTATGCCATGGAAATTTTGAAGAATTGAAATTTATTTTATTTCTCTGGTCGTTCCCGTCTCTGGAGGATAAGAAGAGTTTAATAAGAGAAAGATAAAAATGTTTTTTTGTGTTTTGGAAAGGAGAGAGAAAGAGAATTAAAATCAACAAAAAAAGTTAAAGTTAATATATATTATAATATATATACATATTAGTGTGTGTACCTTTATATATATAATATATATAACTACTGTTGCCCCACTAATATAAATTAAAGAGGACTAGTTTTCCACCCGTGCGATGCATTTTATTATATATTAAAAAATAATTATTATATTAATTATTTTAATTATACAAATTGGTTATTGGGTTTGACGCAAGTGGTTTATTGCTAAATTTTTTAGGTTTACACATGTGGGTTCGATCCCAGTACACTCACCTCTGTCAGGATTTTCCTTTAGTTTCATGATGATGCTAAGTATACTTATATATATACCAATAAAAAATAATAAGAATAAATAATTTTATATTTATATATACTTAAAAATAAAATAATTATAGAATTTAATAATACATATACACATTAAGAAAAAACAATTATGAATTATGGACAACTTATTCAAATACGACATTGTTTGTTGAACCGGTAAAATTATTATCATTGTCACATATGATAATTCTAAGTCCTTTTTTAGATTAGCAACTCTAGAAATTTCTCTTAATGAACTTAAAATATGATCATATAAGCATGAAAAGCATTTAATAACTTATTCTAACAGGTAATTGACAAAATCATGATTTCACTAAAATTATATAAAAAAATCGACCAAAAGTCCGAGAGGTATTTGGATATTTCCAATACACAACATAAGGCCCAATTGAATTAAATGAAAGATGCTTTTGATAAAATACATTAAATGATTCGTGTTAACCAAAACTTATATTTAGGGCCAGTTATATTGGCCCAAAAAGTTAATAATTAAGCGAAAAGAAAAAAAATGTACATTTTATGGCCAACTGGCTGGATTCATTCATTTTTCTCACCAAAAATTCTCTCTCAACAACTCTTCTCTCAAAAATTTTATATTCTTTCAAATAATATTAACTCTTAGTCAAGTTCTCCACACATTTTTTGCCTATGCAGCTATGCAACAACTTCCAACCGTGCTAATCACCTGCATATTTGAACATGTATTACCCATTTTGACTCAAATCTGAAAGAAGCGAACCAGAAATATCAGATCTATATTTTTACAGATCTGAAAAATTAAGCGGTGATGATTTTATTATTTGTTTTCTTTTTAGATCTATTTTTTTTATTCGTGATCTGATAAATTCCGTACCAATGAATTACAGTTCCGACTATCTTGCATTGTTTTTTTCTTTTACATATTGTTTTCCTATTTTCTAAAGTTTATTAAAGAAGACATTTTAATATTTTTATTTTCGCATTTTAAACAGAAATCAAACATGCATATTTTGTTAGAAATCCATTCAACCATTAAAAAATCTAGATCTGACCGTTTTGTACAATTGTTTATTTTGATATGAATAAAGACACCCAATTTTTTTCGGATATAAACTCTTTTTATTACAGATCTAAAATATTCATCGGGAATGGTTTAATTTTTTTAGATGTGTTTAATAAATTCTAATGGATTTGGACTTAACATCACAAAAATGTTTAGACCTAAAGTTATTTTGTTTGAGATCTAAAAAATTTCGTCCGAAGAATAAATTATTATCCCTTTTTTGTGTGTTTTTTTATTTAATTTTATTTGTGCTTCGGATATCTAAAGTAGCAAATATAAAAATCGGTCTTAAATATGCAAGAAGTAGCATTTTATCAGGTTACATTTTCATATTCTAAAATCTATAAGATTTAATATTCTAAGATGTTGTTTTTTTACATTTGAATGTTTTTATATATTAAAAATTGATATAAAGAACGTGTTATATTCATATACCTAATTTAAGATATTTATTTTTAAATATATGATTCATATATGTAGGAATTAAACAAATGCTACCGATATTTTTTAGCTAAGGACCAAGTCTTCTTGTTACCACGAGACATTTTTACTATAAATTATTCAAAGATTCCGGATAAACAAAATATATGTCCTTTCATTCCTATATATGTCGCCGTTTTCCATTTTTTTTTTTTGGGGACTACTATATTGTGGAATTTTAAAATTAGGAAAGGCTTATTTTTATTGCTTACGATAGTTTTCATATTTTATTTTATAACTACATAGGTTAGTATTTAGGATTTTTTATTCAAGCCAATTAGGTTAGTATTTAGGATTTTAATGAGAAAATGAAAATGATAACATATACATTAAAATATAATAATACTTCTACTTTGTCATATACACATTGATTTCTAAAATTAATTAATAACTAACTAATATATTTATAATTCCCACTGTTTTGTACTTCGCCAGGTTCAACCCTTGGATCATGCTTTCCTAGACATAGTGGAAGGTATTTCCCAGTGTTTGCTTTTATTTCCTCTTCCCATGCAAAAACAATAGTTAGATACTGAAATTTCTTCCAAAATTGATATGTACTCTGCAGTTTTTTATAGTCATTTCACTGTTGGCTACTTCTGTTGTCATTGGCTGTTTCTGGGTTTCCTCCAAGTGGCCAGCCAACTTTGATCTCCTGGACAGAGGACTGTAAGTAAATAAAACTTATTTTTTGATATGTTCATTGGTTTTTGTAAAACAGAGTTTTTTTTTTGTTTTAAAGCATTTTGGTTATATTGTCCTACCCTGTGAGTTTCTTCTTTATAAAAGCAGATTTTCAAAGAAGTAAAGATATGTAGGAATATTTTTAATATCTACTTCTAAATACTATGTTATAAAATGATTTTGTGGGGATCTTTTGAAACAAAATAAAATATAGATATATTTTTTTCTTCTACAAATCTAAATCAAATTATCTTTTTCAGGTTATTTGCATAAAAAAAAAAATTGATGTACATCCTTTCAGAAAGTCTTGTACTATAATGATTTTCAGATTTTATTTATTTATTGTAAGAAAAATAAAGATCTATATTTTATCTATGAGATGTGGACCTAATTAGATATGGGCACATTTTTCATTAAGAAAACTCATACTTAATATTCTCAAAGTTCCAGTAGAGTTCAACCCAAGAATGTATTTTCATGTGTAATGCACACTATATTTATTCTAATAGATGTGGACCTATTTAGATATGAGCATTTTTCGGATATAAAAAAATTTCATATCTTTAGTTCTTTTCTTGAGAAAACACCCGGATATATTTGTTCTGACATTTCGCATTTTTTGTTTGAATATTTAGAGACAGAGATTAAAGACATCACATATGATGAGATAAGTGTCATTTCATATTTTTGCAATGTATATTTTTATTTTTCATCCAATCAAATTATTTAAGTAATCATGCATTATAATTTTCATATTTTATATTTCGACTTAAGATTGCTAAGCTACCGGGATTGAATCAAATGGTTCTATTGGTAACAAAGGTACATATTTTCGGCATTAAATCTATATTATTATTGCTTCAACATAATATAGATTTAATCTGTTACCACATTTTTGATTACGCTAGGTGCTTCTTTTTTGTTTATAGTTCAAGAAGATAAGTGAAACGATAAATAAATAAAGAAGAATAATCATTTTTGCAATTTCGTAATTAAATAAATAAAGAAATAAATCCTTTTATTTAATAACATGTAGCAAACCGACATTTAAGTTATATGTTGTAGGACTCAAAGTCTTTAGTTTTTCAAAGCATTCATATTAAATTTGATAAAAAAAATATTTCTTGGGGAATAGTCCAATTATTATTTTAAGTTAAATATTGTCATTGGATGAAAAGTGAGAATCGACCAGAAGAGATCTCTTCAAAACCCAAATCCCTCCCAATTTTACCCGAAATGATGAAATGACAAAATATTATACCTTATTATTGTTTTCAACATTTGTTCCCTTACGCAATTAAAAGAAAATATGAATCTTGTTAAATTAAACAACGAAATTCAAAACAAAAAAATTAGATATTGTAAGAAGATTCATGAAATTAAAAATATATACCTCATTGTTTTGAGTTGTAGTATTGAGTACGACTCATAATCTTGTTAAAATAAACAAAAAAAAAAATCAAAACCAAAATGTTTTGCCGCATAATAAATGAAAATTCTAAAAATATACCTCATGATTGTATTCAAGTTTTGTTGTCCATGTCTTCGAGAAAAAATTGGATTCTTGACCATAAAAATTTGAGTTCTTGCCATATGTAGGTATAATACTGCAAACATGAACAAATCACATTCTCAGTATCATGAAAGGCATTCTTGGCTAAAGACATTCAAGCTATCATGTATACTTATGCTACCAGACACCTTCGCTACCTGTACATTTTTGTTGGAAACCAGTTTGAAAAATGGAGACGTAGCTGAGATTTTTTGTTTATACGCTAAACAACTTCTCTGGCACAATTTTTGTGGGTACTAAGCAGAAATCTCGTGTGTTTTCTATGATGAAGAAGACTATTTATAGTAGAAATTGTAGGTTTCAAAATAATTAGAAAATAATATTTTAAAGGCCTATTTAGTTGCTCGAGGTTTTGGAATTTGTCATGTTGTATTTCAAGTAAAACAAATCTCGCAACTCAATGTATATTTTCTTTCTTTCAACATGATACAGATTCCAATTCAGTTCATTATTGAATGTTTTATTCCAGCTATTTATTTGTTCGATGCAGAGATCTAGTGTTTGTTGCATATTCAAAATTTGGATTCAGCATGTTTAATTTTTAGGAAACCGAAATGAATTATTTAGTTTACCAATGAATTCAAATAGTAAAAACAAAAAATATAGTCTTTTTTTACTTCCCAAGACAGACCAATTTCAAATTTTAAATAAAAATTCGGTGCCCAAGAAAACATCTATAATTCAATAGTCTGCTAGTCTAGGTTATACAAAAAGTTGAACAATATTTAATTTGGCTGCATTGGTAAACTAATGATTTGCATAGGAAACATAAAAAGACTTTTGGATATTTAAATGAACGGAAAAAACATCAAATTAGTAGATTTTCAATACAAAACAGGCTGCATAGTTAATAACACGACTTACCATATTTGCTGAAGCATTTTGGCGGGATTTTACCCAAAATGGAAGACTTTCTTGCTTTTATATATATATAGATGTTGGGTTGTGCAGTCTTTTAAAAACAAAAAGAGAATGTTAATAGTGAAAAAATAATTTAAAAATTTAGGGGCCAAACACTTGAAAATAATAAATCAACATATAAAAATATTAAAAAAAAAAAAAGTTGGGGGCAGAGCCCGCTCCCAAACTATACACTTCCGCCCCTATTTATATACGATGCGCACGTATTAAAAAACGACGACTACATACAAGTCCTCATAAAAAAAAGTTGGGGGGCCAGAGCCCCTGGCTTTGATGATGCTGATCTAATCCTTAACACTCCCATCAGTGTGTGTGGAAGTAAAGATCGAATTGTGTGGCATTTTGATATGAAAGGAAAATTCTCTGTTCACAATGCCTATGAGGCTGTGCAACATCGAAGAAGGCATGAAGCGGATGCTCCCGAATCAAGTGACAATAGAATATTGGGGGAAATTGTGTGGAGGAAAACATGGAAGTTGAAGATCAAGGAGAAGCTTAAGCACTTCATATGGAGATGTTGGTTCAAGCACCTTGCTACTCATTATCAAATCAATAAGAAGGGCATGAATATTGATTCTATCTGTGATTTTTGTGGAGAGAATGAAGAAACTCTGGAGCATATCTTCTTCTCATGTTCTAGAGCTCAGTTTGTCTGGAAGTTGGCACTGTTTCATGGGATGGTGAGTATGGTACAAAATTCATTTGAAGGGTGGTGGCAACGGTATGTATCGCTTCCTATTAAAGATGTTCTTGAGGATCGTATCCAACTTACAATTTATATCTTGTGGTGGCTTTGGAAAGCTCGAAATTTGTGGGTCTTTCAACGTAGTAAATTAACCGAGAAAGTGATTGTGGAATGTCTTTGTAAATGAGTGGATGGAATACAAGAATCTTTGTCTTTGTAAGTCCAAAAACTCCAAAATCAGTAATACCAGGAAGTGTTCAAGTGTGAATGAATTGTCTTGTGGTAACATTGTAGGACTTGTTTCTTGTGAAGTCGGTGCATGCGTTACTAAAGAGAAACGGGGGCCTGGGAGGTGTTTTGAGAGATGAATGTGGAAATTGCATTATGGCATGGAGCTCTTTTAGGGACGAGAACTTTGGGTCCAGTTGAAACTATTCTCTTAGTTGTAAAAGGCATGCTCTTGTTGTGGCTTTAGAGTACAAAGAAAACAAAATCGAGGATCGATATAGATGTGAAAGAGATTGCCATAAAATTAGAGCACTGATTGGAATTCGTCGGCTAATATGACGATTACGATTGTCAAGACATCTACGTCAAGAACTTGTTTTGGAATGTTTCTTTTTGTTGTTAGTTCTTGTAATTTATCTACTAGTGTTAGCCTTGCTTGTTTGGTACATTGAGGGGAATGTTCTCAAGAATGGCTTCCCCGTTACTCCCGCTTTGATTTCTTGAAATCCTTGTTCTATTGTGACCAGTTGCTCACGCCATTGTAATCAATTTTCCGAGTTTATATATGATAAGTAACCATCGTTTGAAAAAAAACCGATCAATTCCAAGTCCACTATCACGATTTTCTTGACCAATTTTTGAGGCACCGGTTTAGTCCTCCACCATTAGATCTTGACACGCGGTAACCAACGCCGGCCTTATGGCTCTAATTACAACAAATATCCTTGATATTTGGATTAATTATAGAAAACGATATTTAAAAATTACAAAAATTCTCTTGAGGTTTGAATTAGTCTTAAATGTAACGGGTAATATCAATATTTTTATAAATATAAGGGGGTGTTTTAAATATTTTTTGCTTATGAAGGAGAGTAAAGTGTAATACATAATCAAATCTCACGGGTTATTTTGTAATTTTCAAAAATTTGTGGATCTTTTGTAATTAACACAAACCTGAGGGGTGGTGTTTCTGATTACCCCTTTAAATTATTTTAACCGAAAAATATTACTCTATTGTCCTTATCCCGAGATCAACAACGATAGGAGTGCAAAATAAGACTTTTATAAGAAAGAGTAATTTTATGACAAAAACTCTAATGATAGTCTAATGAGTCTATTTTATTAGACGGACCTAATTTGACCTGTGTTTTTTTTGTAATTTTATACACCAGTGGCACTTTTGTAATTCTGAAGAGGTAGTGGCATTTTGTGAATTAGAACGCGGTGGTGTTTTTGTAATACTCTGGGAGCGGTGGCATAGTATCACTAGACCTGGTGGCATTTTTGTAATATTAGGCAGTGATGTAGTACCGTTAAAAGTATTAGTTTTTCCCCTAAAATGTATTAGTAGTACCGCTGAAAAGTATTAGTACTTGAACAGTTTTTTAGGAATTTTCATGAAAAGTATCGATTTTCTCCGTCATCAAAAGTATTAGTATTCCTACTAAAACGTATTTATGGTCTTATTGAAAAGTATTGTGTTTTTCGATTTTAAAGGTATTTTACAATTTTAGTATTCCTCATGAAAAATACTAGTTTTTCTCATAAAAAGTATTAGTACACTCATAAAAGTAGTAGCCCCTACCCCACCCCCACCCCTACAAAAAAAAAGTATCAATTGTCATCCCGAAAAATATATAGTAACCCCCTAAAAATATTAGTTTTCCTCCGAAAAGTATTAATAATTCTACCAAAAGATTAGTCTTTCTTTGAAAAGTATTAGTAATTCTCTTTAACAATATTTTTAGTATTTCTCATTAAAAATATTGATTTTTCCCTCAAAAATATTAATATTCCCCCTAAAACATATTATAGTTTCATTAAAAAGTATTATATTTTTCGATTATAGGTATTTAAGTATTCATCTTGAAACTACTATTTTTCTCATAAAAAGTATTAGTAGTTCCCTAGAAAAGTATTAGTTATCCCCCAAAGGTATCAGTAGTCATCCTGAAAATATTTAGAAGCCCTCCTAAAAATATTAATTTTTCCTCCTAAAAGTATTAGTGGTCCTCCTAAAAAGTATTAGTGCCTAAAATGCAGGGGCGTAGCTAGGTGGGGCCTCCCTGCCCCTCACAACCTAATTTTTTCCCCATTATTTCTATGGAAAAATAAAAAAATTATTTATATATTCTTTTAAGGGGAAAAAATAGTTGAGCTAGGGTGAAAAATTTGGGCTAGGGGAACCATCCAGGCTGGCTACGCCCCTGCTAAAATGTATTAGCAGCGGCCAACGGATATGGTTGTTTTGGTGTTGGTAGTTGTGGCCCTTGTGGGATTGTTGGTGGAATATGTGGATCCATCTAACGGATCTAACTGTTAGACCATTTAACAAGAGACTAACTCTAATTTTATTTGAGGACTTACCACTTGCTTGTTTCAATATTTCTAGATGACTCACACTTATATACTATTCAATGGTTACATCTATGCAATAGCGTAGCCATGAATTATTATGGGGTGGATCGATACACGAAATTAGGGTGGGTGGTAGGATTAAAATATTAAAAAGATACACATAATATTAATTAAAAAAATTTTAAAAAAAAATTATTTTAAAAATGGGGGGGGAGGGCCCGGGGCCCGGTTGCCCCCCCTACCTCCACCAGTGCATCTATGCCCCCTATTTATTATCCTAAAAAAATGGAAATAAACTACTCAAGTCATAGGAAAATTACGAACAATTAGTCCTATTCTACAAATGATCTCTTGAATTGAAACCATTATGGGGAAATTGGGAATGTGGATATAACTTCTAGAAAATAACAGTCAAAATTGTATATCATTAAGTAAATATAATTAAGTCTAGTATTATACGTACGTACTTCTATATATGTCATTAAGTAAATATAATTATATATCTACGGTTTTAAGCTAAATTTCACGCCATATATTAATTTTTCCACTGTTAGTTAACGTTCTTAAAGAATTTTTTTGTACATACTTTCTTAAAATATAAATATATTCTAGTTAAGAAAATTATTACCTCAAAGTATTCTAAATATGTAAACGACGCCCCGGTTTCACAATGTTGGCAAAACCTTATATTTTGCTCAAAAACACATTTCGGTGAACAGAAAAAAAAAAAAACTTTGAGATCAATGTGTAATTGTAAAGTCTTATTCACTGGAACACTACCAACATAAACAAATTAATTAATTAAAGCTATAGGTATACTGAACTTAAAAGAAATACATAAGAAAGAGATAATTCAATATTTGTTCATTAATGTTTGCCATATATAGGTACATCAATTGAATTATATGACTGAAAACAGGTATCTAAGAATATATATACTTCATTCACTTTTTGTGAATCATACTATAATACACTTGTTGTGTATATTGTATAAATTTTGACCTCTCAACCTATTAATGTGAAATATCCCAACTATATTTTTTGGTCAAGGGTTGCAAGGATTTGTCAGTTGCAAAATAAATACCATCATCTTTTGCTACCCAATAGCAATTTGTTCCTTTGCAATCTGTCGATGTTGAAGAAAAAACAACAAAAGCCTTTTCTTTTGAACCCCACCATAGATGGCAAAAGAACAAAGTGTTAAAAAAAACGTTGTCGCAAAACCTCCAATTGAAATCTTGATTAGGAGAAAGTGTGTGATATCCTAAATCGTCATTCTTAGACGCACAATGCAAGTCGAGTCCAGGAGAATTTTGGGGGAGCTTACTAATTACATGGACCACATAGTCATGAGTGAATGTGCATCTGCCTTTCTCTATTGCTAATACTTGGAGATGGGCAGGGCATATGAAAAAAAATAACAAGGAGATGATAGTAATGGGGTAGCTCATTGCTTAATTAGTACAATATGGTGTGTATCACTTAAATTAGCATTGCTTGATTTTTCAAATTTTTTTCATGAAGTTGGTCTTTTATAGGTAACAAAAGGGGCGGAGTGTAACAAAATGAAGTTGGGATTTCAAATAAAATTGTCACAATCTGAAAGAAATTGATGAAATTTGATTGCCCAAATGTACTTAATTCAACAGTAAATCTAACACTATAAGATTAGTGTGATCAAGGAGGAAGTTTTCAAGGCGTGCAATATAAGACACAAAAGGCAAACTTATAAAATTAGTCATGTAACTAAAAGGCGGTGGCAAAAAGGTCCAACAAAATGCACGGTTTGCAAAATGTCATGAACCTATGTATGATTTTGCAAAATAATCCTTCAAAATGCATGGCTTGCTAAACACTCATGTAAACTATACTTGACTAGTCTCAATTTTGGTCCTAATTTCACCGAAAATTAGAAATTTAATTGGATAGCGACACGTGTAATTCCCAATTGTGGTGAAATTATGACCAAAATTGAGACTCTGTATAAGTTACATTAATATTATTCTACAAATCGTGCATTTTGTAGGATTGTTTTGCAAAATCGTACATATATAGTTACAGGACTATTTTGTCATTAGAATATTTCTGAGTTTTGCAACCGCCTGTTAGTTACATTTGAAATTTTACCTAAAGGCATAAATTAGTGACAAAATGGAAGTCACTAAATGTACATGTGTTCAAGGCCTTAAAAACAAAGAAAACGTTATTCAAGAAGAAAGAAAATGTTGTTCAAGGCCTTAAGAAAAAAAAAAAACTCTTCACAAAGGTTAAAATGAAGTAATATTATTCTAACCGAATAAAACAACTCATGTCACCTAGTTATAGTCAACTCAAAAATAATTAGGCAAAATGGCCTACTTGAATATGGAGTCCAAAACATTACAAAATTTCGCACTAAAGTGTCTCAACAGCAACCCATGGAACGGTTAAAAAGTGCGGGGTCTTACAGACAACGTTGACACAATGACATATGAATACAAGAATTTAATGGATAAATATAAAATAATTTTAGGGATAATTACAAAAACACCTTTGAGGTTTGGGTTAATTACAAAAAAAACTCAGACATGTTTCAAAATTACAAAAACCCCACCAGGTTTCATTTTATCTAAAATTTAAGGGGGTAACTATAATATTTTCGCAAATGTCGGGGGTTTTTTGAAATATTTTCAAAAATTAAAAATGTAATATTGAATCAAACTTCAAGGGTTTTTGTAATTTTCAAAGAACTCTGGGTTTTTTTGTAATTAGCCCAAACCTTAGGGTGTTTTTGTAATTATCCCATAATTTTATGCATTTCTCTGGCTGTCTTTGTCTACATTGTGATAATAGTATCGTGATTTTCATAATATGATTGATGTATAATTCATGTATAATTTGTAATCAATTATGAAATCTGACATACTACTATTATTACAAGTATTCCTTTGTTGCAATAATATGGTCAAGATTGTTATAATATAGTTACAAATATTTACCTTTAGTATGACAACAATAAATGTAATGCTCGATCAGTTAAATATGGAGCTTGATATATAGTTTTGAGGGGGGCTAATTAATTTTGGTGGACTAAATCAATAAAAAAATAAATATTTGATACTAAAAAGTAATATTTTAAAATAAATTATACATAGACTGAGGTTTAGACTAATTACAAAAAAACCCAGAGATGTTTTAAAATTACAAAAAAAAACCTTGAGATTTGATTTTATCTTACATTTTCTCCCTTCGTAAACAACAAATATTTCAAAACTCCCGTGATATTTCTAGAAATATTACAGTTAACCCCTTAAATTCAAGGCATAATCAAAACATGAGGGGGCTTTTTATAATTTTGAAATATTTCTGGGTTTTTCTGTAACTAGTCCAAACCTTAGGGTTTTTTTGTAATTATCCCTAGAATTAATTGAGTCTTAATTTGTGGTGGATACATGAGAAAACGCCCTGAGTATATATTTAATGTATGTATTATGATATTTTACCTAGGTTGTGGAAGGTTAGAGTCAAAAGGCTCTTCTAGCAACTTGGTTAAATAATTTTCGCAAAGGACAAAGCCACAAGTTTGTTGGACCAGGTTTCAGGTATCGCTTATGAGGCCCTAACCAATGGGCCCAATATATGTCATGATCTTCGATCTTAATAAAAAATGGTGGAGGAGAGGCTGGACTCTGGAGAGCTAGCTTTACGACAATTAGGGTCAATTGTCTATATATATATATATATATAAAAGCAAAATGGTTTTATAATTGTTTTCCCGCCTAAACGCTATTGCTTAAAAAATTTTGGGTATATTTTGGGCGATTTATGGCTGATTTCTGGTACAATATTAAATTAGGTAACTATTTTATTAAGTATGGTAAAACTATTTAGGAATGTTTGACTATTAATTGATTGCAAATCAAGCTAAATGTGATGCACAATCCCAAAATAGCTCTGTTGAAGATTGTTTTCTGCCGAGAATTTTTAAATTATATTATTTGTATATATAAACATTCCTAAAATAAGAGATGAATATATTTTATGTTTAATTAAGTATGTTTGACTATTGATTGATTGTAATCAAACCTATTGTGATAAACAATCCATTATTAATTCTGTTTCAAAAATTTTATCCTGTCGAGATATTTAAAAATACATTAATTGTATATATAACATTCTAAAAATAAGATATAAAAATCTATATATATATATATATATATAATAAAGACTATTCTCAAAATAGTAGCTCAATTTTTCCCGCCCATTTTTTGCTTTCTAAAACGTTTTACCCTTTTTTATTTCATTTATTTTTCAGCAATTAATTGTATTTAATTGTATAAATAAATAATAACTTACCAAACTTAATTAGAACATTATTAAGAATTCAACTTTCCAAACTTAAGTAGCTCATTACTAGGAATTCAACTTACCAAACTTAAGTAGCTCATTACTAGGAATTCACCTTACCAAACTTAATTACAACATTAATAATATTTCAACCTACCAAATTTAATAGACTGAATATATAATTTCGGATTATGTGCATAATATTAGACATATTTATTCCATAAACGTTTTTATATTTACCTTTAATATTATGATATGCTGAGTATCTAATTTGCAAATTCAACTTAACAACAATTTGAACCAATTATGGCATATCTCCAGGATTGTCCGAACGTGACAATTACATATCAAGCATACCATTATGTTAGATAATTATAATTGATTCTAATATTTAGTGTATAATTCCCTAATTTAAAATATCCCTAATTGAAACAAGGAATTTGGTAAGTTGCTGAGTACATATTTCGCTGAAAATAAAAATACCAATCCACATAAATTAAAGAAAATAGCGAAATAATTACAAGAATTACTAAAATAACTAAAACAGAAAAAGAAAACTGAATTTTGTAAAATTGCCTAACTAAAATACATATTTTATCTTTCCATTTATTGCCTAATGGGACACTATAAATACATCCAACATTCATCAATTGATAACATATTCTCTCGAGCAACATATTCTCTCGATTTTGGGAATTTTTATTTCTACCAGCAAACCAAGTGCAGCTCTTCTCCTTTGCCTTTTGCTAGAGATGACACCTATGTTTAGTAGTTTAAAAATATAGATATAAACTTATCAATAGTTGGGAATTTGATTGGATGTTTGTGATATTTTTTTGTTTTTGTTGTAACATTGCATAGGAGGTAGAGAATCACTCACACAAATCAAAAGAGGGAGAGGTAGGCCTAAAAGACTTGGAAAGAAGCTATATTAAACATGACATGTTATACCTAGAAATAAACGAAAATATGGCTTATGACCGTAAAAACGATGGCGCGATATGATCCGTATAGCTCCCCACACGAGGGATTAAGCGCTTAGTTTGTTGTTGTTGTTGTTGTTGTAACATTGCAGCTTGACCCTGAAGACGCAACAAGAAAATATTGTAAGTAAATGGCACATGAGATATACGATTATATATTTGTATTGTTTACACTTATATGTATATTGTATGACTCTGTCGTTTGATTTGTTTCTTCAATACATGTAACGTCACAGACAAATGTGTCTTAAACAGATTTTCTTTAACTATGTAATTAGACTATTATATAAACCACACTCAAACTGAGGGTGCTAAATATACAAGTGCTATGAGCTTATCATTTCAATATTTTTCATAGTTTAGCATGTCTAAATATAATCAAAATCAAAACAATGAAAGCAAAAATTATTTTAGCAAAACTTTATTAAAAAAATTAGCAACTTGATGAGTTAGAATATTATACTCGAATTAATTGAAAAGACAAGAACCTCATCTACAAATACAAACATTTCCAAAATGTAATATTTGATTAAAAATACATTGTGATAAACAAACCTATTTATGTGATAATGTTTTTATGGCCAGACTAATCAAGAATAGTATCATTTGGAACACAATGAAAATATTTAAACAAAACAGATATTTGTAAAAATATGTAAAAAAAATCAAAATACATAAATATATATTTCAAAAACACTATAACCAACAGAATAATCAAAATAACAGACCTGAAAATGGGTTTTAATGGATCTGAAACCATATCTTTGGACAATCAGTTGTAAATACATATAAAGAGTTTAACTCAAAATAATCTTAGTACACATGTTAAAAATAATTCTCCTTTAAAAAAATAAAATAACCACGTAGCTAGGCAGAATACTCAATACAATTTTTTTTCTTAATATTATTAAAAATAAAAACTTACTGAAAATGGGTTTTCTTTCATATCTGGACATCCATGAGATGGATAAAAGATAAATCCAGATCTTCGAGCTCAAAGGCCAGATTATCGATACATACAAATAAAAATTAAAAGTATTGTTAAAATAATTTTATAACATAAAAACCATAAAATAAATAATAAAAAAAAACTAACATGTGTACATATATGGGTAATATCTATCGGATTCTAGCGACTTTAGTAATCCATTTAAACAATACTTGGATCGAAAACCCTTGCATCGGATATACAATCTATACTCAGATGTGTATTTTGTTCACTCGAATATCGATATGCACAAACAAAAATACGATCTACGTTCAGATATATGTGTAAATAAAAAAATCGAAATGAAATATTAAAAAAATTGTATTACCTGTGTACAAAAAGGTCATGATTTCTTCGGCGTTAGAAAGCCTTTTAAATTTCACAAATGAACTAACAAAATTGGTAATTATGCCGTTAACAGAGTGAAATTTTTCGAATAAACTAACATTATTTTGTCGTAATATTTCCAGAGCCGCCTTGAAAATCTGAGTCTGATTCCTATAAGAAAACAAGATTTCGATTAATATATAAAAAAAGTAGAATACATAAAATATGTAATTACTATAACTTGAATATAATGAGCCGAAAGCCTTATCTTTTTCATGACCATTTTTCGATTAAGATATGATGTATTTGCCAAAGATGGAGTTGAGCGATGACTGAGCAATTTTTGTTAGAGAAATGAAAATGTAAAACTGACTCGAGATGAAAAGAACCTAAGAAATGTTCCCAGCGACGCCAGTAAAACACAAACCCTAAAGGTAAATATTTTTCATTTTCAGGTTTATATTTATTTCATTTTTCACTTTATCTGAACCGTTGATTATCATATACCTATTGAATCCTATCCATCAAAATCATGCATGGTAACATGCTGACATCTGTACTCTAAAAAGTGATGTTGCTGTCTTTTGAGCTCTAAATGGGCATTTGTTTAAAATTTTATTTTGCTTTAAAATGGGCCTTTATTTGATATTTTAATTTTTGGGCCTCTATTATATTATATTGAAAATGGGCCTTTATTTAATATTTGTATAAGCTTAAATATATGACACACGCATTTTCAAAGAATGCCATTTTTTCTAAACTAAATCGAAAATAATGTTTATTATGTATATCATTATGTTTTTCATTTTCTAAAATAAATATTTTAAATATACAAATATATAATAAATTCTTATTAATGTTTAAATATGCAATTGAGGATCCGACATATCTCAAGGAAAGAGCTATTTTGACACCTACTCGATGTTGTTGAATCGATAAATCAATATATGACCTCCTTGAACACATCGGAAGGTCATACTTATTTGAGTTCGATAGTACTTGCAAATTGGTCGCCAATGTTAATTTCTTACATGATCAAAGACACATCGAAATTCTTAAATGGGATAAGATGTCCAGAGTTCGTAATCATGGAATTCATTTGAAGGTTGGGACTTCTGTTATGCTCTTGAGAAATATAGACCATTCAATTGGTTTGTGTAATGGTACAAGATTGGTGATTACAAGGCTTGGAAAAATAGGTGCTTGAATCCAAAATTTGATCGAGCCAACGCAGTCATAAAGTATTGATTCCGCGAATGACTCTTACCCTATTTGACCTCGGGATTCCCTTCAAGTTCCAAATAAGGCAATTTTCTTTGATCGTGTCATATGTCATGACGATAAACAAAAGCCAAGGATAATCTCTCTATAATATCGATCTATAACTAAAGAATCAGGTTTTGGTCCATGATCTATTATATGTTGCGGTTTCTCAAGTTATCAATTATAAGAGACTCAAAATATTAGTTTGCGGTGTGTCAAACAACTAATGTTGTGTACAAAGAAATAATTCAAAATTTATAAATTTATTTTTATACAAATGTAATTTGCTTTTTGCATTCTGTTACATTATATATATATATATATATTATATTTAATTGATATTCAATTTATATAGCAACATCATACCCTTTTCGAATTTTTTTTACTAAGTAAAATTTTTGAAAATTTTTTAGTTAATATTTATGTGTATTTTTTAATTTTTTATCCGACCCACCTCAATTTCATGTATCGGCTCACCCGTAATAATTTACAGCTACGGTTTATTTCAAATATATATATATATATATATATGTCACTTGATTCAAGAACTCATGAAAAAATATTCACTTGGAAGATGTTCATACGTATAAGCAATATTGGTTCCCATATCGTGGATTTGGTCGAAAATGTAAATAAGTGATTTTTTTCGACAAATTTTCCAGCTTTTAGCGACCAAATGACGAAATAAAAGTCTTTTGAAAGTTATGGGGCATATTTGGAAATCGTGATTTTAGCAAGTTAACTATTATATATTGTCAACTATCGATTGTTTTCTTATGTAGCTCTCTAATCTCCATCCCGCACCACTTTCTCGTGAAATGACAGGATATAATAGCGTCGACTCCCCCTCGTATTATTTCTAATATCCACCGCACATTGACTTTTATTATCCAAATTTATTGGTTGTTTGTCTCTTCTATTGTATCATTCATCATCCCTTTTGATTTGGAAGAGGTGCCTGACCTTCATTATTCTTTTCTAAACTTTTGTGACACTAGAGGAGATCATATTTCGCATCTCCTCCGGCATCATCATGATGTAATTTCGATTGCGACATCGATGAGTACCGTGGTCGAATATTTTTGATTTGACATGTAAGACATACAAATTAGAGCTTGTTAACCAGGGTTGAACCCTGTATTTCTTTTCTTTGAAATTTATCTCCACCTCTCCAACTAGTAGACCCAAACTTATTAAAAAAAAATACAAATTAGCACGACAACAACATATATTGTTTATATGTAGGGGATAATTTGCATTGTATTTTGTTTAATACATACAATCTATTTCTTATCCATTTAAAATTCTAATGCTTGTTTCCCACACCCCCTCTCTTTTTGGCACACAAAGTGCAACTCCATGTTAATTTACTAATTGACTAGTTGTAAGTACACATTTGAATTTCCTAGTCCTACAAGAAGGTAATTAGAAAAAACTCATATAATAATAAAAGCAATATACTTAACCTTTTGTCTATAATTTTTATTAGTTGACATTTTCAGAATTGAGATCTTCATACATTTTGTGGTTTTTCCAATCATACATCTTCTTAAAGACTTTTGGAGGCTGGTCGCTAGAAAAATAAATATCATCACTCCTTGCTTCCCAATAGCATACACCATGAGAACATTGGTAATCATTCTGTTTGGATTTAAATGCATCAAAAGCGGCATTCTTCTCGTCCCACCAAAGATGGCAAAAAGAATAAAATATTCCCGAGAATACTCTCACAAAATTTCCAAGTAAAATCATAATTTTTGGTGATATTGTGATACCCAAGTTCATTATCTCCAGATGCACAATGCAATTTTAGGTTTGGAGATGGAAGCTTATTGACGACATGGACCTGAACTTCATAAGTAATTCCACACCCAAACTTGATATTGTTTATGCAGTTGCTTTGAAAAATATTAGCGAAAAGAATGAGGTAAGGTATGATATATTTTTTCATTCCTGACATAAGTCATGAGCTTCACTTCCTGCACAGTGAGAACATAAAATAAGATATTTGGTTAAGCTCACACAACTCTATTTATAGTGCAAATATGTACTCAGCTTTTCATTATTAATATTTCCTATCACATTGGAATAATAACTTTATTTATGGTAGTCAGATTTCGGTGTCTAGTGTATAATAATTTTATTTATGGTGTTTGAACTGATAAAAGATTGTGGTAGGTTAACGAAGCAAATTTCATTTTTGTTTTTATATATACAAGACATTATTAGAATCCATGTATAATACAATAATATACACTTGACGTATAGTGTGGTTAATGGGCAACCGCTAGCTAGAGTTAGAGCTAGAAATGGCAATTAGGTTGGGCCAGCTAGGCAGTGATGGCCCGCTGTGCTAGAGAGAAAATTGGGCCAGATTAGGCCAATATTTTCATGGCTTAGGACCGCAGTAGTGTATTTTTGTCTCGCATCACTGTGCGAAGGTGATCGTGCCTTATTGTTGGGCTATGGGGTGGCTCAATGGACCGAGCCAAATTGCCATCCCAGAAAGCACAAGAAGTTGATCTCCGCATGAGAGTCCACCCCATATGAGTCGTTTAAACGTGGGCAGACGGGTCCATGTCCTAAAAACCCGCCACTTGGCGGGCGTGGCGGGCCGAGAAAACCTCAGCCCAACCCACCCGCCTTGGGCTCGGGTTGGGCGGGCCGGCCCGCTAAAAATTAAAAAAAAATAAAAAAATTGAATTTTTTTATTTATATTATTAATTTTAATGAATTAAATATACTAATGGATAACAAGTACATATTTTACAAAATATTGTATACACTTTTATAAGAGATAAAAATATAAAATATCAATTATACTAATTTTTTGTCTATTTTATCTAATTTTTCTTTTTGTTTTTTTTTTTTAATTTACGGCGGGCTAGCCCATGCCCGCGGCGGGCTAGCCTGTTTACGCCCACCCTTGGCGGGCTACTAAATACTTAACCCACCCTCCTACCTTAGGCGAGCGGGCTTCTGGTCCGACGGGTCCGGCCCGTTTTGACTCTAACCCCATATACGTTTGTTGTCTTAATCGTTGATTGACAATAATAATCACCAAAGTCTAGTGAACTACTAGAATAATTTTTTTTTTATTTACATTTATTTATTATTGATATTCATTAATTGGAGAAATTTATTTCAAGGAAAATTTGTAGTCGAGAAATGAAATACATTATGATTTTAAGTTTCATAACTGTTGTTTTATTATGAAAATATATTAATATATCTAATAGATAGGATAAATTGCAATTTTAGTCATGTATAGCTATCTGGTAGGCATTTATAATCCTTGCGAAGATTGTGATCTACAAAGAGTTCTGTAATTTTCTTCAAAAAAAAAAAAAAAAAAAAAGTCTCGTGATTTTAGCCCTTTGGTTGCCCAAAATTGGAAAATTTGTCGGAAAAATCACATAATGTTCATATTTATGGCCAAACCCGCTCGTGGAAATCGATTTCACTTATGTGAACATCCTCCAATAGAGTTTATTTAACTGAGTTTATTTACCTTAATGAAATCACATATAATGGTTGGGTTAATTGCCAATGGGGTCTTGTAACTTTAATGTGGTGGTTATATTTTAGAACTTTTATTTTTTCAATTTGCAAATTAGGCGTATAAAATTTAGAAAAATGGCATATTGAGGAAAATTTTGGCCGAGAATTTAAGAAATTGGTCGGATTGATGACGTGGCTACAGGTCACCAATCCAAATTGGGTATTTTCTATTTTCATATGAAATTACTTATTAAGTTATTTATAACTTATTAATAAAATCAATTAACATATATATGAAAAATGCATGATATATGTGTCTCAGTCAACATAAAAAACCAGCAATTTTGATGGAAAATTCAAAATTCCCAATTAATTAGGTGGTGAGGTGGTTGCCAGCCCATCAATTTTGCCATTTTTTGAATTTTTCGATCAAAATTGTCCTTTATGTGCCCACATTTTTTAATAAAAGTCCTAAAATGCTACAAGCCAAGTTAAAGGACCAGTTTTGCTTAATGATTTTGTCTTGTTTCTCATATTTTGCTTAATTTTGTATATTTTGTGCAAAAAGTGCAACTCTCCGTGCTACATAGTACTAATTAACACCTTTGCGAAAAACATTTTTGAATAAATAGGCAATAACACTTAAACTTTATTTGTTTACATTTCTCTTAATTGACAAATTCAGAGCTGAGAGCCTGAGATCTTCATACATTTTTTTATTTTTCCAATCATAAATCTTCTTAAAGATTCTTGAAGGCTGGCCACCGGAGAAATAGATACCATCAGTCCTTGCTTCCCAATAAGATATAAAGACGAAGACATTGGTCTTTCTGTTTGGATGTAAATGCACGAAAGCAATGTTCTTATTATCCCACCAAAGATGGCAAAAAACAAAGTATTGCCAAGATAACTCCTCACAAAATCTCCAGGTAAAATCATCGCTCTGAGTGGTGTTGTGATATCCAAGTTCGTTATCTCCAGATGCACAGTGCAATTTTAACGTTGGAGATGGCAGCCTATTGACCACATGAACCTGAAATTCATCAGTAATAGGACACCAACGTTTGACATTGCTAATGGCGCCATTGCTTTGGAAAATGGTAACGAACAGAATGAGACAAGGTATGATAATAATATTTTTCATCGTGACATAATTAGTCATGAGCATCACTTTCTACAAAGTGAAATTCAAAATGTAAGATTCAAGATATTTGGTTGAGCTTGAATATAATAAATCTAGTATTTATGGCGCTACATGTACTCAACACTTCAGCATTGCCTATCACATTGGAATAGGACATTCTAATTAAATATTTTGGCAATTTGAATTTGATGAAATTGCCTTGTTTAATTTCTTTGTCAGGTAATTGAACTAAATTTGAAATCTCAATTTTGGTTGTTCAGATTTCAAGTGTCTGGTACTAATAATTTTATTTATGGTGTTTGAATTGGTAAAAGATTATGGTAGGTTAATGATGCAAAATTCATTTTTTTGTTATGTATACAATACATTATTAGACTAATCTATATATAAAACGCTAATCTCCATCTGGGAGAGAACTGAGAACACAATAAATTTTGTCGATTAAGTCCATTGAAAATCTGAATATGATGATGTTACTCTAAAAGTGACATGCATACAACGCGTAACAACATGATAATATATGGTATTTATTATGAAAATGATAATGTAGACAGAGAGTCCAAATGATCATTTGTATTATGGATATTTTGCCAGATGGCTTTAATTTTTCTGGGAAAAGTATGAGATATTTACATTTAACTACATGCTTTAGTTGTCATCATTATTCACAACCATCGTGAAACTCTTGTTAGTTACACTACTATATCTAGTCAAACAATAATTTTTTTTACATTTACAATTATATATGAAGATAGTCAATATTAAATAAATTTATTTCATATTTTTTTACTTTGTCATATCCCAAGCCCATCGAATGGGCCCAGCAAGCGACACTATAAGATCCGGTGGCAACTGCTGGCATTCATCCTTGAAATGATTAACCCAAGTTGTTAAAAATGTTTATTGTACCAACTTATATAATAAAAAATCCAATGATTTTTTCCACAATTAATAATTATATATCAACTTTGAACCTTTGTCACATTTGAATGTCTAATTGATGAAAATAAAATCTTTCTTTGACGAATACGTATTTAGATGGCAAATGATCGGACCGGGCCAACCTGCCCTAGCCCATTGGGTCAACACATAAAACTGGATCGGGTCTTGTTGACATTCGCTCGAGCATAAATTGTATCGAATTTGGGCTCTAAGTCGGGCCAAAGTAGGCCTGGTCCATTTCAAATTTATAAAATTGCATTTCAATTTGGCCTTATCTCTATCAGTCCCAAGGGCCGGTCTCGAAAAATGTTAGCTCTAAGTACGATAGTGATTGTTTGATAATTTTTCCATAAAAACTTTCAAACTTCAATAACTCAAATTATCTTCTAGTAATTTATAGAAGTACAAGTAGTTCATCTGTAGCCTATATATACGCGACTTCTCTTCATATTTGTAGAGTCGTCAACATGTGTTATAATGAATATTCACATTAAATAGTTTATATAATTTGATATACTAATTAGTTGTCTCAAGTTTATTACTCTTATTTCCATTTTAGAAGTCCTGAAATAAAAATCCATTTCTTATAATGAATTTTTTTCTTTCAAAAAGCCCTCTCACTTCAAGTAATAAGGTGATATAACACAATCGATATTCTTTTCATTTTTACAATGCCCAACTAAAACTCTATTTTCTTTTCTTTCGTTTTTTTCTGAAATAACCTAAATTAGTCCTAAATTTATTGTCCTAATATAAAGCTCGCAAAATTAGTGTCCTCTTTTTGCTAGGGAGTATAGTTAGTGTCCTCCGTTTGCAATTTAGCCTTTTATTTACAACAACTTCTTTGTCTCTCATCTATTTAAGTGTATTTTTATTTTTATTCACACATTATAATTTTTTTATTGCAAATCAAGTAGCAACACCGTGAAAATATTACTAATTAACTATTAGGCAATATGCTTTAATCACAAACATGTTTCCAAGAATAATTAATACTCAACATTTTATTCAATATATTTTTTCCAAATGACATGTCAGAATTGAGATATTTTTCCTATATCGTATGCTTTTTTCCAATCAAACACCTTCTTAAACTCATTTACACCACCAAAAAATAGATACCATCACGCCTTGTTCTCCCAGCTTTGCATTTACCACGAAGACATTGTTCCCCTCGTGGTTTGGAGGTAAATACATCGAAAAGAAATTTGCTTATTTTTCCACCAGAGATGACAAAAGAATAAAGTGTTTCCGAGATAACTCTCACAAAAACTCCAGTGGAAATCATAGTTTGTAATAGTATTATGATATCCGAGTTCGTCATCTCCAGATGCACAGTGCAATCTCAGTCTTGGCCATGGAAGCCTATTGACAACATGAACCTCATATTTATCAGTAATTTGACACCCACCCTTGGTTTCGTTGAGGGCGCCATTGCTTTGGAAAATGTTGGCAAAACAAAATGAGACATAGTATTATATTTTTCATTGTAACATAAGATGTGAGCATTGCTTTCCACAAAGTGAAATGCAAAACTTGAAATTTGAGATATTTGGTTGAGCTCTGTGACTCAATTTATAGGGCTACAGTACTCAATTATAATTTTGTGATATTTTCGATATTATTAAATATTCTGAAAATTATTATAATATTTGACTAAATAGAGTCAAATAATATTATTACTAAATATTTTAAATAGAGTCAAATATTTAAATATTATTTGACTAGATCTATCAAATATTCTGAGAATTAATATAATTTATATGTGAGTATTCCAAAATATTTTTCAATTATTATATTTGACTTATATATTTAGTAATATTTGAGATATTTGGTTGAGCTCTTTTGATAATTGCGAAAATTATTTATAGGGATACAGTATCAACATCTCACTATCACATCCAAAATTGAAAATGCAAATTCAGAAAATATTCGCAATTGATTTTCAATTTGATTTGATCAAGAAATGGTGGAATATTTAAAATAATTGCGAAAATTATAATTATCACTCTCACTATCACTATCACATCTACTTAATTATAATTTAGTAATTAAAAAACTGGTGGAGTAGGCCATTATTTAAAAATTATAGAATATTAGAGTTAGTGGTTTAATAATTAGAGGGAAATATAGACCTTATAAATATATAATTACAAGAAATACAGATATCTATATATAACCCTATTAACCTAATATGTAGGATCGCAAATAAACCAAACCGCCGCATCACTGCTCAAGTTCAACTTGCACTACAAGAAAAATCCGCTTACCTACAAAAAAACTGTAAGTAAATGTTAAGAAAATTGTAAAGTGTAGGTAAAATCATTGTAGGTAAAACCATTGTAGGTAAAATATTTACCTACGTAATCTAAATCATGGTAAATACCTACAAAAATGGCCGGTAATTGAAAAATTGTCGTGAATGTGTTGGTATAATTTGGGGAAAATGATATTCTTTATTCTCAGAGGTATCCCAGAGGTAATTATAAAATTTAGTGACAAAATCATTTCACTGGAATCCGCTTTCAGAACCGGATTTTTCTTGTAGTGTTGATATAAGCTCGTTCAAGTTCGATTAACGAGGCTCGTTAAACTAAATGGACCAAACTCAAACATAGTAGGGATATTCACATGTGGAGGTGTTCGTTGATCAAGCTCTTTAGTAAGCTCATATAACTTAAACTAATAGTTTTGACATTAATTTTAATTTATATATGTTTACTTATGATATAAAAATATTTTAGTAAACTTATTTGTTTGAATAAAATTATAGGTTTTAATATATATTATGCGTCTTAATAATATATAAATTTTTTTAATATTAAAGTGAAGAATAATTTAGTTTATAATTGATATTTACGTTTTTAAGTTAGGCTCAATTAAGTTCAAAGAAGTTCGTGGGCCATCAACATATTCGATAAATTAAGCTCAATTTAAATAATAAACAAACTAAATTCAAACTCTCAAAAGTTCGACTCGAGTTCATTGGATTGCAACCTTACTAAGTAACATATGCACATTCATAGAAAGGAGATTATACGAGGAGAGCAGCCGCCAGAGACTTGAAATCATCAATGTATCATATAGAATAAATTTCATCCCTAAGAGCCCCTAGTGCTCTTGTCCCAGTTTTTTTCTCAATGTATTATATTGGTAAACCAATTTCGCCACTTTAATTTCTTGGATTCGTTTAAAATATTATTATTGGGATATGCATATGAATTGTGCGAAACCAGTCTGTGGTGTGTTCACTAATAGAAAAAGGATTTGATGAATTTTCTTGGCCAAATATAGTAATATATGACACTATAAGAAAATTTCAAGTTACTCCTTTAAAAAATCCAGTTTACCAAATGTAATTAACGATGAGAATAATTTTGTACTGTCACTAAATTTTATAATTACCTACGTAAAACTTACATTAACCAAAAATACTATTTTTCCTCAAATTATAATGACAAATTAATGATAGATCACCAACATTTTTAAATTTACCGATAGAAATATTGTAGGTATTTACAACAAATTTTAGATTATGTAAGTAAAAATTACCTGCAATGATTTTACCTACACTTTACAATTATCTTAATACTTACATACAGATTTTTCTACGGTAAACTGATTTTTTTGTAGTGCAATAATTCAATGTTTGATTAATTAAACATTGCTTAAATAACATTGCTTAAATTAATTATTAAGTCGTTGTAAGATAATACATCTACGGAAATTTGTATAGAACCCATGTAATATATAAGTTAATAACTCCTAATACATATATTTATGATTAACTATGGAAATTTCATAAAAAATATTCAATTGTTATTTGTTTCTTGCTGAAAAATTGATGTCACTTTTTGTATTATCACTAACTTTTCGTAACACATTAAAAATTCGGATGTTGTTTTTTTCATAGCTCAACGAAAACTTATTCAAGTTTTAAGAGCTTACTTTCTGTAAGTGGGCTCTACAATAGAACAACTCCACCAGCTTAATCAACATATCTACAGTGTATTAATCTATAAATTATTTGATTATTAGTTTACTGATTATTTAATATCTGACTAAATTAATTAATAATTTTTTACAATTTCATTGCTATTAATTTATAAAGGTTTAACTATATTTTGTTTTGTCTGATTCACATCAGTGATGACATGTTGACGCTAATTATAGTGTACATAAGCTATTTTGGTCTGGTTGGCGTGGCGTCATCACTAGTATTATCAAAATATGTCATGTTGCAATATTTGAAACCAAATAACCACATCAATAAAGATCCACCGGAGTACAACAGTACAACACCATATATTCAAGTACAACTAAGCTACATTGTATTTGAACAAAAGTATTTCCCAGAACAATAAAAATGTGATATCATTGATAAGAGCAATAATACTCAATATTTATTCGCCTTTTATTCATCTTAATTCATGTACTTCAAGTTGAGATCTTCTATCTATTGTTTTATTTCCTTTTTCCAATCAACTTCTTAATAAAGGGTTTGGGGGCTTTATGCTGAAAAATAAATACCGTCCTTTCTTGCTTCCCAGTAGCAAGACATATTTGACACAGTCGTGACTGTAATGTTAAGTAAATACATCCCAAGCAATATTTGTATTATTCCACCGTAGATGACAAAAGAAGAGAGTGTTGAGATAACTCTCACAAAACTCCAGTAAAATCGTAATTTGGGATAACTCTATGATATCAGAGCTCATCGTCTCCAGATGCACAATGCAATTTCAATCTTGAGATGAAGCCTGTTACCACATGAACCTGAAATTCATCAGTAATAGGACATCTAGTTTTAGTATTATTAATGATGCCGTTGCTTTGAAAAATGTTTGCAAACAAAATGAGACAACTATGATATTTTCATTGTGATGTAAGTCATTAGCATTATTTTTTCTGAGTGAAAAATGTAAAAGTTAATTGAGATACTTGGTTCACCTCTTGCATTACTCAATTTATAGGACTACATGCCCATCACATTATAACCTAACAAATTGGAATTACATTTCAGAAAATACCACATAATTTGAATTTCTATTTTGGAAACTAATTTGGGAATCTTTTATTTGGTACAGCCGGCCAGACCCATATTAGCAATATCAGGTATATAGATTAATCCTGATGTTACAAAGGATAAAATTTTTATGATGTTAAAAGTACAGAGTTTCAATTTTTGGCAATTGTTTATGTGCATAATGCCACTGAATAGGATTCTGTATTTT